>VZSV01000010.1:3806253-3833331 GCA_013398735.1 Nothocercus julius | reverse complement strand
TTCTGCTTTGCTCTTGTGCATTGTTTTAAGAGCGGTGATTCTGAAACGACAATAGGACTAGAGAGATCCATTAAGCCTTTCAAATCTTGTGCTTTAAAGATTTACTATTAATCTTTCTACTTATTTTATTGTGTGCTGTGGCTTCACAGTAAAATCCAATACATGTGAACGTTAAATAAGCAGCATTATCTATTATTAACTCCATGAGCAGTATCAACCCTGAATGGGATGGAGTTGCCCCTAGTCAAACTTTAAAGGAATTTACACACATTATGCCATATAGCTGATTAAATACAAGGGCTTTGCTGGAATTACAGGCATGTTGTCAGTCACACGACATATACAGAAGTTTAGATTATTAGTGCCAGTCTGTAGGGGGTAATGAATACAGCTATTATGATCCAAACCATGTAAAATGTTATTTGTGACTCCTAAAGCACACAAGCCAGTTGTTGTTCTGCTTTTTAGCAGTTCACTGAAGGGGCACCAGACACCATTTCATATTAAACATCGCTCCGATTTCCTACACTAGCAGCAAAACAAGTCTGAAAGTTTCATCTCATCTAATTCTCAAAGGCTAGTATAGGAGGGACAGGAAAAGAGGTAGTTCCTTAACTGGGGAATTAACCTCGGAAACATCCTTTCTTAAGGCTTTTCCAAACCAGTTCAAATTAAGCAGAACCCTTGGCAACATGCAGAATGGTGAGGTTCGCTTCCTTATTCCTAGGCTCACGCACGTCCTTGCAGAGATTTTAGCAGCCACTCCACGTTGTCCCCCCATACAGCTCTATGATGACCCGGGCTACATCCATACTAATAAATAAAACAAGCGAGGCCTCCAGAAGGCAAGTTACACAGCCTGGCTGGTACCCATATGGTCGCTCTTCACCAGACAGGGTCACCGTGTCCATCCCACCTGCTGGGACAGTCCGTGGTCCCTGTAGTTCCCCCCGCAAGGCTGGACGCTGTGCAGGGGAACACACAACACCGACGGCATCAGTTTGCTAGTTCAGAAATAGCTCTGGGAACCCAAATGTCTGCAAGGGGCTAAGAACGTTGCGATGGGTCACTTGGCAGGAGATAAAATCACGCGTGGAGCAGCCAGTCCTTGCTTATCCAGTCAGAAGTTCCCGATAGGGCTGTGAGCTCGGCGAGGGGCTGCACGTACCCAGCTGCACACGAGCATCCCGCTCAAGGACCCGCCAGAGAACAGTGAGGCCGTTTTATGAAGCCAAGCATGAAAACAGAAGCACCGGGAAGGACACATCACATGAAAACAACGCGCAGAAAGCAGCGCCTGCCCCTCAGGAAGACGAAGCATCAGAATAAGAGTCTCGAGCACAACGACTATTAAGACAAGAGAACGTTAGCCACACCACCCGTGTGACAAGGCAAGCCCAGGATTGTGTTTTTATCTCCTTGTGCATAGGGAAGGCGGCCAGCAATGACTTATCAGTTTAAGAAAGGCACACAGGGAAAGGCAGGCGGATTCTGGAGGCTCTGCGGTGCCTCAGACCACTGAGCTCTTTGCAGCTGCCAAGGGGATCTCCTGGCCCCAAATGAGCTCCGAGTCTCCCATTTCCATTTTCTGACTGGAGGTCTCTAGTCATTCTGACCTTAGGAAGGGTTAAAACCCAACCTTTTACAAAGGGTAAGTGTTGTTGAAATGACTTCCATTTTCATTATTTCAGTGCATATTTTTGTAAAATATTTTTTTTTCTGGCCAGTTCCTGGCAATGCCCAGCCAGGGGCCACCTCCTCGCACAAGCAGCCGGCGCCTGGCACAGATCTGAGCAGATTCAATCAAGAGCAGCGGGCACCAGGCTCTGCAGCAGACAGGTCCCCGCTGACGGATGGGCTGCCCTTTTCCCAGACATGTCCATTCACTGGGAGCACACGGACCACAAGGAACAGCAGATTCTCTGAAGAAAGGAAGCATCTTTGCTACAGGCAGAGACTGTCCTTAGGAGAGACAGCTCTTCCCGTTTCCCGTCACCCTTTACTCGCCCAGTCCAAACAGGGAATTCCTCTTTCCAAAAAAACAGTCAAATTCAGCAGCCTGACTGTACAAGTGTCCTCAGCTACATTTTAGTAGCTGAGGATACTTCATTTGGATGACCTACCCAACCCTAAAGGAGTCTTCAACACAACATAAATATTACCACTTGAACAAAATGAAACAGATACCCTAAAACAACAAGTTCAAAAACAAAAAGGAATTCTTGGCTGATCCAAACCTATTTCCAGCCTGTAGCAACTTTATCTTTGGAAGAACTGGTGGAAAAAGAAAAAAAAAAAATCAGAAAGAACAACGTCAAGTCTACAGCTTGCCAAACATAAAGGCAGGAAAATAAACCAGTTTTCTGAATTATCTACTGGGGAAGAACCTGGTAAGAAATCAGTGTCTCAGTGCCAGCATTCCAGGGGCTGTTCATACTCTCTTATCAGCAGACATGTCGGCAAAGAAAAGCACGAGAAGGGGCTGTGCAAGAAGAGATGCTCCGAAACACGTTCTCCTCCTTCCAGGAGGAGGCAAGCAGCCCGCAGAGGCAGCGGCTCGCACAGCAGTGCCCAGGCTCTGCTCGGACTTGAGAACCTCACTGGAAACTGTGGGCACCTTCTGGAGACCCTCTGAGGAGCTAGAGGGTCCCTGGAACAGACAGGCCGGGAGCACTGGGCAAGGACAGCTGCAAGAGGCCTTAACTTCTCCTGGGAAAGCTCTAGCTAGATGCAGCTGCTGCTGCTAACGGGCTCTGATCAGAGGGAGTTGGGGCCTTTCTTGCAGCTGACCCCTGGTTTGGGTGGCTGGGCTCTGTGCCATGGGGAACAGTAAGTGAAAACCATGCAGAAGGTAAAGGCTGGAAACTGGCCGCTCCTTGCATGAAGAGAAGGGCTCTTGCTGCTCCTGAAACCTCGCCACTGATGAACAGGTTCAGTGCCCCTCAAACTGAGGAGGAACTGGGTATGGTCGAGTGAAGCAACTGAGCGGATGGACCCCAGGGCACCCAGGTCTGCTGACCCGACCTCTTGTCTAGAGGGGCTTGAGGCTGCAGGGGCTCGGGCCTGGGGTGTCATGGGGAGAGTGCTGAGGCTTGTCCACCTGGGTCTGTCACCCCCTGCCGCCCTGCTGTGTCTCAGGCAAGGCTGAAGGGTTGGTTAAGATTTCATTTCTCAGAAGCTGTCCCAGATAAAAGACAGTATTGTTACAAAATATTCTTCATTTCTGTGGTACCTTCACTGGTTATCTGTGGACCTTTATATCACCTGCAAATGGCCCTATCCCAGAAAAAAAAAAAAAAAAAATTAACTATGTGAGTAAACTGGTGGGTATTCCCACTGACTTCACTTTATTGGATAGGGTCTATATTCCTGCAGTGAGCTTACTGGACTGCATAACCCACATTCAGACAAGCTGTTTTGCCAGGGGCTACAGGGTTATAGATCGCAACTGCGTCTCAGTTTCCCAGCTTCAAAATTCCTGCGAGGTGGAGCTGTGGTATATCAATACATTTCAAGTGCTTCAAGCTGAGCACTTTTATAACTGTGCCTTTTTGTAATTTTGTCAGCACATTTACCTCTCAGCAACTGCCAAGACACAGAGTGCTCCAGGTCCACAAGCAAAGAACTCCGTAACCGATGCCTTCTGTGTAGCTTCTGCCTCCTGTCAAGAGCAGGAAAGAAAAAACTCTGTGAGTAATGGGCTTAGACATCTCTTCTCAGGGATACACATAGCTCATCCAGCAGGTCTGGCGCTCCCGGGAGAAGTGCATTATAGCATTGACACTGCTATGAGCCCTGATGTGGATGAGTGGGGAGTCATATGTGCATACTTGATGGATTTTCGCTGGTGCAAGCTCAGTTAGCCCTTGTCTATGCACTAGTTATGGAGAGATCAGGTTGGGGGAAGGAGCTCACCACCACAAACTCTATGCAAGGCTAGATACGGCTGAAATACCAGTTTTTGGACACTGTCTTCAGTGGAGGTTTGACAAGACAGCTCCTTAGACAGCTACTGTCATTATTCCCTACTTGCCACACATTCTGTCTGACTTGTATCACTTAATGCTAGACGAGGAAGCCTCCATTGGCTTCTCTGCGCAGGGAAGGGAGCCCCCATCACCTGCACAACAGTAAATTGATGCTCAGTTGAGGGCTAAGAAGTCCTTGCTGTTCAAGGGCTGCCCTCTGCTGACTTACCCAGACTGTGCAGTGACAGCCGAGCTCCTTGGCAAAGGGACACGTGGAGGGCTAAACGCTGCCCTGCCCCACAAAGTCACCACTTGAGCGAGCGTTTAAATACAGCAGGAGCAAATGCTGCCTTAACGTCCTGCCAGGACAGCTCTTCTCTGTGGATTCCTTGGCCTTGGTTCCTGGGGATGGGAGGTGAAGATAACCATGGTGCAGCTGCTGCTGTTGCCGCATCCCAGGAGCTCCTGCCAGCATCATCTGCACGGGAAAGGATGCACAGATCTGCAAGGGATTGGGAGTGAACTCCTCGCTGCACTAACAGGAAGTGAAATAGCACGATCAGGGTACCGCTAGCACAGCAAATCCCTTTAATCTGCTGCCCTGTCACTAGCAATAACTCTAAGCCTCATAGGGTCAGAATGGGCCCAGTGAATTGTGTAGTACAGATATTCAAAGCGAAGTGGAAAATTTGGAAGGGTCACCACCATTCAAGTAAGTCTTTTCAGCAACATGCTCCACAGCATGAAGTTGTATACTTAAATCAGGCAGGACCAGTACAAGAACCTTTCATCCTTTCAAGATCTGGGTATCTATTAATCAGGGAAAAATCTCCGAACAGTAAGTGAAGCCCATTACAAATAAGAGAGCTCCCCAGGGGCCAGAGGTTAGGAGAGCATGTCCGAGGGAACTGCAGATTATTTCAAAGCAACACAAACTTGCTCAAGGATCAGAAGCAATTCAGTAGTGGCAGGACCGCACACGAGCCTCAGCGCGGCTCTTACTGCCGTGGCAGATTCACCTACAGTGACTCGCAGAAAGCACATACAGAATCTGCGCACTACACTCCAGCCTTACCTGAGACTCATCCTGCTTCGAAAGGACCTTTGACATTTGACAGTATTTACTGGGCCAGTATCACCCACTCAGGAAATGATCCAGGTTCCTTCTTCAGAAGGGCTGCTGGTCTTACAAAATAGGTGTATATAGAAGTTAGAGCGCTCTCTGGGGCTTCTTTTAAAAACATGCTTACGTGCAGTTAGAGTTGCCTCTTGGTTATGCCTAAATCCCACATGTATGAGAGGAGCAGCACAAATAGTGTTTGCTGCCTTGCACGAGAGCTCAGGTAAAGCTCTGCTGTGCTGTCTAGCTGTGCACATTGATAACGCGCTGCCTTACCAGAACAATCCTGCTTTGGGATGTTGGACCTAATAGGAGTTGTTTTTTATGCTTTTTTTTTTTTTAATAAGATTATGTATCTCCTAAAAGCCCCAATACTGTTCCACACTGGGTGCTAGGACAGAAAATGATGTATCCCAAAATAGAAGCGAGTGGCAATGCTAATCATATTAGGCTACACAAAGCAATTATCACATTTAACGCATGCATCTTAAGCTTCCTTTGAAGCAATGCATTAGTTCTGCACTTACAGGAGCTCTTGTGACCCTGTGATCAACATATTTTCCTAGTTAGAACACTTGCATATTGAAGCTTTATCTATTTTTCCCTATTGGAACTAAACCACCTCCTCACCCTTCGGTCACAGGGAAGGCGGCACACAATCTTTACTTACTTCAGCGGTCTCACAGACGGGCTCTGGGGTCGCTGCTGTCACAAGCACAGGGGCATCTCCTCAAGCACAGGCAGTTGTACAGGAAAACCCAAGTGTTTTCTTTCAGAGGGTGGAAACATTTCACAGCAAAGCAATTCATGGCTTATAGCGCAGAGTTCTCATGTCTTCATTATTTGGCACATGCTGCAATAACACCCAGGCTTCCGCTCTCAACATTTCATAGTAACACAATAATACTTTACTTTTTTTTCCCCTCAGAACAAATTTTACCAGTGCATAAATCCATCTGCTGTAGTTTAATTTCTTGAGACAAAGACCAGATGTCTTACAAGAGGCCTCATGAATCTTGTCTCTTCTTAGCTGCTTTAAAAGGTTTAGATTTCACCACGAACAGTCAGATTCCTAATGCCCTATCTTGTTTTGTTCTTTCTGTACTTCACGTCACAGAAAGACTTGGATTATACTGGAAGAAAAGGCTTGGACGGTAAGCTAAAGAAGAACCTGGACTCTGTACTGAATTAGTTTAGCTCTGGCAGCCTTGTGATACTATGTGGTTGACACCACTTGGCAAATAATCCTTTTCTGGGGCCTCTTGTATTTAAAAAAATCAAAATTCAGAAGGTGACAACAAATATAAACAGATATAAGGTTTGAGGCTGCTGTTTCCACTGTGTTCCTCGCGCACATACACATGTGCCAAGGGCTGAGGTTGTGCTCATTGCCAGGCCGCAGGAGCAGGGGCAAGACGCTCCACAGCCAGTCTCACCCAGAACCAGGGAGCTCCTTCCTTCCAGAACAAACTCATTCGCTTTCTCATTCATCCTGACCAGCACCATGGAAGGCAGGCACAGAGCTCAAGCCCTGTTGCAAAGCGAACACTTCCCTGGACAACTACGCTCGACCAAGCCCAGGAACAAGACAAGTGAAGCAGGCACAAAGCGCTGGTTGATTTACAGGCCTGGCTCCAGCACAGTATTCACAAGTGTGCTGAACACACTGGAGACAAAACTGGAGGCAGAACAGACTTTTTACTAATTAGCGCAGCAATTCATGTTCATTTTAAGAGGAAAGAAATTGTACGTAAAGTTTCATTGCTAAATACGTAGACCTTACTGTACTGCCAGATGGGTCCAGTGGAAAGAATCTAGAAGGACTCAAGCAAAAGAAAGAACAATAAAAAAAAAAATCACGCACTAATTATCAAAGCACCTTAAGCTGCTGAGTGGCCTCATCTAAAAGAAGCTCTGGTATTTGATCTGGAACTGCAAGTCACTCCATTTCCACAGACAGCACTGAAATCTCGGCCAAGCCTTCCACAGCCCCCCAAGCTTTTCCCCAAAGCAGCAGAGCAGAGTTAAATTCCCGAGCAGGGCTTTTCTTACAGGCAGCAGCCCCCTCCTTAGCAAGGCAAAAGCTTCCCTTGCTTTAGCAACATCAGCACAACTATGAGAAGTTTTTTTTCCCCTAAAGAAAAGCAAATTATCTTTTTGCCAGGTATGAGCCCAGCTCCCTCACGGGGTTATTCTCACGTTGAAGGGCTCTGAGGAGGTTCAGGTCTACCTGTTGACAGCACTGAGGTGGTTTTCTTCTTTGTCCTGGCCATTTCATGCATCATAGACAATGGCACTCAACACACCTTACTCAGTTCTTAAGTTTTTTGTTAGGCAGATGTTTTTCCTCAAAGCACCCACATGCTCCAGACCACAAGTCCATCTGCACTGAATAATGTAAGTAGAGCACTCCCACACTTGGCGGAGCACACCCAGATGTGGGTTAGATTCCTAACCAAGGAGAAGAAAAGTTAGCAGGAGGAGAGCACCTGCTGCTGCCTGACATTAAATTTATATTACAAAGGGCTCATTACATGATGCCTGGGTCCATCCCATAGAATAGTTACTCTGAAAGACTTACAAGGATTTGCTGGGTTGGCATCAGAGCCAAGAATTACTGTTCTTTTGTCTCAATAGTCAGGGCTCAAAGCACAGAATCAAGGCAGGGAATGATACTGGCCTGTCGCCTGCGTCTGCACTTGGCTTACGAATTGTTCAGCTTTTTGAGTCAGTCCAAAGTACCCTGGGGCAACTTTGTTCAGACTACAGTAATTTTCTGAAATACTGAAGCTTCCAGTTAAAAGAATTTTTAATATGTGACAGGGATAAGACTCTTCTCAACCAAGGCAATAATAACAATAAAAAATAAAAAAAAAATAAAAAAAAACCCACACCACAGCATTATTTAGGGCATTTGAACATGACACACCAGAAACAAGGAACAGACAAACACTGCCCATGATAAAACCATTCTAAAATGTTCCTGACTGAGCTAGTACAACACAAAGCAATAGCATACCAAAGGCAGTTTCTGAAGTTTAGCAGCTCCACTCAGAATTGTTTGTGTTGAAACTATGCCATTCATGAAATTATCAAGATAACGTTAGAAAAAAAAATACAAGGCCAGGTAACACCGGAGACCCTCCCCTTCAGACCAGCAGCTTTGCAGAAAGCACTTCTGTTTAGTAGGTGTGAACACTCCTCCCCAAAAGTTCCCCCTCACTGTGGGGACCAGTGAGAGAAGGGCCTGTCTCAGGAAAGCCAGAGCAGTATGAGGCACAAGACTGTGAGCTGTGAAGCTGGTGGAAGATCTACGGAGTTTCTGTATAGCTGCAGCTTAAAGATCCTTGTTACATAATTCCTGAGAATAATTCATAAACAAAATGAGTGACAACTGACACAAGCAAGTTGTGGAAAAAGGAACACTCAGAAATCCCATCAGCCCTGTGAAGGTTATAAAGGAAAACAAGTTGAATCTTGAGTAAAAAGGCATTGTGGCAGTTCAGAGTACCCATGGCAACAACTTGCGAGAAGCTGAGATCTTAAAAGAATTTACCAAAGACTTAAGAAGTTCTGGCAGACTTTTCCAGAACCAGTACCTAGTGATAGTTAATGAGACCACTAAATGTCCAACATTTATTTGACAATGCATCAAGTGGAATCTCCAGCAGTGTCAAAGTAGTCCAAGGTCTTTCAGAGTTCTTTGAAGCTACGTTTTGAGGCTAAAAAACAGAGGAGCCAATGAGAGATGGAAATGAAGGAACTGAAGGACAAACACCAATCCCAACTTCGTGTCAGAGCACTTACGTCAATAAAGACAAAACTTGTCGAAGCAGTGAAAAACTTGGACACAAATTCACCTCAGCAAAGCCCAGTAGGACTACCAAGGCAGAAACGGTACTAGAGTATCTCGATGTAAAAGCAGAGGAAGTAAATGGAAAAGGAATGAAGCTTTCTGATATTGACAATTAACATAATGATGGCCCACCCTCAGGAGGGTATTACAGACATGGTTGTGGTTAAGCATGAACTCTACCAAAACCCTAAGAGATCAGAGCAGCTGCAAGTACAAACTTGTGTGTAACTCTTAAGCAGATATTTATCACTTGCTGCAGTCTGATTTATTAACAGGTTTAAAATGAAACAAGTACTCCAGTCCTTTTCTGAATGGCCTCTCTTTTTTCTGCTTTTAAATAAGGAAAAAAAAGAAATCAAAAACACACAGCACTTGGCTTAATTCTAGATGCTCCATTTACTTATCATTGTATCCTGATCTACTCTCCACACAGAAAAATCTGAGGTAATGTCACTAAAGCACATATAGAAAAGAACTACCAATTCCAATTGCACTAACTGAAAAGTGTCTCCAGCACCCTGGCAGCAGGCCAGTACAATCTGCAAAACAGTAGCAAAGCAGCAGATATAGCCAGTGGCATAATGGACCTGGAATCACAACACTAGTACTGGACATCCTCAGAACTAGGCAACAGTTCCCTCCAGCCTTCCAGTTTGACCTGCATTCACAAAACAAAGCAAAATTGGAGTGCCTATATGTAGTTCTCAAACTAGGTAACTTATTTCTGTAAGTGCATATATATGCACAGGGACATCAGACAGCACCAGAAGAAAAAAAAACAAAACAAAAACAAAACAAAACAACAAAAAAAAAAACACACACACACACACACACACACAAAAAAAAGGCTTGATATTCCCAGTAGAATAGCAGAGCAGTTCATCATTCATCTGTGCTCAGGAATTCACTTAAAATCAATTTCCAAGAGTAGTCATTTTTGAACATCCTCTTTCAACTTCTCCTGAAGAGAGAGAGATTCAGACTGCTTTTCAAATTCAAGAACATCTGACTCCCGCAGCATTTAAAAATCCAATTTTAGCATTTTCCATGCTCCTGAACCATTGCTTTTGTCCTGTGCACGTGCACTGGGCTTAATGACCAGCACAGAAAGACTACACAGGTAGGGGAGAAACAGCTTTTATTTCCAGTTATAGCTGCTCCTTGCCAAAACTAGGCAAGTGGAGCCAGCTACAGCTGAAATGGTATTAAATTCTTTCCTTCAAGTAATCTGTGACACCCCAATCAGCTCATTTTATTGATACTTGGGAAGTGATTAAATGAATTCAGAGATACCCTGCACAGAGGCACTGTACAATGGCAGTTCTTTGCTTCTGTCTCCTGGGACCTCTCAGCCATATTCTATATGGAGAATTTTGATTACACAGATGTCAACTGCCTCTGTTAAAGAACAAATGATGAAACAGACTCCTGGAAGAGGCAGTTGAGGACAGAACCTTCTAGAGTAAGGAGGAATGTTTTATTTTAACAGACTTCCACCTATGCCTTGCTTGTGTTTGAGGGAGCATAGCAGCCCTTGGCAGTGAAAGGGCACAAGCTGATGTACAGCAAAGGCAGGGGACTGTATAAAAAGGGCATTCTCCGCAACTGATGTTTTGCAGAATGGCAGAATTTGAACATTCAAGACAAGCACAGAACCCAGCTGTATGAGGTACCAGCCAAGCCTTAGGGCTCAGTAACAGGATAGGTTAGGCAGGGCAAGAGGCCCAGGGCTACAGCACCACTAGCATACAGACTGAGGGCTGCCTTCCTGGTAGCAAAATTCTGTGCATACCTGTGTAATTTTTGAAAAGTGAGGAAAAGAGGCTGCGATTTATGAACCCCTAAAAACATGCAGAACAGCTCAACTGGGGAAAAAACGCATAGAAAAAAAACACAGAATACAAAATTACTGCAGAGTAACGCCACAGCTCTTAGTACAAGAGCCTAATTTTTGAGATAAATGAAAGCCAAACATTTTCCTCAGTATCAGCTTTGTTTGCTGCCAGTGTCTGCATAGGAACCTGGGTAATGAAAAATAATAATGACCACTTTAATGAAGTGCTAATTAAGTGGCATCAAACCTGTTAAAAGAGCTTCTGGCAGCTACAGGGAATATTTGACTGATTGAAGCAAGTCCAATGATCTGAGAAAAAGGCATAAGTTATTCAACAAAAGGCAAGTTTATGAATCAAAATGGAAAAAAAGCAACAATTTCCAAGTGTGTGACCAAGTTTAATGATACATATGTTCCCTAAAACACTTGACCATCAATAACATTTCAGGGGTTAGGATGCCCAGAATGTTACTTCATAGGTGTTTTCTATGCATATTTACAAAGACTTTCAAAGTTCAGTGGCACTAAACAAACAAGAACTTAAAACTTTAAGCTACAATGCTTAAAAAATGTAAACAGTTTATTTTACACAGTTGTAAAATATAAGAACTTTCTAATGCAGCTTAATTTTACCTGGAAGGTGAATATAGCCTGGTGCCCATCAACAAGGAATGAGAGAATTCTTTACACATAAGTATTGTGCTCCAGTGTGCAAAAATTATATATAAGAAAGGAATCTAAAGTCCACAACAATTAAAAGAAAAAAAAATTTCATGTCCTGAAGTTGAGAAATTTATAAAAACATTTACACGTGGTTCTTGACCCATCAAAAACTTGCATAAATTAAAATTCTGAACATGAGCTACTGCAAATTCAAGATCTTTCTCAAATGGAATTTTGTGCAAAGATCAAGCTAGATCACTTAGCATTTTTCGAGCCATCCCTCCACCCTTCCCACCCCCGTTTCTGACATCTAGTGGCCACAGGTACCACTAAACTCCTTTTGATATATGTTCAAATTAGTGCATGTAATCAAAAGGCACACACATGTGTGAATACATTTAGTGCAGAAACCTGTGCATGGTCACAACTACATTGCAAAATAACTGCTCTTAGAAGGTTTACAATGTCATGTTTGGCAGGATTATTCTTACACATTCCTTTCTATTCTACAAGCCCCAGCGTTAATAGGTTGTCACTGCTTTCAAACGATCCAGTATTTGAGTAGCTTTAAAATAAACATTTTAAAAATAAATCAGCCTGTAACATTATTATATTAGATACTTTGCTTTTGCCCACATTATTTATGGAAATTCAATCCCACAGTACCATAGCTTTATGCTGTCAGTTACAAAACAATTAAGATACATATTTCTTTTTGTTAATGAAAACTTTGATTGCTCCAGTAAAGTCAGCTGATAAAAGCACTTCTGTGTGATCCGTCTTCAGAGCTCCTTAATAGGGAAAGAAAATATATGGTCAGTTCTTAAAAATCAAGTTTCCAGTTAATCATAGAATCATAGAATCATAGAATGCTTAAGGTTGGAAGGGACCTCTAGAGATCATCTAGTCCAATCCCCCTGCACACGCAGGGTCACCTACAGCAGGTGGCTCAGGAAGAGTTATCAGCATGACCCCCCTCTACCTCTATCACCTGCCTGTTACCAAGTCATTACTTTAAGAAGTATCTCAATTTCTAGGAGAGGAACTTTTATAAAAGTATGGGTACAGCTCTACCTCAAAATAGCTCAGGTGTAAGAAGAATACTCCTAGCATACACAGAACTACATCTATGCCCCTCACTTCACACATTTTAAGTAAGTGTTTCTAAGAATGTTGCCAAAATATTCCATAACTGAAGTATGAATATATCCTTGCAAGGATTTTTCTCCTTTATGAACCTCCCAACTTGAGAATGTTCTCTATAACCTTTTCCTTCTCACACCAGATGCAAGTTTTCCTTTCAGCTGGTATTAAGCAGGGCTTATCTTCAACACCTACCAGAGGGTATGGTATCTGATGCTTCAGAATCTTCTGCCTTACTTTCAACCTCTTGCTTTTCGGAAGTTTCCAGTGACACCATCAAACCAGGATTGGGAGCAAAAATTGCAGATGTGACCACTGCATTGTGTGCTTCAGAAAAAAACAATCCAGTTTTGAGCACATTGTTTCTAGGAACTGCTAATTTTATAAGAATAGCAGGCATAAATTAAAGATTTGAAAAATAAGAGCTAGTGACACCAGATAAACTAATTCAAGGAACAACTGTCCTCCTTTTATGAGCCTGATGATCTCAGAAATTCATACAAGTCCCCCAGAATAACTGGAAAATATTTGATACAAACATGGTCCTGTATTTTTGGAGGGAGGAGGGCAGAGGTTGAGGGGAAGGGGGACAGGACAGCACACCAGATATGGCTGTCTTTTTTAAAATCCTGCAATAAAAACAAAAAAGGCCTTGCATTTGCTTTCAAAGTCATAAAATGGAACTTCTAAGGATGAGCATTTTGAGCAGCCCACTTTTATAATGATCCAATATTCTATATGAATATAATGTTTTGCTATCCAAAGTTGGACTAGCTCCTAGCTACTCAGGCTTCATAATCATTTCTTCCTGAAGACAAAGTTTTCTGACAAAGTCTGCTCATTAAAAACTCTCAAGTTGCTACCCTGCTTCCAGAAAACTCACAATTTGTTCAAGCTAAGTGAATAGAACTGCTTGAAAAGGTGTTTTATATTATTATTATTAGTTTTACCTTTTATGCCTTCCCAGAAGTCATTACGGTCTCTTCTTACAGATGTAAACTTGCTCAAGTCATGGTATGTACTCCAAATATAAACATATTTATCTTCTGAACCACTTACAATGTAGGTAAAGTCATGGCTGTGGATACAAAAAAAGAAGGAAAAAAAAGAATTTACTCTTAGCTGTTTCAAAAGCTCTTCCAATGGCTTTCAAGACAAGTTGTCAAGACAAGAGCACAAAACTGATGTAACAGCTTGATTTCATCATCGTGCACAGCCTTCCTGCAGCTTCTGATAACGAAGGGGATTATTCCCCAGCTATGCTCAACAGGGTCTTTAGCTGCAATTTGCTTCTGTTTTGAACTGGAAACTGTGTGATCTGATATGTAATATATATTGTAAACAGTTCCTGCTGCAGGTATGTAAGATCCACAGAGGTGGAAAGAGAAATGCAGAAATGCATCCTCAAGAAAACCAAGTAACTGCACAGACCACAGCCTTCACAGTTACTTTGGTATTCCTCATCAGTGGCACTGCAGAAGCTCAAGTTCATACAAGTTACACAGATTATTTGAACAAAAAACCTCTCTACTTCACCCACTGTATTACTGAAATCCAACACCTCCATTGTCATAGTACTTCCTTACCTAAAACTGGCTTTGATTTGACTGCTGCTGTTCACATAACCCTTGTATTTCATGGATAAAGACAGATCCCTTAGGTCATACAATCTGATTCGGGAATCATTTGATGTCACCAGTATCTAGAAAGGAAATAAATAACAGATATTTAAAATGGAAAACAGGAGGAACTATCAAATTAACATGCATAGGGAGCACCATAGTTCAGTCAGAATTCCAAATTCTTTTGATGAAAAAGCGTAAAAAGTTATGTAGGCAAAGGATAGTCCCAAAGAAGCAGGCAAGTTGTAGAACACAGACATTCTTTCTGGTCCTATGATAATGAACAGAAGACAACTTCACTATCCGCCAAGAAAGTAAAATTTGTGCCCAAAGAACATTCAATCTGCAAGGATATTTTGGAACACACTCTACAGTAACACAGCAAACAGCTGTCCCATTAGGGTGGATATCGAGGAAGTCATGACATGCCAATCATAAAGCACAATTTAGATGTCATTATGAACAGAGTACCAGAGTAGATAAATACTGAGTATTTCTATTTATCCAATTATTTTATTCAAAGTTGTGACAACCTGTGAAACACTATCAGATTACAGAATTTCCTACTTGCTTTTTAAAGATTCATTGGGCTGTGCTTCCTTAAATCACAAAACATGCCAAGCACAGGACTTCATGCAAGCCCAAAGGAACTGCAGATGTCTGAATCTTCTGTACATCTCTGGAATCAAGTTACATATAACAGCTGGTAGTTTATTACTGTATTAAAGCCAGCTGTGGATCCCACATAACACCTGAAACCTTATACACAAGTGAGAACCTCTCCAGTTTTCATTGAAAGCCATCTGTGAGCATTTTTTCATTTTTACATTTATCAGAACATAATGTCATTAGAACATTTATTTATTTATTTTAAGTCTAGACCAATAAAAAGTGCTTTTATTTTAGTAATGTCAGAAGACTAGGGGCAACTAACAAAGTTGCTGAAGTTGTACTGAAATACTGTACCTTATTTTCTCCAGGCAAAGGTTCAATACCTGTGATTTTTCTTCCAACTCTGTTCCGGCCTCTGGTAGAACGCACATGTATTTGGGTATGGTACTTCAAATGCTGAAAAGAAATTAAAATATATCCTTGAATAATTGTGTAAAAGCTTCAATTTCAACTTTACAATTTTGCTTTAAGTTCTAAGAGATGTTTCCCAATACTTACACAATAAGCATCATCTTAAACCATCTGCAGTTTAACTTGACAAATATTTTTTCCACAAGACAGCCTCAAGTTTTTACCTCTGTGTCATAGAAGATGCATCTTCCATCATATGTGCCAATGACTGCGTATTTGCCATTCTGACAGAAATTAGCAGCTGTAATCAATTTTGTCTGCCCATCTACTTCATTCCATAGTGCCACTTTTTTGTCAGGAATGTTCCAGAGTCGGAGTTTCCCATCCAGTGAACCGCTTAAAAAGTACCTGTCGTCCTGAAAGGACACACTGCATTACTCCCAGCTTGTGCTAGATGTACCTCCTGAAGCATTTCCTAGAACTTTAGTGCCCCGAACAACTTCTCTCCAGTACCTCCCAAAAAAGAACTGCTAGGTGAACTCACCATGCATTTACCAGCCACATATGACCATTACTAGGGAACGCTGAAAAATGCTTTTCCTCTGTTTGAGTTTCATTAATGTTTATGAAGCTTTATGTTTCAGGTTTTCTGTTTATTTGTTTATAACTGTGAAAATGGAAGGGACCTCCTGAGGTCTCTGGTCCAACCTTCTCTACTCAAAGCAAAGGCAATTTCAAAGTTTAAATCAGGCTGTACAGGCTCATATCTAGTCAAGTTTTGAAAGTCACTAAGGAGCCCATGTACTCTCAAGACAACCTGTTCTACAACATTAAATTCCGNTTGCAATTTTCACTTTGCAACTTCTGACTTTTCAGCAAGTTATTCAAAACTATGCCAGCTGCGAGGTCATAACCAGAAGAAAATTCACTTGCAGCATCATGCCCACAAGCAGATAACCCACAGGAGCAATCCTGCTGAAGTTTTATGAAGATGAACACCTCCAGTTCTGGAATATTATTATACTGAGATTTTAAAATTCACAAACCCCATTTTTAAATATGGGGGGAGAGCTCTTGCTGTTTCAAATCCTCCCTCCTGAGATGAAAAGCAACACTTACTCTTGGATGGAATGCTATAGCAGTGACAAAGTCTATATGTTGGAAACAGCAGAGACATTCTCTTCTTGATATGTGCCACAGTCTCACAGTTTTGTCCATAGAAGAAGAAAGCAAGAAGTAGTTCTGTTGGACAAGAGAATTGTGAGGTTTATTAAAAGACAAAGAAATAACAGAGTACAGACTTTTATCTCCATTTTTAATCTTTGGATACATAACAGTAACTTTAGAACCTGTATGCTTAGCATAAAACCAACGAAGCACGATGAAGGCAAGAAAAGCAGTTAACACTAAATCACACAATAGCTCAGTGGAAATTCCTTTCCTTCTACTCTAAACTGTTTAACTTCATTATTGAATAACAATGGTAATAATTACTGGGGTGATTTTTTAAATAAAATTTAATGAAGGAACACTAAGTCCAAGAATTTTGTTCATTTTATTGCAACTATAATAGCTGGGACAAGTGCTCTCTTAACAAATCTTAACTCTAACTGCAATAATTGTTTAGACATATAGTTCCAACAACAGAAAAAAAGAAAACCATAAAGCCACAGGAGGACTGCATAGTCATATATTAAGGTGCCTTACTTTAGACCAGGAAAGATCAAGAAGGTCTGCAGTATGTCCTTTGTACTTGCAAAACGGTCGTTGACGAAATGGGGCATTTTTATCATCCGGATCTTCATCAACTCCACTGCAAATCTATCAGGTAAGTGTTTAGAAACATTAGAAAACATTAGCTGGAAATACTACAAATAATTCAAAAGCAATTATTGCTTATAAAAGGTACAAGGCCAATAATAGTTTGGAGAACAATTCTAGTGACACTAAAATGAATGACACAGTAGCAACAAAGTCATTTCTCAAGCACAATGGGTTGTGATGCATTATGTTGAAATAACAAAATTAAGGTCTACATTTTCCATCAATGCAGCTTTTATTTCAATGGGATAAGCTTAAGAGAGCCATTTAAGCAAACATTTGAACATCTGCTTTTGGAACAAAGTATACCAACACTGAAAACTGTACTCCAACAACAATGGCACATATATTTGATATTACTGCTAAAAACTTGGCTTAAAAAAGATTGTCACCTGTTTATTACATTTCTCAAAGATCAAAATAGATTAAAATTAATGTATTTTTTCTAAGTTCATTAAAGTATCTGAACACTGTACAGCCATATTGTCCTAATACTTTTGGTTGTTTGTGTTCCATTTTAGTGCATACAGATGTGAAATATTAAAAAAGCCACATTTTAATATACTGAGTATCCCATTGCTCAGCTTGGCCTTCCTCAAAAATGTCACCAAGTCAGATACTAACCTTAAGTAATACTGTAAAGCAAAACACTAGGACTGGAAATTCAACATTCCCCCTGCCCCTTTTAGTAGTTCCCAAAAAAATCCACTCAGAAGAGTTAACTAGCAGAAAGCCACAGGGAAGCTACACAGATTTTGTAAAGCATTAAGTTTAGCTACTTTCTTGCTTGTATTCCACACACATGGAATAATAGTAGTTTGCTAAAGAAGTCTATTTATTAGTAACAGAGTACACTCACATCTTAAAGACATTGAATAAAAACTCTTTTGTCCCGCATCAATAAAAACACTATGTGTTTGACTGAAGACACAACGAGGAGCAGACATTCTAGGTCACTGCAACCCTCCCTTCCCCAAAGTAGCCTCCCCCTGCAAATATCTAGCATACATACCCCTGCATCAGTATCTGACTTTGAAGAATTCAGACTCTCTTGAGACGGGGAGGGAGAGACACGGCCTAGAACACAGCAGAAACCCCATGGTCAACTCCAAATTCCTAAGTAAGCATAATTTCTAGCATTTTACAGCTATAGCAATGCATAGAAGGATACCTTCTGTGTTGTATTTCATTCGCATATTATTGAAATAGTCAAAAGCATTCTTTAAAACCCATATTCTCACTACATTGTCCTGTCCTGCAGATGCAAGTAATCGACCACAGTGAGAGAATTTCATTGTCCAGACAGCACCCTGTAAAAATAGAGAGTTCATTATTTCAGCTTTATGTGAAGTGCTTCTTCCCATACCAGGAAACCTTTCTATAATGTTGACAAGATTTAGTAACTTTACAAGATCTCACAAGTAAAATAAATTGCAGATCAATGCACTGAAGGTGCACTGAAGATCAATGCAATTGAACGCAATTGCTAAAACTGACTGTGCAATATACTTGCAGAAACAGACAGAAAAATCTGGGAGTTTTTTTTTTTTTTTCAGTAGAAAATAGGACTGTTTCATGATTAGCTCTGAAGGATAAGCTGGAACTATGAAACCAATTACTGTCAGCCATCATACTTAGCTTAAGGGTTAAAATGAGGGTTTTAATTATTGTCAGATGGTGTCTGCCAGCAGAAGAATCAGGGGAGTCTGGAATTGTAGAATCCATTTCAGATTCTGCAGGGGAACAAGCTCACTTCCAACAGTGATAAATATGCAGTCTTCTGCCTTACAGCCATCTCTTTGCAAACATCACATACCAATCTTTTATCTGATCATTGCAATCCACATATCCATTAATCCCTCCCCACTTTCACCTCCAGAACCCACTTAGTAGTTCTGTCCAATACCTGCATTCATACTACTTGCATTCACAACTAGCGGATTGTTTTGTTCACTGTGAAGTGGGTCAAAATCTGAACTGGATGCTCTGTGCTAGGTTGACCACAGCCATCATTTCTGGAGGACATCACGCAGATGAAAACTTGAAGCTCAAGCTCAGGCTGAGCAGATTCAGCAAAACCACAAATGAAACTTAAGACTTACCATATGCTCTCCACTGAGATCCTGAACTACTTTAATTTGTTCAAAATCATAGGGACCCTTGAAGCCATGTGCTGCTTTGAACTTAACTGGCCTTGTGTATGGCATCCCTTCATCATCACTTGAAGAAGGATCATCTTGATCTGTATGGAAAACTAAGAGGAACACAAATTTAGAAGCATATTGCAGCAAACATTTATTCTGTTAGAATAACAAAACATCTGCCAGTGCTTTCTGATAGCTGTTTAGTCTTGAATTAACAACTCTCTACAGTCATTTTTAAGATCTTAAAGCAAGACAAGGGTGCCGTTGCATCAAGGTCTAAAAATATATCTACACTAGCTTTAGGTTGCAGTGAATACAGACACTCAACCAAAATAATTGCTATCATTTTTTGTTCTGCTCCACTTATTGCATCAGCTCTTGCATTCATTAGACCCTGCTCTGAGTCATTTCTGGCAGTTTAATAGGTACTGAAGAGTAGTCATTGCATTTTATGGTTCCTCCCATTGAATGGGCTGAAACGGCCCAGTAATTAGTCCCCGGAGGATCTGAACAGACAAAAGAGCTGGGGTAAACAGCCACTGGCAACAGCAAATGCTAAGGTGCAGCAGTTCTAGTTCTACAGCACTTATTTCAGACTGTGAGATTAGCTCACTGAAGCACTAGAAATCTGCCTGAAAGAAGGAATACTGATGAGACAAGAAGGTTCAGTTTTAACTAGAAAACCTTCTAAAAGGAGTTCAAGCTATATGAGAATGCTAACATGGGTATAAGTAATCAGAAAACCGTATTATGACACAAATCATGAAAACAACCCCCACTTCCACTTTTTCTGGAAAAACTTTCCAAAAACTTTATATTTTGATATCCAGACAACACACTAACATCACAGGAGAAATTCCTTAACAGATTTGGCTGAAGAGGTCCCCCAACTACCACTTTAAAGGACTCATCCCTGTAACTCGATGGTCTAAGGATGTCTACTAAGCTACAAGATTTGGCTTTAAGAAGCCACATATGACCAGCCATATACAGCAAACGATGCCCCTCAGGTAGCTTTGATTAAGGGAGGAGAGAAGGAGTTTCACTGACCTTCATCTCGAACACTCTTAACTTTGTTTACAGCACGTTCCCCATACTCCTCAGCAAGGTGTTTTGCTCGCTTTACAGATTTACCCAGGAACTTTTTCAGTTGGGTCCTTAAAAACAAGGATACTTCTTTCAGCATATAATACTCTCAAATTCTTATTTTTTGCTGTTATGAAGTTATGATTTGAAATGCAGTACTCCCTCTGTTATTTTATGATTTGAAATGCAGTATTCTCTCTTTCTATTACTGCTTCTTAAAATAAGTGTTCAGCGTAACAGCAGTCACAACCTTCAGTTTCACTACAGAATGATAGGCTTGCATAGTTTCATTTATGACTTGCACTTTAAGAAAGATAATTTGTTCAAAAATCATAAAGGGAGCCTTAGCTTAATAAAACAAAGTAGAACTGTATTTTATTTGTAAGGACATGAAACAGTGTCTTACGTTTTTTGTTTTAACCTCCCTCCATCCGTATCTGTTTGCTGTGTCTGCATTTTGTCTTCATCATCAGACTGTGCTGCATCATTACTAGGAAATACAGAAGTGAAAAACATTTAGCACAAAACCATCATGAGCCTAAAGAGAACGAAACATTTTTAAAGGAGGATCATTACCTAGGACCCATCTTTAGCCCTTAATGTGGCGCATCAAAAATGTGATGCAGCGTATTTTGCAGGAGTGCAAAAAACCTAAAAATTGTCTGATGTATTTCAAAAGCCTAAACTTGTGTTTTAAGTATCTAGAATAACATGATTTTCTGATGTTTAAGAAATTTTCTATTACAGCTCACAGATTCAGTTTTAAACATTACAGTGACCTAAAACTTTGTTGAAAGCAAAGGAAAACCTCAAAGCACTCAGCTATAATGATGCCTGCCGACCTTCACAGCTCCAAAATCTACAAAATTAAACATTGAACAAATTTACAGGAAGAGTTAGCATAAACAAGCACAGTACTTGAGCACAGATTGCTTTCCATTCTGTTTCGAATTAAATAAATCTAGCACATCTATTACCAGAACTAAAGTTGAGCTGGATTTTCAGAGATATTTGCCAGTTAAGTTCCAGTGATATCAAATCTTTAGTCAAGATATAAAGATTCACAAAACAATTTTGCTACCTCAGTAAATATCTAGCTTATTGAAATTTGGGAATTATCATATCAGAGACAATAAGAAGCTAATAGGTTGGGACTCCCTTACGTACCTAAAATACACGCAGAGAGTATGAACACAGCACTGTAGGAAAAATCTGAAAGCTATCTTCATTCATACCTGACATACTCTTTAGTCCTCCTCATGATATGCAAAGTCAGCGGATTGATGCCTGTTGGCAACTTTTCTTCTGCCAAACTCAGGGGTATTTCTTCACCTGTATCAAGGTTTTTTATCATTACACTTGCTAGAATTTCCTATGGAAAAATAAGATGTGAAAAAAAGATAACTTCATTAAGCCACACGAACAACAGCAAAATACAAATCTGGTCTTATAGATTGTCTTAATAGGAAATTCTGTGATTCATTATACTAAGTTTACAGGAATAAGCTTTGCTAAAATTGCCATTAGTATGTTAACATTACCATAATACTTTAGCAGCTATATGCAGATTAACAGTTACACATCATTAAAAGCTTCTATTTCATAAATATGAAATGTAGCTACGTGGGCATTTGCCATTGCCTGACACCTTCCAGGCTAATACCAAACATACGCAATTGAAAGATTTTGAAGCCTTTCCCTCTTCAGTTACTCTTACAGTTTTGGTTCAGACTTAGGCCAAGACAAACTTTAGAAAAAAAACATAGAAAAATAAATTTAGACATAGCATACTACACAAAGATAATGAGGTTTTTCCTGGAGCACAAATACACTATTGAATAACCTATTCAACAATAGCAAAAAAAACTATACATACAAATATAAACACACAGCTGGCAACATACTGAATTTCATTAAGATTAATGGAGGTTATTAACTGAAGAACCCTCTTCCTAGCTGAAGAGCCCACGTTTTAATAACAATTATTCCTTTCTGCTAACTCCTTCCCCCTTCAGATGCACTGACAAGATGCACTGGGAATGTCAAGAGGGCTGGCATTCCTTCAACCTAAAATCTTGTAAAGTGTTAGCATATCTGCAAAGCAACTCATGGCATTCCAGATCTGCCTCAGCTCACATCCTCAAACACCACAACACCTAGTGACAGAGGGACTACAAAGTCCCTGCACTGGATGGACAGCATGCAATTTTTTTGCTGGGCAACACCCTGGTGACAACATATAGCATTCAGAGTGCAAAGAATGATCTGAGGCTATTTCAATTCATTCCACAGATTAAAGAAAAGACCCACACAAGAAGGAATTATGTACAGATTGCGATCACTAATACCTCATCTGTGAGCTCTCTTCCAGAATTAGACCTTGGTCTTTGTGGCCCAAGTACTTCATTTGTTGTTTGGCCATCAGCTGCTTTCCCATTTTCCTGAAATTTTGCAGACATAGAACACATGATCTCCAGTGTTACACAGAAAGTATCACAGCCAGTCTAAGAGTTGTAGCTATTTCTCAGTACCTGTGCAGTAACTATTTTATCTCCACTAGTTGCACTTGCCAAATCCAAAGAAGGCTGAGAATCTTTGGGCATGCCCTCTGTCATTGTACTCGGAGTTAAGAGACCACCAGTTGCAAAATGCTCCCGAGGAACTGAAAAGAGACTTCCTATTAGTAAGAAGAATGTAACACTAACCATACACAGCTTGCTTAAAATAAATTATATATATAAATATATATTTAAAAAAAAAAAAATCAACTGCCTATCCCTCTTACCAATTATATTTTTAAAATAATGCTGGAAGCATTTCCAGCCTACTCCATGAAGAAGTTTTGTTAGCAAATTGCTTTCTCCTCTGCCAGACCTGTATAGCCATATTAGTACAGATTGCACATACTTCATCTGAAACACAACTTCAGACTTATGGCAGCCTTGTGAAAAAAGGGTACTTGATTACTCTGACAGCTAGCATAAACCCTCTCCCATATTGCCATGGCCACTTCCCTTGCTTACAGAAGTAGCAATTTTGGTAGAAAGTGTTAGTTTCCAAAAAAAACCTATGTAGTAGAACACTAATTCAGAAGGAATTTTTTCCACACTACAAGTCTGAAGCTAAGACATTTATAGGATGTTTTACTTGTCTACCAGTCAACTAGTCTGAAAGCATGAAAAATTTAATGATTCTTAAAGCAGAAAATCACTAACCCTGTAGGTAACTAAAGCTGTCTCAGTAGAATACTTGCCTTCTAGAACAGGTTTTTGTACTTCAAAATCCAGTTCACTCTTTTTCTTCCGTGGTGGCGGAGCTGGTCGGGCAGGTGGTGGTGGTCTTGGAGGAGGAACATTCGTTGGAGGTGGTGGTCGTGCTGGGACAGGCTTCTTTGTGCTAGCAACTATATCAGGTTCTACAGTAAGCTGCCTTGGTGGTTTTGCTGGAGGCATTTCTTCTGTTGTAGAAAGGTCTTTGGTAGATATATCTGAAGCTACTTGTTCCAAAGCATTTGTTTCTTTCTTGTTTGTTACTTCCTCACTTTTTGATGCTTCTTCTTGTGCTTCTGTTTCATTGATTTTAGGGTCAGCTGTATTAGTAACTTTTGTGAGTTTATTAGTTTCTTCTTGCTCAGAAACAAACAAAAGCTTCCCAGAGGCCAACTCAGTGTCCTTACACACACTCCGATAGGCTGGTTCTCTAGGATCTTGTTGTAATGATATTTCAGTAGATAATACTTCTGGAATACTACTAATGATGCCTGCTCCAGTAATCCAAGTATTTTCACCTGAAGTTGGAATATGCAGTTCTTGCCCTCTAGAAGCTAAAGAATCATTATCTAGTTGTTGTACCTTCTGACTTTCTTCTATAATACTGTCAATAATCTAAGCGGGAGAAAAAAAAAAAAAAAAAAAAAAAAAAAGAAAGAAAGAAAGCCATCTTACCATTAAGCATCAGGCATTCCTGGGGGGCACATACCAGTGTCTCTATACAATACCACAAAAACTCTTCAACTGAAGAGTTGCTTTGTATATAAAATATATTTTGTTTAAAAACACTGGAGATCATAACATGGGTGCAGAAATAGGCCTATCTGAAAGATAAGGCAAAGTGGCTAATATCTACTAAGTTTTATTACTCTTTAAAAAGCTTTTGAGAGAGGTAGTCAGGCAACAAAAGATGCTCGGCTCCTCAGACATTCTTATACTCAGCTATAAATTATTCTGATAAATAAATCTGAAGTCTGAAAACAGTCCGATATTTACCCTTTAGAGTAACAGTCTTATTCGTGTTACTGAAACATACTAACCTATGCCAGTTTTCAGGTGATTAGCATTCTTAAAGTATTTAATGCTTTTAATACTACACAGAAAACTTAACGCAATAATTAACACACCTCTTTTGAATCATCTTGCTTCACTTCTTGTACAGAGGCTTCATTTCCAACTTTGTGTAGTTTGCTGTCTATATCCTATAGGGGAAAAAAAAAAAAAAAAAGATATAATCACTTAGCAAAAGGTCCTTGAATTCTTGAATTAAGACGAATTAACAAAGAAATTGACAACTAGTTAAACACAAAAAACAGGCCTTCTGCTATATTTTAACATATTATTGTTTAAATATTTGACAGCAGGAATCCACAGCACATATTCAAAACACTTCAAACTACCATATACATACAGACAGCCTACTCAGTACTAAATGGAAAAGTTGCTCTACCCCTCTGTCTATAGAGCCGAAACTTCTTTATTTCTGTTGAGGCCATCAGTCACTAAATCTATACTAAAGTACAGAGACCACCTTTAGCTAGTGAGTCACAAACAATAAACTCTATAGCATATTAAATACTATAGCATACTTGAAAAGCCCTAGGCAGACCTCCACTTTAGGGAGTTCTGACCTCAAGAAATGACATATCAAGCAGGGATGGTTGCAATTACTAGAAAATTCCTTTGTCCACTCCTCCTCCCCTTTCCATAAAAATAGTCTAATCTAGATGTGTTCTATTTTGCTTAATCATCAAAATTAATCTTCAAAGGGGTGACAATTTAAACACTTAAGAGTAACTCATGTCTACAGAAGCCATTATATCAACTGCTGTTGACATCAAACTCACATACTCACATCTGCTAAACTTTGGACTGAAGTATTTCTAACCTGCTCCAAGACAAACTATACCATTAGTCACACATGCAGGGAAGTGATATGATACCAAGCAGAGAAGTAGCTACTTTTTCCATCCTCAGAAACATAGTTTTGAGCAAGTGCTTTAAGATGCTTGAGAAAAGAATCCTATATGCAACAAACAGAACTTAATAGCTGAAAATTCTCACTGCCATTAACATAAAAGTTTTGAAGTGAACTGGCTGCATCCCATTTAGTTAGAAAATAATGTAAAAGAATTGAAAATAATGGAAAATAAGCCTTTCTTAAAAGGCTTAAAAAAAATATTGTATTATTAAAGGGACATTAAGCAGACAAAATAAAAATCTGTTCCCAAATGATATCACTGTAAAAAGACTACTGATTCACTGACAGCTGGGGAGCAGAGCGCTATCACTTAGTTTCTACCACTCTTGACTAATCAAACAGTACTGTTTTCGCCATGACTGCCCAACACTTCAAAGACAAAGTCAAGCCATTTTTACTCTACGTCAGAGGGCTGCATAGCACCACCTTTGACCCCTAAGACCAGGCAATGGATATTATCTGAACAACATTCCAACTCCTAACCTACTTCACTGTCAGATTCAGCTGCACTGTCGCTATGCACAGATGCAGCATACTAATTACTTGCGTGGGAAGTAGCAACCCTGTCTCAATAAGCTAAATATAGTGTTTTATTTCCATATAACCTAAAGGGGAGGCTTTTCAAGTACAAACACTAAGATTTTTCTTATTTTGATGACAGAAAGGAGTAAAGTAACTATTTCATACAAATCAAGCCAAAAATCCAAGTGCTGTAGAGACTTATTTATTACCCAAAATCACTTGAAAGATGATAGTCTAATAATTAAGTACAGCTCAAGTTGCAAACATAAGTTTCAGAGTAAAATTAGCTTCAAGACATGTTAATATACCCTAAATAAAAGGAAAGCTGGAACCTCAAAAGACATCAGTGTGAATGCTCCCTACAAAAACGAAAGCCTTCAATTCCCCATTTGTGTACACGTTAGACCATCAGAGTTACGCCTGCATTTGGGAAAAATGCTCTGCGTTCTTCAATAAATATTCACTGGTCTTATGCAGAAACATACCTTAAGCATATGAGATCCAACCTTTGTCGGTGACCTGGTAGAAAGAAGATAGATTTAGGTAGAGCTCTGAGGGGAAAACAAAACAAAAACACACTCATTGCAACAAGCTTCATATTAAACTGAATAAGGCAATTTTCCTTTGCAGTGAATGTATGTTTCCTACTTTCTATTAGGAAACTGAATGTTTCTGATATTCCTCCTTTGTGCAAAAGGCTCTGAATGGAGTTAAGTGCTGAACTACCCCTGATAGAAACAGACCCCCACAGTTCAATCCCCCAAAGTTTCTCAACAGGAGTTTTATAAAAAATAAACAAACAAATAAGCCCCCACACACCACCATCACACCCACACATAGCGAGAACTTAAAACTGGCATTTACAGAAAGCACAGGTTGGACAGCTAAGAAAAAAATTTCAGAAGGAATCAATGTTCTAGTATCCAGCACATTAAGTGCATGAATCCTACCTGTAGTATCGACACCATCATATCCATTCTACTCTTTATATTGCTAGAGGGGTAATGCAAATCAGCAAGCTCTCTA
>VZSV01000010.1:3602285-3783847 GCA_013398735.1 Nothocercus julius | reverse complement strand
GGGACACGCGGGGCGCTGCCAGTTCTGTCCCCAACGGGGTTCCGTGTCCTGCGGGGCCTGTGGGACCGGGGCGGCCGCGATCCGCGGGGGGCGGCGGCGGTGCTGGCCGGGGCAGCGACTCCCGAGGGCGCTCCGGGGAGAGGAACCGGTTGCCGGAGGCGCGGGAAGAGCGCCCCGTTTGCAAGGGGGAGACAAGGGACGAGTGCCCCGTTTGCAAGGGGGGGACAAGGGAGGAGCGCCCCGTTTTCAGGCGGAGGAGGGGGCTGCCCCTTTGCAGGGGGAAGGTGCCGCGTTGCCTCGGGCAGGGGGACAAGGTAAATGTCCTTGGCGGAGGGGGGAGGTGCTCTGCTTGCTGCCCCCCCGAGGGGGAAAAATGGAGGTTGCCCTTTGCAATGGGAAATGACCCCCTTTGCAAGGGGCTGCCTTGGGTGCAGGAGGGTCCTTGTGCCCACTGCTGTGGGGTGCTCTGGGCCATGGGGCTGGGGGCTCCGGGAGAGCGGCCGGGGCAGCAGCCAGCAGTGGTGCGGGACAAAGCAGGTGCCCCCCACCCCCGGAGGTCCCTGCAGCAGCGCTGCCTCTGCTCTCCTTCCCAAAAAGTGTCCGTTGCCCCAGGTCACCCTTTCCAGGTGTTGCTTTGGGGCCGTCGTCACCATTTTCTTTTCCCCCAACACTTTCTGCTACTCGGCGTTTATTGTTTCATGGGCTTTAAATAGGGCAGCCGAGTTTGGGATGCAGGAAGGAATCTGAGGGATTAGTCTGCGATGCAGCCTCTAGAAGTGGGTGTTACTGTAGGCTGCGATCAACTTGCTAGTTCTCTTTACCTTATTCTCATGAAAATTTAAGCCAAGCTCAGTTTTGACTAGGAGCTTCGCAGGACTCTTCCTTCTCCTAAGAACTCTGACATTAACTTGAGAGCTCTCGAGCTCTTGATCGGCACCTCTGTGTAGCTCGGGAGCACCGAGGTGCACGTCCAGGTGCACATTGTGTTTCTGCTTCGTGTGGCTCCTCAGCTTCGATGTTCTGATGTTCTACGCCTTGACGAAACTGCTGTGAAGTCTGCATCAGAAATATCTCCCTTCTTAAGGACGCCTCCTGCATTTGAATGGAGTCTTGCCTATTCCTTCCCCAGCGAGCTGCGCACGGAGATAATGCTAATGAAGGACCTCCAGGGCACTCTCTCCACTTCTCTGGTTTCGTGGTAGAGCCTGTTCTGCAGTGCAGTCCCGTTTAATATATTTGGATACTCCGCGGAGTCTTGATAGTGAAAAGTTTGGGTATTACCTTAGAACTAAGCGATGCCTTGAATGCTCTCTGGTCGCTTTGATTCTGAGTTTTGAAACTGTGTTTCTAAACATTTTCACTTGCTTATGAAGTGCAAAAAAAAATCGCAGGGAGCTGCCAGCACAAATTATCGTGCTGCTGTGCTTCAAAGCAGCAGGTCTGTTTCTAGTGAGCGTTGGCTTGACACCAGGTATCAAAAGTGAATTTAAGTGGCTTTGCCCCAGCCAGCTCTTCTATTATTATGATTTTTGATTTTAAATAGCTTCTGCTGCTCTATAATTCCCTCAGCTTAAAGTCATCTGAGGCACTAGTTCACCTACCTAGTTTATAGTGGTAATGGTGACTTGAGGAATTCTGTGGCTGTCCTGCCACAGCTTCTGGTGGTCCCATGGTGTGGAGCAGGTCAGCACGCTCATCTGGCTCATGAAAGAATAACATGCGCAGACTTGCTGATCCAGTTTGCAGTGTGGTCCCACAAATGATAGGAGAGTGTGACCAGGGCAGAAGATGGACCGTAGGGAGCATCTAAACCAATGTTGTGGGGAGCTGGCTTGCTGTGCTATGGGACTGGTTGGGGTGGAGCAAAGAGGGAGCATTTTCAGCTGAAAGCATCAAGATCCAGAGGGAACCCTCCATTAGGCTCTAAGGGGGCTCGAGGAAGAAGCAAAATGTAGGTGCTGCAGAAGGGGCCCTCATGCTGGTGCTCGAACTGTCTAAAATCACAGGGGGATTGGGCCTGCGGAGTAAAACTTGTTTCTCTCTGAATACAATTAACTTCTAAATATTTTTTCCTTTTTTTTTCTTGTTTTACAGTCAGCTGAGGAAAATGTAGAAAGCATTTAATTCTTGGAGTTCATTTAAAGAAAGTCTCAGACTATCTAGTATTTCTCCATGTAATACGATGCTTGTATATGGCTCTGGAACAGCGGGGATCAAGCCCAGGAAGTCTGGAGCTAAAAGCAAAAGCTCTGCCGTCTGCTAAAAGTTCCACCAATGCTACCTCGAGCGCTGTATGTTCTTGGTGTGGTCCAGTTATTACAAACGGCTAATTACCCAACAGAGAGACCTGTTGGTCGTGGCTCCAAATGAATTTGCAGCGTGTTCTGCTAGAAATGTTTCTACTAGAGTTACTATGTCGCCTCCACAAACTCAGCAATCAAAGCTGTCAAAACTGCTGCTCTTCCTCATAGCTGTTTTATTGCTGAAATAGCTGTGCTGCTTAGTGCTCTTTTTTTCTTAACTTTTAGGTGGTATCTTTGCTGGCAAAGCTTCCTACGAAGTTGTATCGAGGTAAAATGGAACAAATGGAGCAATTGGAAGCGCTTGTTTTAAGCGCTAGCTGTCTTGGGAAGGGTGTTCAGTGTTTGGTCATTTTGCTGTTGTCAGCAGTACAAAACTTTCCTAGTGACTCTTATTGGCTTATGAAAGTTGACTTAAATGGCCCTAGGCTAGATTCTCATGGCTAGCGCCTTTATCACAGATCTAAGTCTATGTGGGTATCCGGGTGAGTGGGAGTAAAAGCTTAAATGAATGGGGCAGCACATGTTCTGCTTTCATTCCAGGATTTCTACTTTAAGGGTTTGGGGGTCTTTTTTCTTTTTTGAATTTTTTTTTTTTTGAATTTTGTATTGCATTGTTGAAATACTGGGATGAAACATTTTTATTCTGTTCTAACTATTCGTTAGGTTTCCTAAATTTTTCAGGCTAGAACTTTATTAAAAACCTAGTCTGGAAGAAATATTTTGTAGTATATTTGCGATCCCTAAGCAAAGTGTCTTTGAAAAACTAGGAAGTAAGCAAGCAGTGTTAAATAATTTCGAGGACAAAAGGCATAGTCGATATCAGAGATTTTTGACTTGCTTTTTCCATTGGAGTTATTTACATAAAGGCAAACTTATTTATGCAGTGCCTCCAAAAGTTCCATGCTGTGGTGGGTATTTCAGGGTCAGAGCTCAGTGTACAGTGAAAACAGCGCTGTTTAATATCCTGTTTAGGAAACCTCTGACAAGCTGACTGTGACTTTAGGTACCTTGATGTGAGGTATGGGACATTGCACCGGGAGACTTGATTTTGATGACAGAAGCGTTTCAGAAGTGCATTTATGAAGACAGCCTTTGGATTAAGAGGTGGTGATGGAGTATCTATCTGAATGTATGAAGAGTTTGCAAGCTGGGACAAAATTTCAACTTAATTCTTTATTCAACTTTTTCAGAAGGCTAATTGGAAGAAAATGCAAAAGCTTTCATATGGTCAGTGAAACAGCCTGTTCTGTAATGAAGTTGATATCTTCCCTGCCTATTTTGAGAAGCTATTTTTAACTGAATCAGGTATATTAAGTTTCTGGATAATGCAGCAACTGCTGATTTGTGGTGTTAATCAGTGTTCTTGCTTTAAACTCCCTGTGAGAAATATGTCATTTTGTTTCCTTTTGTGGAAATAGTACTTTGGTAAATACTAATGTTGCTGGCCACGTGATTCCTCGGGGCTTTTGTTTTAAGCTCTTTGTGCCTCGTGCAGCTGCTGTTGGCCTCCTCTGTGGTTGTAAAATCTGGGGGATTTGCTGGGCACTGCCAATACAGTCTCCATTTTTAAAGCCGTTCTGCTCATTTCTTTTGGTAGGACACGCTTAAAATGTGTGAATGCTTATGGAGGGGTAAAAGTAGATTGTAAACAGAAGCTTTGTTGTCAGAGAGTTCTTAAATATTTTGTCTTATCTGAAGTTACTGAAATCTTGGAAGTGAAAGATATCTTCCTGTTTCTGACTTAAATTTATCAGTCTTATGGGTGCCATGTGCCTCCTTAAGCTGCCAAATTTATATGTATTCTGCTGCTCCTTTTGGAGGGCCTGAGCACACACACAGTGGTGCATGTGGAAGGATATCAACAGGACAAAACTGCTTAGGGTTTTTATATAGGTGCGGCTGGGACCAGAGATGGAAGTGCCTGTGAGCAGTCCAGGTGGCTCAAAGCACGTGAGAACTAGTGTAGTGTTGACCCAAAGCTTAAACTGGGGGTTGGGAAGATGAAGATGCGAGCCTGTCCCAGCTCTGAGGACTTCCAGTTCTTTTAGCAGGTATTACAATGCTTTGTGCATCTCAATGTGTTATTCCTCTGTGAATTTAAATTTCTGTCTCAGTAGGGCAGTGTAGAAAAGATTTTGTTCCCTTATCTTGGTGAGTAATATAAACTGAGCAGGCGGATTTTGTCCTTCTGTATCATTTAGAGCTGGTAGACCAGGATTTAGTGACACAACGAATGAGAACCGTGTGTGCTCTGAGCCAGCTTGATTACACCTCCATCTGGTCAGCTGCAGACGTGTCCGAGGAAGATTGGGCTCCATGTTATGAGGAAAAATAAAATACAAGTTTGGAGTTTTGCAAGGATTAATGATTAAATGTTAGGAGGTAATTCTGTAGATCCAACAAAGCAAGGCCATACAGGTGAAGTTCACTTTGACTCTTTCTCTTGATTGCTTCCTAGGACCTCTGTGTAAGTGGTAGGTTTTGTTAGTCTCAAGTTGTTTGATTTGACATTGTGGGAACTTTAATTCTTCTGAATGAATAAACTGACCTTATCTGATAATGCTAATGTGATAATGTGAAATATCTAACAGTATGTTAAGATGATCTAAACTATGTAGTATTTTTTGTTGTACTAGCACAAAAACTGAATTTCTAAAATTGAATCTCTTTTTCTATAATGTACATTGACATAGTGTATTTTCTATATATTTAAGTGAATTAATAAGAAATAAATGCTAAGTTTTCATTTCTTTAAAATTTTAAGCATATTCATTAACCTGATGAGGCCTGAAAGTGAACTCTATGATTCCCCCTTGGAGGGCCAAATCTGATGGTGGAGACTTGGGGGACAGCAAGGGGACGGTCCTGCCTTGAGGCTGCTGCGAACTCCCGCTGCTTCCTTTGTGTGATTTCAGGGCAATTTCTTTCATACCGCTTATCTCATGGGAACGAGCCCACTCAGTAATGCTCTTTTTTAATCAGTTTAACTCGCCCTGGGGCTGCACCTTGCTGCTTGCTGCCCTCGCAAGCAGAGGTGGGAACCTGGAGGTGTGTGGAGGAGAAGCAGGACTTCTAAATGTGATGGAGCATCCAACTCCACCTTGCAGGAAGCTATTGGAGGAAGCCCAGAGGAGGAAACGGGCTGTTCTTCAGCCTCGTCAATGCCTGGCTTGGCAGTGCCCGACTCGCTCAAGTAGCTGCTGAGTTACGAAACAGGTTTGGTTCTGGGCAAGTTTTTTGCTGCCCACAGGTTTTGCATAGAGCAGAGGAAGTGACTAGTGTGGCCGTTATGTGAAGAAAGTCCTGAGTGGCACTGGAGTCCTGCAGGCTTGGCCTGGCGGCTGGATTTTGGCCTACTTTATATTTTTATTGCTTTTGTCGCAAGTTTATGTTGAAAGGTTTTTAACAAGAACAGAATTCAGCTGAGAAGTTGGTTTTGTTCCCTTGAACTCTTGAGTTAGTAGTTGAGCAGACGTGAGAGTTGCCGTATGTTGGAGCCCTCGGCAGCTCTGCGGATCACACAGGTCTCTTGTGGCTAGTAGTGCTTCTACCCAAGGACTAATGCTGAGTATTCGCTGTGTGATGCTTCATTCTCAATTAGCTTTGAGCTGTATCAAACTTTGACCTCAAAGGGCAGAAGAGCTGGGGAGGGACAGAAGGACTAGTGGGCAGTTTGGGTCTCCAGGTGGGACTTGTTACTACCTCTTCCTCTCGTGACCTTAATTTTCAGGCCAGCAGCTTTATATAATAAAAAAGAGCAATGAGATTATGATGATATCATTTTCCAGCAGTTAGTGGCAGAGTGTTAGCTCATCCAGTTATCTCAGTGAGGCTGCAGATCTCACTAACTGTGAGAGAACCTGGTCCCTGTCTTTGCAAGCAGGGTAATGCTTTTCAGGAACAGTTCAGTAGCTTTACTTAATGTAAAGTGGAATAATTGGAGGAATTTGCAGGAAGGCTACAAAGAAATCATGATCCAACTCCCCTAGCAGCTCCTTTTTGCAAGGAGATAGTGACACTGAGTTTTTTTCCTGCCTCGACTTCGATTTTCTTTGTCAGTATAACACTGCTGTTAATCTGTATAACTCATGGCACATTTGGTTGGTTGATATAAAATTTGGTTGTCAAGCTTGCTAGCTTTGAACCTTTTAAAAAGATGATGGTAATTGCTTATGGAAAAACTGTATTGCACAGCTTTGTGTAATATCTACATCTAGCTCATACTATTGTTATCCTCTCAGGTTTTTTTCCTGTAAAGCTGATGGTACCGCTTAAGGGCATGATTTTCGGTGAGGCTGTAGCAGTCTCCTGCTGGTGCCGGGTGAAGGAGGACGTTGAAAAAGAGCTCTTTGGGCAGGAGGAGATGGCTGTAGTGCCAAGCGCTGTCACCAGGCCGGCGAGTGCCGGGCAGCCAAGTGCCCAGTGCTCCCCATGTGTGGGACAGGCCACACGGCGGCTAAAAACGGGCTGGGTTAGATGATCAGCTTGTTTATTCATGGGTAAAAGTAACGGCAGGAGCGAGCTGGCCTGGAAAACGAGAAAGTGCAAGAGAAGAGGTTGCGTGGCAACGCACTCCGCTCCGGAGCGTGGACTCGGGAATAAATAATGATGGAAAAAGAAAGAGGAGGAGGAAAAAACGAGTGGGTTGGAGGGAAAAACACTATCTTTGTCTTGATTTTAGTGTTTCGGTGCCATCCCAGATGTGTGTAACAAGCCAGACGTTGTTCTCGTTACTGGTGGCCTTTCACAGGGAGCTCCGCTGTGGCCCTGTGTGTGTCACCGCAGGAGCCCGACGCTGCTCTGAGGAGATGCAGCTCATGCAAAATGCCCTAACACCACAGCGGATGGCAGGAAGCCTGCAACTTATGCCTGGTTTTAGGGGACTCCTTGCCAGCGGATAGTGTTTTCTAGTGACATAACTTCATGGTTTTCTTCCTTGGAATGGCTCTCGCATGTGATTCATGAGGAAGAGTCTTAAATCATCCCTTCCACATTAATGCTCCTTTAATTCTCAAACGTGGGATGGCTGCCCATATCCATGTGTGTGTATATACATAAAAGCAAAATAACTTGATGCCTCTTAAGGAGGAATATTAAGAGGAAGCAAGTTTCCTGCAGTAGCACTGCAATAGCCTCTTTAGTCTTCTGATAACTTCATCACTTTGGTTAAGTTTGAATGCTGTGTAGCATCTAGTATTTCATTTCCCAGCAGTTTTTATTGGTTAACGTGGATCTTCCTAAAGTTCCGTTGCCTGTAGGATTGCTTTATTGTTTTTGCTGGAAGAATGAACGTGCTTCAGGTTGGCAAGTGCTTATACTGGAAAGCTGCTGTTCTTAGCTTTTCTTTAACTGTAGGAGTGACCCTTGCTGATACTACTCGAATACAAGTTGCTGAGTTGTGTTACACTTTTTTTTGATTTCTGGTAGAAAACACAGAGGAAGTGAGAGCAAGCAGTGCAGTTATTACCAGTTTTCAAAATCTAATTTGGGTTAGAATTATATATATATAAAAAAAAAAGGGTGGAGGGAAACACCCTGCTAATTATTCTTTGTGGTTTTGGGTAACAGTTTTTTTTTTTAATTGGACATACAATAGCTATTCAATATAAACATGAAAATCAGTCTCTCCCAACTTCTGCTTTCCAATGCTTCATTCTCCACAGTCAGAAAACTTGGAGTGGGCTGTGAAATCCTGCACTGTAACTTTGGCCTGTTCCAAGCCAGTTGTTGCCTGGATTCCTCTTGCAAGCCCCTCCAGGGAGCTTCCTGCTGTGATAGCAACTGTGGGGTGAATTAATGAAAAGCTTGTTTGGCTTAGTGCAATGGTGCAAGGTTTTATTCCTCTTAAAACACTGCGATTCACATGCATTCAGTGATTTGCACAAGCTCGTGGCTCTAAGGAAATGCAATGTTGATGGGACACAAAGAGACAGAGACCAATTTTAAAAGCAAAAGTTAATCTAACTTTTTTCTTCCCACACTACTGTTGAAGTGAAATTGATTTTTATTTGCAGCCCTGGTCTTGGAGAAGTATATGTTATAAATACTCTGTATAAATACTCAGTATACATGGAGGAGAACAGGATGGGACAGATTTGTAGCAAGTTAAATGAGCTTTCAAGTAATGGGGGGGAAATTTTCAGTTTTCCACTCAAAGTGGAGATAGAGCTCAAGGAGCTGCAGAAGGTAATAGTCAACTCTTTGGCAGATGCTGTACTTTGAGGTTTGTTTTAAATAAAATTTACAGTGAATAATAGTGTGCAAGTGTGTGTGACAATTTTTTTCTCTTCCTGAACCTTGTTCTAGATGTCAAAATTAACCTGGACTACTTGGGAATGGCGAAACGTAGCCCCGGGATCCTGCCATGAACAGTAAGAAAGTTGAGATGCTTTGTGTATGTAACTAATAATAATAAAAAAAGTTAAGATCCAGTGAAACTGCTTCTGTGCAGTTAGCATAACTAGTCAATACCTTTGGTAGTTCAGTGTGGATGTAATTTCAACTTTTCATAGAGTAATGGGGAAATGCAGTAAATCTGTTATAACTGAAAAAATGCAGACCTTTGGGTTGGTGTAAATTAGAGGTGATGACAAATTTTGGTTTGGAGACTTGCTCTGTGATCTATTAGCAGTTTCGGGGGATGTGCACAATTCTCACACAAGTGTTGCATGAAGGTGCTCACAGGCATTTCAAGAAGGGGAAATGAGAGCTACACTTGCTCAGGTGTTTACTCTGCAGGGGAGTGCTCCCTGGCCTGGGGATCCTTTGCAGCCGGTAGGACACTGGATGTGGGCAGGCTATTATGGAGAGTGCATTACAATAATTATAATTATATGCTATCAGAGTAGAGCATTCCCTATTAGTCATGCTACTTGCAGTGTTTCTGAAGCAACTGCTACTGGGCAGGTAACTTGGAGAAACTGGTCTTTAGTCTGACCTTTTATATTTGGCTTCTATAGGGTGTTTTCCTTACATGAAGCTTAGTATATAATCGGTGTTTACATAGTTTCTGTATCCATGAGAGCAGCACCTTTAAAGGTATCTTTTGAGGGTTCCTTCTTTAATTCACATGTTTTTGTCTTATCAGTAGTCTGAAGCTTTCCACTTTTAAGATTGTACGAATAAATGTTAGCATATTTACATGCTATGTATGCTTTCCATAGTCTCTTCTAGATATTGCAGTAAGAATCCTTAAATGGATTAACTGAAAATTATTCTACCTGATTTTTACCAGTGCAAAATAGATGTTTTATGAGAGACTATGTGTGGGTGAGTAGCATGTTAGCAAAAGTATAAACTTCAGCTTAGCTTGGTGCTGTTGACACTATTTGTCAGCCTTCTGTGAGGCAGAAATTAGAAGGCTTTTGTGTGGTAATAATACCACAAAATTGGATAAAGTTAATTGGAAATAAAAAACACTTGAAAATTCCTGTATCTAAGTGTTTCACAGCAGTTTAAGTACTTAACTTGCAAATGTCACAGAAAAATATTTCACTTTGTTCTGTAGAACACTTTGGCTATGTCTTAAGTCTTTCATGAGAGGAGTGTTTTGTATGGGACTTTCATAATCTGTTTAATATATTTGAACTGTGAGACAAAACGCTGAGTATCTCGAAAATCTCAGAAATCTTTCAATGAAATCTCTAATTGTTCAAATGGTAATTGTGGTTCAAAACCACGTAGCCTTAGATCGTTAATTGGAACAAACGAGTAAAGACAAAGGAAGCTGTTCAGTTTTGTTCATGCACAAAGCTGTGTGTGCAACCCAGGATTGTTAGAAAGCTGTGTTTTTCACTTTTTTGATAAGCTTGTTCAACTGAAAGTCAGATGTATATATTGCATATTGTCAGCTAATTTAGAGATCTTTCTGGAGTGTGGCTAAAGGGTTAATTTATTCTTTGATCTTAAAAGGACTGACATAAGCTCAAGTTGTTCTGTTTTGAGGCAGAGAGTTCATGAAAATTGTTCCGTTTTGTGTGAACTTTGCTGTTCCAACTTCTATGCTTTGTCTAGAACCTTGTTACTTTTTGTGGAGTTATGATTAAATGTATGTAATGGCACCGTGTAATCCTTCATGTGTAGTGCAGTTCAGATGGATTTGAAGGATTAAGAAGTGGTTCTTGGTGCAGTTAGGACATCTGGAATGATGCATTTTAATCTACCAATTGGTGCTGGGTGTGAGGTGGGTGTTGGAGCTGTGCAGCTCTCATCTGTGTTCGTTATCTGGGAGCTCAGGAGGTTCTTAATGTTCATTCCTAGGGCGAGCAGCATTGGAAGTCCCCGTCTCGGCTATGGAACCCGTGCTGTAGGAGCTGTCTGTGCGGCTTTGAGAAGCGGAGCTGCCCGTGCGCGAGGCAAGTGCGTCCTAATCGCCTCTCCTGGTGCTCGCTTGGCTCAGGGTAAGCTGGGGAGCGGCGCGTGTGTCCTGTGCCTGGCCGTGCCCTGGGGCTTAGTGGCTCCCGAGTGAGGTCAGTTTCTTGTTTCTGTATTTTTTTTGTTTGTTTGTTTGTTTTAAGGTATGATCAAAATACCTGTTAATAAAATGAATAAAGACTAATGCCTTTAAGCTGATCTGCAGCCTGTCTTCCCTAAGCTTTTAAAACTTTGCCTGCTAGCAGCATTCTGGAATTAGTAAACTTCCTGACTGTGGCTGGTGTTTGAAATCATTCTGACTAACTTCATCCAAAAGTGCTTTTCCCAGCACTTTAATAGTATACATAGATTTATCTTATCTATATATTTTTTTTTTCCAAAGATGTGGTTTAACTGGAAGCCTTCAGGTAAAGAACGTGGCTGAATAAAGTAACAACAGGTAGAAAGGCTCAGAGTTCAATCAAAAGTGGTTGCAGGGGGGCTTGTGGCATGGTTGCTTGAAGAATATACAAAGAATTTAATGTCTCAGTGAGGTGAGTCTGCTGGTCCGCTAGTGTATAGTACAGCAGTGCAGTGCCAAAAAGTTTTCTATCAGAAAAGGGGGAAGTGATCTTTAATGTTCTGAGCTTCTTTGATTTTATTGGCAGAAATACTGCTTATTGAAACATCATTTTTGAAGACTGGGAGACTTCAGGCTACTGGAGTGTATGTTGTTTTACTCAGAAGTTTGACAAGTTTTAAACCCTTTTTGCAATCATTTGTGCATTGACAAAGGGTGTTAGTTAATAGCCACACATGACAGTTAATTAGCATGACATCATCCCTTTGGATGGATACAACTTCTGCCCTTAGCATAGCTACCTATTCTGTCAGGTTGATGTTTTTTTTATTACCTTTTTCTGACTGAAATAAGTTGATGATTTACATTCTGTGGTCCAAGATACAGTATTTCTTTTGTGCATAGATGTAGCTTTTACTGAAAATGTTGAAGTATTCGTTTATTCCTAGTTTGTGAGTGGAACCTGATAGTGTTTCTACTTGTTCATTAGTGATCAGGGGATATTTGATATGTGTTAATACTGCTTCCATATGCAACTCTAGTGTGCATTATGAAAAACAGGAATATCCAAAAACCCGCAGAAAGTTCTCCCTGGAAACTGACATTAGGCTACTCTGCATTGTACTTTATGCCTCAAAAGGCATTTTTATCTTATACTTTTCTCTCTCTTTAGAGAGAGCCTCTTGAGATTAAAAGTCATGCTGTGTTTAAGGGTACAGTTCAATGTCAACTTGAATCAGCTGCTGCTGAGAGGGACAGCCTGGCTTTCTGCCCTGGTGCTGTGTGCAGTTGCTAAGCATGTGCCTAGGAACATGTGGCTGACACCAGGTGAGCTGGATCAGCTGCTGCTCTGGTGGAAAACCCTTTTGTGCTGAGGAGCTTCGTTTTCCCTGGGCACAGTCGCTTTCTGTTGACCTGCGCAGCTGGTGGCTTTGGTGGATCCAGCCCAAGGAAGGCAAGTGGTAGCCCCCTGCCTTAGGATACAGCTCAGGCCAAATCACAGCCTCTTTGGGATTTAATTCCTGTGCAATGTTATAAATTCTAATTTCTGCACAAAAACATACTTGTGTGCCCTAGCACATTATCAGCACATGCAGGGATTTTATTTTTTTTCTGAAGTCAATATTACAAGTGGTTTTAAGTTGCCTGTGAAATGCTTATCAATTTCTCATGGCTCTTAAGGCTCTTAACCTGCACCACTGTAAAACTCTATGCCCAAATTCATGCCAGAGGTCACTACAACAGCTGTAATGGTTGTATGGGGAAAGAATCATTCTTCATTAGCATATGTATTTGCTTTTGGGTGACAGAAAGAACGATGGCAAAATATAATCCTTGCTTGGGTCTGCAAGGAAGCCTTAGAAATCCCATAGCAGCGACAAGAGCAGCAATGACAGCAAGGAACTCAGACCAAAGAGGCATAAGTTTGCACAACAGTGAAGAATTGAGCCCTGGGTTTTGGCCAGGTCAATGCTGGTGGTGATCAGATATTTCCCTTCTGGGGATGTTGTGGGTAGTTGTAAGCAGGAATGTGAAATTTTCCTTGTTATATGCTGGGCATGTAGAATTAATGGGGACAATGGAAAAGCTGATAGCGGCTCTGTCATTCAGGTGAATTTTTTTAAAGAGTTTGTTCGTACTTATTTCTTAAATAGCATTTGAGCTGTGTGAATTTTTGCGGTAATGAGAACTGTGTAAATATTTCCCACACACTTGCTTAATTTTGTATTTTGTTGAAATAAACTTCTTCTCTTGCCACTAGAAGAACTTATGTATGTTAGGTTACCTACTGGGCCCTGCTATTTTCTGTATTCTTTAGTTTTTTTTTTTCCTCATGTACCATAAAACAGTGCATGCGCATCTCTTGGGATTGTCTGCATAGCACACTGCTCTCGAGAGGCTGTACATCTTTTGTCCCATAAGCAGAGGTTTTAAAAAAGAAAATAGCCCCCCCAAACTTAAATCTCAGTTTTCACCTGTCGCTGGAGTTGGCCCAGCAGTCTTTCTCGAGTGGAATAATGTGACTAGAAAGTTTGTAAACCCTTGAGCTGAAATCTCATTTCCCAAGGAAACATGGAAGTGAGCAGAGGAGATATGCAGCTATCAGATACTTCATTTTTGAAGTCATTCCAATGTGTTTTTTTGTTGTTGTTGTTGTTGTTTTGAAACTGGTGAAACAGGCTGAGGAAGTTACCAGAAGCAGTACAGTGTGGAGTGTGTGTAAATAACTTGGCCAGTCCACAGTCTTGAACTGCCTCTGGAAGAAGGTTAAGCTCCTTTGTCAAGGATTTATTTCCAGTTTCTTTGGGTGAATGCTGTGCAACAGCCCACTTACCTATTTTTCTTAAAATAAACTAAACAAATTTGTAACTAAGAGGACTCAGAGTAACCTGATTAGGGAAGTTATGTAAGGTGGAAGGATATAAAGAAAAAAAGAAAAAAAAAATGCATTTGTTTGCTGAGAATAGCTGATAGATATGGTTTCCCTTCCAGTCTTTGAGCAAGCTGGAATGAGTGTTTTAGGTAATGTGTACAGATAAGCAATCCTTTTAACCCCTATCAAAATAGCACTGTTTGACCTTGGCAGGGGGTACATGGATAGGAGATGCATAACCGTACACACACAAAACTCTCTCCAGTGTACTCTGGTCCAAGACAGGCCAACTTCATTTATTTCTTGAAATACTTAACCTGTAGAAGCCTCGTGGAAGTCTTGGATTTTTTTGCAAAGTGGAGAGGACTTGTCTGTTGATCACAATGTGCAGTTCTGCAGTGTATTTGCCTCATCGAGTAAAATAATTAATGCCATATCTGTTTTTATTATGTTAACATCTACTGTATGTGGCACAGGGTTTGACAAGTGACCTTTTCTGGGTCTGTTTCTAGGAAAGCAGTTCAGGTGAATACAATGCTTTTCAAATGTGCTAGCTTGATGGAGGATGGATAAAGCAAATTCTAATCACTCAGCAGGCTTCTTTAGCAGAGGAAAACCTGAAGTTTATTTGAAATGAGAATGTCCTGAGGTGCTGCATCACTAGGGATTGAGAACCACAATATGCTGCCAGCAGCTCAGACATCAGTGGGAAGGGAACAGGAAAGTTTAGCTGCTACTGAGGGATTCTGTTTGAAGCCATCTCGGTTATGGCACTTACAAAATGTTGCAAGGAACACAGTGAATTTATAATTCATGCTTACAAATACTGTGTGCGAATTCTTTCTGCTAACTGTGTCTCATCTGCTTTAATGAAATCAAATTTTTAGAGCAGAACCCCCAAATGAGCACTGCTTGTGACTTATTCTCTGAAGTCAGAATTTGCTTTGTAGTTGGTAGTTTTGTTTTGGGGGTGACGAGAGGAAAGAGTGGTTAATGATTTGCAGAAGTTCTTGTGTTCTTTTTAATACATAAATTGACCAAGCATTTTGAATACTGTATAGATTTATTGTTTGGTGAACCTATTTAGCAATATACTCATTTACTCTTGTTTGTTTATCAATCATTTATGTTTCAAATGCGAACTATACACAGGACCAGATATTTCAGCGTGGCTTTCGTCAGTTTATTGTATAGCTTATATTTTGCAATGTTTGCTGCAAAAGGATAGCAGCAAGTTGAAATGTTACCATTTACTACTGTACCTTTAAGTAGAGACAGAGGAATGAGTTCATAAACTTGAAGACTAATCTTTTGAAGAATGACTGTAAGATATACTCTGAGAACTGAGAAAAACCTCAAGCATGGCTATAGCATTGTGTTCAACTGTTATTAGATCTTAAAACTGGAGCTCGTTAAAATTTAGGCTTTTTTTCTCTGTACAAATTAGTGTCATTACTTATTGCACATAAATAATGTGAGCCGTTTCCCTTCCTCGCTCTTAAAATACGATGCGGCTTTTAAAATAATGAGTCACAGCATCCATTTTAGTAAATTGTTCATGGGATAGGCAGGCTCAGGAGCAACTGGGTTAAACCAGAGATTATTTGAAAAATCTAGGGCATGTGCTCTCTCTGTTCACTTGATTAGTTTTTATAATTCATCCTTGTTTGCACAGCAGGAAGGAGCAGTAGTCATGTAATACATACAAATAAGAAACGTTTTTTTCTTGTGTTCCTTTATCTCTGTATTTTTTACTGTAGAATGTTAGTGAAATGAGAAAAAAGCCATTTTGTGCATGAATATTTAGAGAAATCTTGTTTTGTTTTCCTGAAATACATGGGATTTGAGAGGCAGAATGCTGCTTCTGGATCTCTGACTGTGACTCCTTCAGTTGTTTTTCTTTTTGACTATAGGTGCATGAAGAACAGAGGAGGCATTTCTGCTTACCAGAGATGATGTGGAGAGACACTTTGTGAGTAACTGAAATGTGTGCTTTTTTTCTTTAGCCTTAAGAAGCCCCAAATGCTTTGTGAGATTTGAGAGAGAAAGTGAGAATTATTCTCTTTTGTAATTTAGAGTGTGTCGTTTGCCTAGAATTTTAGTTTGCTTCTGGAAGACTGAACTTATGCAGGGGAAGAATAGACAACGCTCAAATTGGAAATGAAGAGCTGAGGACTGAAGAGTGGGAGCTGTGAGGTCTCATGAACAATTAACCATGCTGCCTAACTCCTCTGTGATCAGCCTACCAAGGGCTTTTGCTGTTGTCTCAAAACAGTGTCATGGGCATCAGTGAAAACTCTCAAGCTGGTTCTGTGGGTCACCCTTAGTACCATTAATTAGGTGCTTGCTTTTATCAAGCCTGAGAGGCACTACCTGTACTGTGTGACATTTTCTGTAATTAAGCTCTTGTCAATGCTTCTCCATGCCTAATTTTGGTTGTCAGAAGCCTCAAAATTGGAAAGGTGGGTAGAGTGGCCATCTATAGAAAAAGAAAATTTTCTTGAAAGCTTTCAATTTGTATCTGTGTGCGGGGGTGGGATATTCTGGTATTATGCAGCTAAATCTCACTTCCAAAAATACAACAGGAAGCAAAGAGCCTCAAAGACAGCATATAACTGTACTGAAGGACCTGTAGTGTTTACTTTTGTGAGAGCAAAGTCATTTTTTTATGATTGCAGTGAGTTGTTGTGATGCCGTATTTGAGGGACTCCAGAAGTATGCCACTTAACTAGCACTGTAGACTCATCTGGCAGCTTTTTCTTTCGAAGGGCCAGGATTTCCTCCATGGATCCTTAGTAGTAATTTGACTAAATTTCTTGTAACAGTAGAGATCTGAAGAGTGTTCAATTTTTATTTTAGGATTTTCCATGATAGACTTGGTGCTTAGTTTTTATTTTTATTTATTTATTTTTTTTTACTTTAAGTACAACATGAGTAATCTTAAATTCATTTTGTTTAAGCCATAAGATGAGATAGTCCAAAGGTACAGCTTTGACCTAATGGTAGCTATCTAGGAGAATGGTACTTTTGTGGGCAACTTCAGTGCTTTTCTTGTCGCCAAAGAGTTGGAGCCTGTGTTAGAAGAGGCTGCTGTTACCTGGGGCACCTCCATTTAATTCTTTTCCTGTAGTTACAGGGATATTAATACTAAACCATGGGAAATTTTGTAGCTGAAAAATCTTCTTTTATTATAGCAAACTAGTAATAGCTTACACTGGCTAAGATTTGTTTGGATTCTTACACTGTATTTGCTTATTTTCATTACCTAGATCTAAGAAGATTTTAAAACTGTTTTTGCACTTCCCTTATTTCAGAATCTTTTGTGTATTTTCATAGATACGTTTTTGTGATTTGGAGCTTAGTAAGTACTTGGAAAACAAACAAAAAAAGTCATTAAGAGTTAATTTCCTCATTTTTGGGGTGAGATTGTGTGCAAACCATGAGTGCCAGTCTGTCTTGCTCTCAGTTAAATCTGCCTTGAGGCAGCATTGACTTCCAGTTGTCTTTCCCATGGCTTCTTCCAGGCTCTGCTTGCCAGATCAGGAAGGCTGCCCCAGGTTTTGTTTGTTGCAATGTCATGAAGCTGCAGCAGAAATCCTGCTTCTAATCCAGCTAACCTATCCAGTAGGCACAACGTTGATTTGGTTTACTCTGCAAACTTGTGACTATTCTCCTTGGCCAAAGCCCGTGAAGACTTTGCCACAGCTGGCTGATGGCAGGAATAGTTAAACACAGTAGATGAAGGGAGTGTCATTTGTCTAATCCAAATGTGCTTCCAGAAATGAGCTGGATCACCTCTGTTCTAGCAGTTATTAACATGGACTGCAGTGGGGACCCTACCTTAGAGAGCAGCTTCTGCAGCTTTTGGTGGAGAGCATCTCTTCTGTGTCTCTGTTCCTCCCTGATGCCTTGAGCAGAGGGACAAGCTGGATAGACCTTGCTGCCCCACAGTTATTTGCAGAGTTATTGAAGTGCATACTCATCAGTGTTTGAGAATTTATTATGTTCCCCCCCGCCCCCAGTGGAGATGAGATGTTTTTACAGAGCTTTTGGGGCAGTTCTGTCCCAGTGAGATATTTTCTCATATCCAAGAATTCCTTTCTGTGAAGCCTTTTGCAGTGCTGGCCTGTCTGGTTGGTCAGTCTTGGCTCATGTTGATCTGGATGTTTGTGGGCTCCAGGCAGTGCTGCCAAGCCATATCCCTGGATCAGGCGTCCTAAGGGATGTTCCTTCACGCAGCTCTTCAGATGCTCTGTGTGCCTCCAAGACAGTGATCTTTCAGCAGTCCAACTTCTGACCCAGCAAATTGCAGTGGAGTTGCTTGGTGTTCTGCATATCGGTCTGGAATATGGAATACTCATTCAGTGGATAATGCTGTTTTAAAAACATGTTTCAATTACCCAAAGTTACCAACAGGTATTTCTACTCTTAGTAATAAGATTGAAGGGATTCCATGGCCAAAACCTTGGCTTGTAACAGAACCTGTTGTTTTAGATTGCTAGACCATTGTGTATTGTATCCTTGAACAAAGGGAACTTATTTTTCATAACTCAATCTTTTTCTTTTTTTTAAATAATTACCTATATTTTGCTGTAGGTTTGTGGAAACTTTAAAGCTGAATGAAGGAAACAAAACTTGTGTGGCAGTCTGGTTTGTACAGACGAGGATAAAATATGCTTAAGTGTTTCAGACAGGCACAATTTGATTTAATTGTCAACTGGGTATCACTGTATAGAGCCTGGAAAACTTTGCAGTTGAGAAATAAATTAACCATTCCCCTTAATGAGGCATCTTTGATGCCAGGTTAATAAAATCATACCTTGATTTGATTTGTTTACAAATATAATTTAGATATAAATATTTCAAGTATCAGTCTACATATATTGAAATGTATTCCTGGTGATATCGCATTCACTGGTGCATAATTTTTTCTTTGAATATATTTGCAGATGTTGGATGTATTTTACTATGGTAATTTTCAGAACCTGCTCTCTGAAAAATATACATGACAGTTGCTTTGGGAGGGGGGCAGTGTTTAATTCGTGCAGATCATTGCTTGTAAGGACTTTAAGCTTCAGCGCCATCAGCTTTCCAGTCTTTAACATATGCTTGGGTCAGGTTGTGCTCTGATATTTGAGAGAGAGCGGATAAAGCTTACAGCCAATGACACCCACCCTGAACAGGGTTTCTGGATTTGCCTACATTAAGACTCCTCTGTGTCAGCATTAGTGGCTGCAAGAAAAGGTAATATCTATCTGGCTAGTTTGATTAATTCTTACAGGATTATAGTAGGGGTGAATATGGTTAAGTTATAATGGGATATCCTGAACTAAGTACATTTTAGTGCTTGCTGCAGCGTGGAGGTCCTTTTTTCAGTTCTGAATGATCATAACCTTGGCTTTAACCTCTGCAATATCTCTCTTAGCAAGTCATATTTACCCATTTTTAGGAAGTTTGCAGGTTATATAAAGGGAGTTGCTATTGATCTGTTTTTATTGCTGTTGTGAATATTGCTGAGCAGTGCTGCCAGTACAGAATTTCTGGTTAAAAGTAGAAAAGTGTTTTTACTTTGAATACTTGAGCAGCATGATTTCCAGGGTTAAAATATATACTGCAACTTTAGTGCATTAAGTTTGTTCTTTAGTAAAGTGTAAGCATGCAATAGAAGCTTTTTTAAAAAAAATTACTATTCCTATATTCACAAATTTTAAAAAAATCTTAAGGATACTTGATAATGTTGAAATTGTGGAAATAAAGTACTTTAGACCAAAATGTCAACATGTGTGCTACTCCCCTATTCTGATCATGCTCTGTGAGCCTGACAGGCTGGGTGAAGGTGCCTCGTCCTACTTGACATCTGCCCTTGGCTGAGTAAGTCTAATTTGTACAATAGTAATAGTTACTTGAGCTGTGCCCTCGGTAATCAGTAGATTAGGGGTGTATGTGACAAGTTGGGCACTGAAGGGACATGCTGTTTCTAAGCTATTCAGTTTCCTAGTGATGCACTAATATGTTCCTCCGACTCCTAGGACCAATGCAAAGCTTTACACTCTTAAAATAACTGGCAGGCAGCACTGGGTTTATTACCACGATTCCCCCCCCCCAGCTAGTGAGGAGAAAGTGAGTGATATCCAAAGGTCACTAGTTCTGTTGTCTTAGTAGAAATAATAGAGGCTTTTATCTTTGTTTTTTTGCTGTATTTGTTGCTTTTGTGTTTTTTATTAAAAAAGCAATGCTGATCTAATCAGGCTTTTTCAGGGGATCCATTTCACCAGCATAAATATATTTAATATAAGTGATGATGAGTGAGCTTTACTGTACTGAATTCCTCACCATGGGTCACTCCTATTGGCCAAAGTCTTTGTTAAGGGAGAGGCAAGAAGTGAAAGCCCTTCATAGAGCCCTGAAGATTTGATTCTGCAAGGACTTAAATGTTTTAGGAATACTTTATGTCAAATCGATTAAGTGTTTTTGGGGGCAGCTAAAAAGCCTGGTGATACTTTCATCTTTCTGTAAATATGCGAGAGAACCCGGCTCAGTGTGTGAATCAAGGCATGAAATATTTAATCAGCTCACTTGCTTAGAATGCTTAGAATTCAGATTATGAAGCCCGTGACTGTCAGGCACAGATTGACTCTAGTGCAGACCCATCAGGGCGCAGATCCTGTGTACTTAGATAGTGACACAACCTGATTCCAGGATGATTGTGCTTCAACAGCACAAATGCTACTCAGAGGTGCAAACTGTCAAGTTGTTCTGAGATTAAGAGTTTGATTGCATTACAATGTCTATACATTCCCCCCACCACCATATAACAGCTCTAGAGGTTTAATTTGCTGTCTGTGCAACATCTTAAAGTTGTAGCTATATTGTGAAATGCTTTGTATTTTAATTTGGTACAGGCATCACGGATGATTTCAGTTATAAGATAATGAGTAAGGCAGTAGATATTCTGCAGCTTTATAGTTGCACGCACTGGTAGTGTGTCTTGGTGTTAGCCTGTGTCCTTGGCATTAGGCTGTATTTACCACGAGCCAGATGTTCACATCGCTTTAACAGTGCTTAGCCTGCTATACACACTAGCTTTGCAGTAGGTTGGTTTACATATAACAAGAATTACCTGTACTGATTTTAAATAGTTTTGTATTACAGAGTTCAGTGTAGTGGATCCTGTTCTGTTAAGCAGTCCCACTTCCTCTTTAGTACATGTGGCTTTTTTGAAATGGTACTGTTTGTAAATGATATTTCAGGAAGTCTGAACAGATCTAGCATGTGCTTAATGCTGAATTTTAATGAACTGCTATGTGCAGTATGAAGTGTGCTGGTTTTTCAGGAACGGAAGCTTTCTTAAACTTTAGGCTTTGGGCAGTTTTGCACCTATGTTTTAATGATGGTCTCTTGGTTTTGCTACAGGGAGTCAAAACTAAACAGCTTTGGAAAAAAATATATTGATTTTTAAAGATAGCAAGGAACATTTGCTATAGTGTCTTTTCAATTAAAGAAATACATGTGAAATATGTTGTTTTTTTTGGTTTACTTTTTTGTCTCATGCCTTAACTTGCTCATAAGCAACGCTGACACGACATATGCTGCAGGTACCTCCTTGCTGCTGGATCACCAGAACCTGTAGTGGAAAAGCCGGAGCCTTTGTGCTGCTCTCGAGTGCTCAGCAATCAGCTTACACTTCTTGCCATGTTTAGCTTTGGTGGCTGTTGAGCAGAAATAAACGTTTCCGTTGTTTGCACAGGTACAAAGTGCTACCCTGACAGTAGGTACTCGTGTTTGTCCTGTTTACCTATGGTTTGTCATCCATCAGCTCTTGCTTCTGACAGCAAAGATTCACAGGTAGTCCCTCTTGCTGGAGGAAGAAGTTTGGGGAGGTTTAAATTCAGAAATAAAATTTTAAAAGGATTTTTGAAGAAATTTATGATCTTTAAGAATTTTTTTAAATTCATCTGGATGCCCGAGTCTGTGGCAAGCGCAGACCTTTTACTCCTTTAAATTCAATGATTGGAAGCTTCTGTGTTTCTGCCTTTTTGTTTTGTAAAAATACTAAGCGCGGACAACTTACTATCTACTTTGCAGAGCCTCTGTGTGGGTAATACATTGCTTGAATACTTGCCCGACCAGCATTGCCAGGGTACGGATGTAAAACAAAACATCTTTCAAATGGCATGTAAGTCAAAGTGCAAAATGAGAGATCAGGGATGCATGGGGATCTATAGGAAATCAAACCAAATGACTAAGAACAAATGATGCCGATATATCAGCCCTCTGACAAATGTCAAGGGCTGTGCATCATCACTGACTTGGTGGTGATTCTGAAGGAGAAATTGTCATGGCCCTTGTATAGAGAAGCACCCTCATGCTTAAGGGGGTCACCTGCAGGAAACTGCAGAGGTGCTTCCTGTCCATTTTGCCGAAGGTTGATCTAGTTAAGGGGAATAAAAGTAGCAACTGTTGCAAAGCTGCAGCCTTTTGTGCTTGATGCGCTGAGAGATGTGGGAGTACTGGATGCATGTGCTGGAATAAATTAATATGGCTGAAGTGACAGCCAGGAAGGCATTCAGCAGAGTTTCAAAGAATTAAGTGTAGAATTTGTCAGAAACCAAAATAACTTAATTCTATGCGAAGTGGATTTTACCTAAGTAGGTAACAAGAAGCAAAATTGTTCTGAAGACGTAGAAACAGGGAAAAAAAAATGTTAGATGTTTGCCAGTAACTCTTTATATGCAGGCAGTGTTACTTTCCCAGATGATTTGATGAAATGAGCTGGTAAGAATTGTTTGCTGATGTAACTGTTAATTTAAGGCTTTTGCTAGTATAAATGTGTAAAGTGGTTAAAGAAGCAGCGCACTTCGTATTTCCTATACCTCCACCCCTTCCCAAGGGAAAAAGGTGATGCAAACTAAACACTCCGCTCTCCTTTCCTTCAACAAATCGCCCATGAGACAAAATTGCATGTCTGTAGTGAGATAACCCAGCGGCAAGATGAAAAGCTTAAATGCAGGTCTGTCCAAAGACCCAGGGTAACATGTGGGTCTAAAGGAACAAAGGAAAAGCCTGTTTTGCATATAAATACCACTGCATTCACCAAAGGCTTTACACTATTAACATGTCTGAGGACCTAGTTCAAATTTGAATTTCATTTTCATTTCTAGAAGCTTTGGGGAAGAAAAGTACTACTAAAAGTCAGTGATGCTGCAGAGCTTATTCTTGTTGTCCAGAATACTCTGTGGTGACAGAAGCCATTTCTAATACCAGTTTTCATCAGAAACTAATTTTTTCAGTGCATAACACAATTTTTTTTTTTTTTTTTCAAGAAAGACTTTTAAAAGAAGGAAGAGGAGGAAGTAGTAAATGTTGAAAGTAGCAGCTGCTCTGCTATATGCATCTCATATTTAAAACACTTTCCATTCAGGGAAATGTTCTCTCTTTACTATAAGTGTGTTCTGAATAAAGATACCTGGACAGAAAAGTCAGAGTGCTTCATTAGATACCTTTATTTTAAGACACTCTAAGTGCCTAGTTCTAATTTGGAACTTCTGAGGAAGGATAAGTGCTTCTGAGCTGCTGTGTGCCCTGGATTGCATGTTTTGGCTTGAGTCAGATAAGCTATTTTAATTATTAGTTCACATGCAGTCATTTTTGGCCTTGTTTTCTTACCATTTGAAACTGATTTGTAGTCCTCTGATCTTTATTGGATAGAGAATTTAAGTCTAATATTCTTTAATGGCAGATGGGAGATTTTAAAAACAACTCAGTGTTTTCATTGCAGAACAAAGTTTAATATGTATAAATTGCATTTCTAAACTGCTTTAAATCTAACTTTACCAAGATTTATATGTGATGCTGCCTTGGTTGTCCACCAAGTTCTTCTTTGTTTTGAAAAACGAGAGAGAGAAAAAAAACAAACAAGAGCTAAATCCATTTTTAATGTTTTTTTGAAGATCATCTATAATGAAGCCATCTCAGTTGTGTGTGCTGTTTTTGTGGGTTTTTTTTTTTTTTTCTTTTGTTTTTTGATTCTACTTAGTGCAGGATTAATAACTGCAGAAAAGCTGTTTGGAAAAGTCTTCTGGAGATGAAAGTGGGGTTTTAGGTTAAGTCATTGTAGGCCTTGTCAGGCTGAACATTGTGTATCTCCAGCAAGGGAGACTCTACCACTCCTCTGAGCAAACTACTCCAGTTTTAATTCTCATCATGTTGAGGTGTTTTTTTTTTTTTTTTTTTCCTATTTTTTTTTCCTTACATCCTCATGGAATTTCCCCAGACCCAGCTTGAGTTTGTTGCCCTTGTCCTGTTGCTGTGCATCTGTGTGAAGGGAGTGGGTCCATCTTCTCTGTAGTGACACTTCAGGTGTTAAAACACTGTGGTTGTATCACCCTGAGCCGTCTCTTCTCCAGCATGAACCAAGATGAGAAAATAGAGAGCAACTTCGTTCTCTCATTTTATTATTTATTTTAAAGATTAGGCCTTATGTTTCAGCTCATTCTTACAAAGTTGAAGAGTAGCAGAGCTTTGGTGCTGGTATTGAAACAGAATACTATGATTATTTTGTCTTCTAAATGTTCTCCTTAAGTTCCTAATGCTCACATGAATGCAAGGCACAACACTAATCAGGAATTAACATCCTGCCCGAGAGCTCATCTTTGCAAGAAAAGAGGACTAACTGAAGTTTATGATAGCCAAGGGAATAGCAGAAATACAAGCATCACAGCTGAATGGTAGAGAGAATTTGTGCAAAGGTAGTTTATAAGCTTTTTTTATATTATCAGTATTTTTATTCTCTTTTAACAAGAGACTTTTCAGTTGATAAAATTTCTTCCTGAATCATTTTTCCTCTACGCTGTTCTTGAAAGTCTTGATTTTTTTTTTTTTTCTTTGAAAACCTGAAAAGGTAGTACCTAAATGAACGGCATGTGGATACTGTTGTGTTTGAATAAGTTTCAGAGTACATCTCTTGGCTGCTTTGTGGCTTTCTGGGGCTTATTTAGCTATCAGAACAGCGGATGGACTTCACAAATCTTTGGTAGTTGTTGACTGCAGCTTCATGTGTTCTACCAAGCTAAGCGTGCTTTAGGATGGCTACTCTTGGTTAAAATTACATACTGCATTTTATCTGCTTTGGTTGACAGGGGAGTTACTAACCTCGACGGCATGGATCATTCTGTGCTCCGAGGGGAGGTGTCAGCAGTGCTTCACAACAGGTACGTCGCAAGGGGATTTTATGATTTTCAGGCAAAGCCAGAAAAAAAAAAAAAAATCATCCTCCTCCTACAGTTCTCTAATCCAGGATTTCTGTGGATCTAGTTGATCTAGCTGATATTACATCTCCTTTTAGATCTCAAAGGCCAGTTTTACAACAAGAAGGCAGTAACCAAGTTAATTATCAAACCTTTCAGAGTATGTTAAAAACACTGATTCTTGATATGGCTGGAGAGAGGTTTCTGCCTTCATATACAAAATACAGCTATTTTTCTCTTTCTTCACTGCACTTTATCTGCCACTTCTGCTACTTACTTTTAAAATAGACTCAGGACAAGGATTGAGGTGCTTACCTTATCTTGGAAGGTCTCCCAGCAGCCTTGTTTCAGTGTCTTCCTGTCTTGAAATGAAGTTCTTAAAGGATCGATTATGTTTAAGCATCTGAAACGGTTTTATAGCTTCCTGAAATCAGGTTGTGTTCGTATCTTCTGCTGTACTTTGTTGCTTTTCTGTTAATGGTTGTCTGCTCTGATCTCTTTCACTAAAGATGTTAGGAGCATCTGTTTCATTCTTTCAAAGTATTTGTTTCTAGTGCAATATCTTTCTGTAAGAGAAGAGATATATTTGATATCTTAATTATTTTTCATGCTTTTTGTAATTGAAGTAGGACCTTTGGGTTAAATAAAATGCAGAGGAAGGCAAAAGCTTGTGTCTATGCTAAATTTCTCATCAAGTAGTTGCTTACCTGAGCCATGTTGACATGTCCTGCAGATTAGTCTAGTCTTAATATACTGTATAATACTGAACACTTTTTGCTGATTGTATGTTCCTTTGTGTAGAAGCTTTGTTGCACCAAGAACTGTTTTGATTAGGTCTTTGTCTGAGGAACTGTCAGATCCCTGTTTCTCTGCCCCATTGAATCTAATAATAAACAACTGCAATGTGAGTGTTCAGTAGGGTTGCTAGGAATCTGTTTTTCCCTTGTAGGTGGTTGAAAACATTGCTAGACGAAATGGCAGCGTGACTAATGGTCTTCTGTTAATGTCACTTAAGACTTCCTTGTTGTTCATTAGGATTATTTATAAAGGGAATTTAAAGCTTTTGTTTGGCTGTGGTAATAAATTGAAAGGGCTGCTCATAGCATGTTTCTTAAGAATAAATGCTCAATTATTTCTATCCTGAAGCTTGTATTGACATTATGCTTATACTGCTTGGTGAGATTTAGTCTCCTGATGGGCAACTCTAACAGAGTTGTAGTTTCATTGACTGATCTTGTGTATTACTGTCTCAATCCGAACAGCTAATTCATGAGACAGCAGTGTGAATTATTGAAGTTATGTTTTTGGCAGTAGCGAAATCCTTCTTGAAGAATGACTAGTCTCATCAGTAATCTGCTGTCTGCTTCAGTGGTTATTCTTGCTACTCTGTTTGGGCTGGATTTGAAGCAAGAAATTTTTCTGCCTTTTTTTTTAATGGGCACACAGGCAGCTTTTGTCTTGCCAGATTCATATGTGGTAGGTTGATTACTTGAGGATATTCAGTCTCAAGTTTCATTTTTGATCCTTGTGAGTGAAATTGTCCTGCACTGCTGCAAAGCAGTGAATGTCTGTAGCCTTTTAGCAGTATTTGGTCAGCTGCCTTTCCGCTTAAAATAGAGTGGCTGTTTAATGAATAATGCTGTAAAAACTGAAGAATAAACTCTAAAAGCTCTCTTTAGAGGGGAGCTGTGATGAGTGAGTCCTGTGTATCTTCCAAAGTTTCCAAATTCTGGTAAATCAAATTATATTTTGTTCTGTTCTTTTTCCTTCTAGTTATGCACTAATGTTTTCTTTGGCTAGTCATGTGTCTTCTTCCCCACAGCAATGAAGTTACCTGGGTTGTCCGTCCTTCTAATTCCTGCACTTCCTTCGTTCTGAGCATGTTCACTTTAGTGTCCTAGAGCAAGATTTCTTCCTTTGAAATGGGATTTCTGATGTCTTTATATGAATATCATGTAAGAATTGAGTTTAGAAAATGAAAAACTGGAAAAAATCCAGTGCATTTAAGGTGATGAAAAGCATTTTTTGATCTTGTTTATTGGACACTCGTTCACATCCTGTTCCAGTACAGTGTATGTTTGGTGTGCTTGATAAGTAGGGAATTATTTCTTAACTTTAGTTGCAGAATTAACCTCTTCAGCCAAAAGTTTCCATTTCCCCAACAAGCCCTTTGAGCTTTGCAAATTACTTTAACCAAACCCTCCACAACTTCAGGCTTAATAATGTAAAAGCTGACAGCTTCTGTGCTGACTTGAGTGTGAAAAATATTATTTTAGACCATCTAGCTAAAAGCTGTCTTTTGTTCATAGAATACTTCCTTAAAAGCATCAACTTTTTGCGTAATTTGCTCACACATATAGCTCGAAGCTTATGTACAGGCTTGGTGCCTAAATTGGTAGCATGATAGAGTGCATTTTGCTTGTATTTTCTGCATGAAGGGAATGGTGCTTCAACTTAGAAAAACCCTCCTCCATATCCCAGAGCTTTTTTGTTTTAGTTTATTTTTGGTTCAAATGCACTTCTGGGTTAATGGCAATTGAACTTCCTCTATACATGCCCTCTAACTGTTAACATCTGTCTGAATGTAGTCTTTGTATCCTGTATGTGCCTTTGACGTGTTAAATGTTTGCAATTTGATATTGACGTGGGCAGAAAATAGGATTTAAAATAGTTAAAAAAAAAAAAAAAAAAAAATCTGACAGAAGCATATTGTTTTTAATTGGATAGGTAATGCTAGCAGGTGATCATCTAAATAAACACATTTGAAATAAAAGTTGTCATCTTGAAAAGAGGAATGCTGTCCTTACGTTCTTCTTGTAGTCTGTTTAGGAATGCCATCTGTTGATGAATAAACATGTTTTTTCATGTTCTTTCCTCCTAGAAAATACTTCTTGGTGCTTTCAACTATAATTAATGTCTCAAGACATTAGTCAAGCATAAATGACTTAAGGTGTTACTGATTCATAAAGAAAAAGGCAGGGGGAGAAGCAGAACTTTTTTATTGATGCATCTGTGGTTTTTTTTTTTTTCATTTTGTTGGATAAAATAACTTGATTTTTAAAGACAAAAATGCTTCTTTGAGTGCTAATACTTCGTTGGGACTTCCTACATTAAAAAAAAAGACATACACACAACTCATGGACTTCTTGGGAATATGCCCCTTACTTGAAGGAAAAAAACAAAACCGCCAAACCTGAACACCAAAAAACCCTGACCTTGCATTGGAAAAAATATGCTTTTATATATAATCTATTTTTTTAATGCTGAAATTCATCAGCATGTGCATGTTCACACATGCACCCTGGTAATATTTTTCTGATGGTTCCATTGCCTTTGGATGGCTGGGAAGTGTCTGTGGTTCAGGTTGTAGTTCACTTGGATGCAAAATCAGGTGTATCTTAGAGTAATTATGCAATGGTGGAAAAACAAGATGCCCAATCTTATTTGGGTGTTCACTACATGGGGAGATGGATAGACTTTGCATTGCACAGTAGCTGATTTGTTTTAATGAGCTGCACTTCAAACTTGCCAATAATTTAGCTTACCTTGTAGAAATGAGAAGTGTTAGGTTATTTGCATTAGTGTCATGTGCTGGACAGAGAAAACCAAAATAACTATTTAAGGATTTCTTTCATTATCTTCAGAGGTCTCAGAAGCATCCTGCAGAGTTAGTGAAGGCAGCTGAGAGAAACCAACTGCAGCTGTTTTTTTGGACAGTATGCTCTGCTTTTGCCTGGGCTCTACAAAGTCCATAAGCATTTTAAAAGATGTGCACTGAAATCCAGGTAGCAATATGATACTTGTTTCTGCAGGTAATAGTAATTTGAACAGCTGAAAATAACACACCATTAAAATGCAAAAATGTTGCCAGCAAATCCTTTCACATGGTATTTCTTCGACCACCACTCTCCCTCATCTTACATGTATATTTATGTGTGACCTATGTGTGACATGCTGGAAATCTGATCACTTTGCCAATCTCCTTCCATCTTCCCAAGCCACGTTATCACTTCCAGATCCATCACTTCGGATATCAAAAGTTTTCATCATGCAGCTGCCACATTCCAGGCTTCTCGTCGTTTTTCTGCCTCTGCTCACCTGAAGCATAGCTGACAGCTGGGCTATTGCAGATGTGCCTGCACAACATCTGGAAGGAAACTTTGTTTGAAGTAAATGTCTTAAATTTCCATGCGCTCTCAATTTATGTCTCTTCTCTTGGAGAGCGTGAAGGTCATGTATCAACAAGTCAGCGATTCCTCAGTGCCCCGGCTCGGCAAGGGTAGCGAAGCCGTGTTTGTGGTTGCTGAGAACTTAGCTCGCCGTGACTTGGGTGAGTCAGAGTGACGTGGGAGGAAAGCAGAGCACGGGAGCTGAAGCAGGGGAGTCTGCAGGCTCTGTAAAGCTGCTCTTGCCTGGCTTGGGCAGCAGCATCTTGTGTGTACAGTGAGGCTTTCTCCCCTCTTTCTCCATTTCCCTGCTATTTAGAGAGCGAATGTGTCTGTGCTCAGTTCTGCTTTCAGATATGCGTAGACTGGCCCTGTGCAGTGCGATACAGGGCAATATTACTGGGTTTTTGCTCACGGGCTTTTCTGTGGTGTCTTAGCAGGACCTCCATGACCTGTCATTGCAAGCCGGAAATCCTTCTCGTTGCTGCAGCTTCGCGGGCTGTGATGAGGCTGTCGGATGATGAGGAGTAATTATAGGAGGCACCAGGGTTTGAGCTGGAGTTAGCCTGGCTGTCTCTGCTCGCCAGGACTCAGGAGGAAGGAAGGGTGTCGTTAGAGAACAGGGTGCCCTTGTTTTCCGGAGAGCTCAAATGCTGGGTTATGAGACCATTTGCAACGCTGAACTCGGGGGCAAAGCATGGGGGAAGGGAGCTGAATCCTGCCACTGAAGTTGGCTGTTATAAAGAATTTATTATGTGCGTTTGACTACTGAAAGGCAAATCCAGACTCAATAATTGTCCTACTTTTTTTCCAAATGGGGTATGTGTCCTCTGGATTCTCTATTCCTTCATCAGATTGCATCAGTGCAACAAAAGCTTAGTCGTTCTGCAGCTTCTGCATTTGCTGTGCCGTGTTGGTATAAGACCATCATAAATAGCATCTATTTGCAAATACTGGAATTTAGGTGTTTGACACAGAATTGCTCAATATGATGATTGAGAATCCTGAATAACTTCTTTGTTGTGTATTGAACATAATTATTTAATGTCTCCATTAGTCTCAAAAGAAAAAGCCTTTTTGTTTTAGTAAGTCAATACTTGTGATTGAAGTGAGCACTGTTCAGTAATCTTAAACTCATCCTAGGGTCCAGCAGAACTTTTTCGCACAAAGAAAGAAACAGTGGTTCTCTTCAGCAGCTGCTTTTGTCCTGCAAGCTGTTGGTAGTGTGCTTATGTCGGTTTCAATTAAGATTCCAGCAGAAAAAGATACGTTTGTGCATGTTGTTTCTTGATTCAGGATGTGAGCCAGTTTTCAAAAATTTGGTTAGAAGCACTAAAGAAAGAATAGACTTCTGTAAGAGTGTTTGTGTAAAACTCCCATGGTCCAGTAATTGCTGTAACTGTTGGCTTCCCTGCATCGTATTATTATTTGCTGGGCAGTTTCTGATTCAGTGTTTACAAAAATTCCAGTGGCAAAATGTTCATTTGGTCTGTGACCTAACAGCTGCATTTTGCTTTACGTTCCATACCCTATTGAATATCTGCCTTATTGCCCTTCCTAATCTGACTGCTGTAGTCTATGCTGTCGGGTTTGGAATAGTTGCTCAGCTGAGATTTCCCAGGTGCCCTCAAATTAAGCTTACCTTCTTTTCATGTTTCCTGTGTACTCTGTTCAAAGACCTCAAAGGCTTCAGCTTGCAAGGGTTTTAGTGGCATGAAAGTGCCGAGTTCCTTTGAGATTTCCCTTGACTCGGCAGACGCCAGCAGCACTTCCAGCACAAGGTTTGAAAGGTGGATGCAGAGTTCCAAGAGTGAAGAGGTGCTTTGCTAAACTTCCAAATTGCTTCACTTCAATAGTAGTCATAAATCCCTTGAAATAGAGGAACAATCCAGGAAGGAACCATATCAGACCTTGATTTTTTTTATATATATATAGATTATTTTAATTTTTAGCTTGATTATTTTAGCACTTCATGGAATGACACCATTGCATTTTTTCATACAATGCTCTGTTGAGGGGGCTGCCGTCCCATTATACCTGGCCTGAAATACTCTCCTGGTTCTTCTGAGAGTTTGCTGGGCAACCTTTGTGTATTAATAGTTTCTGCTGTGCTTCTTGTAAGGGATGCAGGTAAATAAAAAGCTGTTGCTCCAGCATGACTTTTGCTGGCGGTTGTGTTTAAATTAATATTTAGTGCTTCTCATCATATGTGTATGCCGTTCTGTATATTGTGATCATTCTGCCTTGTCTGGGCAAAATAGTAATTATAGTATTGCAAGAAACCAAAATGCTTAATTATAAAGCACATTAGAGCAATGTGTTGCTTATCATAAGGTTTGTTTTGTTTAGAGATTCAGAAAATGATTATATAATGATATATGTACTGCCAAGAGCTGAATATATAACTGATAGAGTATACAAAGAGTTACTGGAAAGTGTGATGAGCAAATAGGGATGCTTATGCTCTTACACTTCAGTTGTCTGATGTTACTTGTCCACAAGTTTCTGAGCATGGTTTTGGGCTCTTCTACCTATACCAGCACAGACTGTCTAATTACATTTTAAACTTGCGTGATTAAACTTGTCTAGTTTAAACGTACACTGGAAAAATATGAAGTACCTAATAAAAACTAAAATTAAACTATTAGGTACTTCTAAAACTAGAAGTACCTTATTTGTGGAGCAAAGAGTGACTAAGGCTGGAGAATTACTAGGCATGTGTTTTCTGAGTACCTGTGGAGCATCGGAGCTGAGAAACTGTTAGGGTCAGTTACCAGCATGGTTTTATCAATATAATTCCATACTTATTTTCATATCATTTTCCTTTTCTAAAGATGCTGTGCTTTTTCTTTCTGGAAAATTGTTTATGGAACTCTGAAATCTAGAAACATTTTTGCATTAAAAGCTTAGTTTTTGCAGAAACTCGGAGACAATCAAAGTCTTTGAAATGGAGTCCTGGGTTAACTTAGCACCTCGTCGTGTGTTTAACAGCACAGGGCATTTTGTGTGTTCCAGGTGCAATTCAGAAGAAAAGGGAAGGCACTTAAACCTTGCAGCTCAGTGTATTTTGCCTACTATAGCATTTAATAATGCTTTAGTGGGAGATAAGGTAGAGAGACTTGCACAGTATCATCTCCTAGCCTGTGCCTCTTCCTGCTCAGGGACCTTTTAGACTAGTGATGGGAGTCACCCTGTTTTATAGCTCTGGGGGAATATTTTTTATTACTTTGTACAGCTGCTGCTTTAAATCCATGTGTGTTGTAATAAGAAATTTTTCCTGGAAAGATCATAGCTTGATAGCCATGGCACATGGTCTGTGAGGAAGCCTCTCCTTTTCTGTTTGCTTTTCTTTTCTTCAGCTTCATTTGCCGCTCTAGTGTGTTGGAGAGGTGGTGAAGAATTACTTGTTGCTGGCCTTTTCCATACATTTTGTGACATAATGGACCATTAGTGTATTTATTCTCGGTTATCTCTCTTCTGTGTTGTTAAATCCAGTCAACACGTTATTCCTGGTGCAGAAACAGCTTGCCCATTCTTTTCATCCTTTCCTGCCTTTGCCAAGTCCCTTGTACCACAGTTGAGATTGAGCAAACAGCTGCTCATAGCTGGACCAGGTAACACAGGGAACTGGTGTTCTTTGTGGCAAGAAGTCACCTAGGCACTTTGAGGTTGGGTACAAGTTTGTACAAGCTAATATTGTAAAAATCTACCAAAGTGAGGAAAACTCAAACAAAAACCCCTCAGTCCTATTTTGCATCTGGGCCCTCTTTGAAAGGAATTTTCTTTGTATACTGTTTTTTTTTTTTCATTTAAAATGAAAATTTGTGAAAAGCGAGCATTTGTCTTGCAGAGCAGTTCTTCTGAATGCCAGAAGGTGGCATAACTGATTTTCCTAAAACTTTCGAGTGCAAGAAATATTGCTAAGGTTATTTTTAAAGGTCAAATTTTGACCCAAGGGAAATCTGATCAATTTAGTGTCTTAAATTTAAAGCAGTTCTTTAAAGATACATACATTCTGCTGATTTTCAAATTTCCAAAAAGCAAAAAGGCTGGTGGAATTCATGTTGGCATGTATGGCTAAAGTTGATGGAAAGAAAGGGCTGTCTGTCATGTGTAGAGTTTATTTTTTCCTGAGATGCTTTATAGGATCTATTTTTTGAAGAAATTGTTTAGACATTTTGTGTTTACTGATCTGCCAAGTGACACCAGCTTCAGCCTGCTTTAAGTTCTCTATATTTGTTGGTGTTATGCAAAAATAAACCATTAATACAGTATAAATTAAAGCTTTATGCAATAGCAACTCTACCTACATGCAGCTTTATAGGTGCACTCATACGAGTTTTCTGAAAGTAAGCAGTTAAGTAGAAAGTGTGTGCAAAAACCAGTAAGCACTGAAATGAAAATCAGTTTTCAGTGTGATCTTGTGGCAAACTGGAAGTTTTGGTCTTTGCAGAGTTCTTCCATTTGTCAGAAGAAAAGAAGTGAAGTAATGACTGTAATTGGCAAGATGGTATTGAATTCCCAATGCTTTGCTAGAAGTTAGAGGAGCTGATTGCTGTAGTAGCTATAGGGAGGATCAAAAAAACAGTTAGGTGAGCCCAAAAAGGAAGAATTGTTTTCCTTTTTAGACAGGGCACATTGACAAAGTGGCCAAGGAAGGGGACTCAAAGCTGGGAAGGGAGAGGTTCAGCAGTGATTCTTTAGGAAAGGTCAGAGGGATGGACAGGGTCTGGACCTGAGAAATAGATACCCCATTTGGGGTTTTCAGCCACTACATAGCAACAAATCTGACAATAAGTAATTGTCTATCAAGCTGAAGTAGTTCACTTGTGCTCTGGTTTTGGAAGGTCCCATGTGGCCCGGTGTGTTTAAGATATTCAGGAATCAGTTGTCAGTAGAGCAGAAGGAAGCAATGAAAGTGCTTGAGACCTAAGAACTTTTTATGATGGAGGAAAATCATTAGGGTTATCCAGTTTGAAGAGGAACAGACTGTAGGAAAAGGTAATACTAAAGATTTTCCAAATATTTCTTGCCCAATCAACTACAGATTTTTCAATCTACTTAAAAGCTACATAATTGTTTAGGTTAAGCGGTGGGATTGGAGTTGACTCTAGAGCTACTGGTTGAGCTCCTTGCGTGTGGGTGAAAAACAGCAATTTGGTGGGTGAAAGAATTTATAGATGTTGATTTTGCAGTAAAATCTAATTTTGCTGAAAAGTTGAATGAATGGTAGGAAACAAACTTGAAGTATCTAAGTATATGGGATTTTTTTCCTCTTTCCTTCAGCTCCCTCTGGCTGACCAAGCCCTGAATTACAACTTTTTTGAGTTTCACTGGGCTAGCATAGATGAGATGTGATCATTTGGTATTAAAATTTAATGGTGTTTGCAGAGTTGTTGGGCCCTTTTTTTTGTCAACTTACCTCCGGTGAAAGCAGGTGGAAGGGGTGTTAAAGCACCACCGTTGGCACCCATTATCCATCCGGCTTTTGGATCCCTCGACCTGGCGTGCACTTCAGCAGGACAGTTCATCAGGATGTGGTGTCGTCGTATGTGCAACACCATCTACAAAGCTGTGTGAAACTTTGCCTAGCTGGTAAGTCAGCTAATAAAATAGGCCATCAGAGTAAATGGCTATATGGAAATTTCGAAAGCACCGATTTTCAGTCTTTCAGGTTTTAGAACACTGAAGTTAAATTTGCCTGTCCTCAGTGAACCTAAATGCGATTCAAAATATTCCTGAAGCTTTTATTCCATTATAATTTCTAATGAGGTGCTTCTAAGCCATTTGGTCTGAGCACTTCATGATTTTTGTGACTCCAAATGTCAGATTATAATTCTGCTGTGAGCCTTTCTTTAAAAAAAAAAAAAAAGCCTCATGCTCCATCTTTTTTTGCTGCATGCAGTTTCCTGCTTGCAAAACAACATGCCCTGAGTTGATCCTAAATTATCTGGATAGTTACTGTTGTCTCTATATAGGGATGTATAACTCTAATCTGCTAAGTGAGTATCCTAAAACTGTCACTTTAAATCTGCCTTTGGAAGTGAATTCATGGCTTGTACATTTGTCTGCTGTACAAAGCTTAAGTAAAATACTTAAATAACCTTCATCTTTAGAAACTGCACAGGAAACAAGTTTCCTGCCTAGATACTAGGGGAGAGGGCAGCTTAATTTGATTTTTATTGTTTTACTGTTATGCAGGACTGACATTTACAATAGTATATTTCAAACAAATTGAGCCGTGTAATCTGAAGCAGCCATTTTTTTGGTGATCATTCTTACTTTTTTTGTATTTCCAGGAAAAATCTTTTGAATAGACAGTGTCTAATTCCGTGGCACCCTATGCTACTGAAGTCGTTCCAGCACTTAAGCCTGCAGTGTGTTCCAGATATGACTGAGGTGTAAACCCTCCTGGAGCTGCAAACACACTTTTTCTGTGACTTTGCTCCTGACTCTCCCCAAGTAGAAAAAGCCCTTTGAAAACTAACCACCCTCTCTCAAAATTTCACTGCTGCTGTTGGGAGTAGAAAAGCAGCAGCTCAGGTGTAAACTAGGTTGTTTCACTTCGCTTTCTATTGGGAAACAGGTAGTGCAGAGGTTATCACTGGTGTAATTTGCTGAGGAAGGGAGGATCCCGAGCAATGTGTCTGGGAGGCCTCTGGACCATGGTGGCTTTCAGGCAGGAGTCTTTGGGCTGTCCCGGCTTTGGTCAAACAGGAGCCTCTGCCTTATAGGTAAAGAATATGAAAAGAAGCAATTTAAAGCCTGGGCTTTTAAAGCAGTATCCCTTTGTCTCATGTGCCCCCTTCAAGTGTCTCAGCTTCAGTACTAATTCTGTTACTTATGGCTTTCAGTTGGAATGATCTGAAGGCTTAATCTCTTTTCCAGTGTATAGAAGCTGTAATTTTCGTTTTTTGATGAATGTGGGAAATACTGTCATCACTGATAAATTTGAAACCTAGGTTTTTGCTGCCTTTCTTACGCCCTTGTGTATGAAGACAAGTTGAACTTAAACAATGAGTTGTCAGTGCAGACAAAATTTATACCTGATTTATAGTTAAGACTAGCTCACTGTAAATAATTGATGGAATCTCTTAATATTTTTCTGTGGCTCTTTAGTGATACAGCAGCAGCAGTGAAACGACTGTAAGCAGGATGAAGTAGCAGCTTCAAGTTCCCCAGGAGAAGTGTCCCTGCCATTTCTTGGCCTCCAGGTTGCACATCGGGATTTCTGACAAGCTGGACAAGCACCAGAATCTTCTTAAACTGTTTAAATCTCAGCAACCCTTCATCTTGCCTGAGGGGCTTTGACCTGCAAATAATGTCTTTGAGGAAGGGATGTGGGTTGTGGGTTAGAAGGCGGCATCCATTGGTGACAGTGCACTGGAAATTCCTGTGTGCACAAGAAGTTCATCTTTGTCTTTAAAAGAAACGAATCACTGTTCTTGCTCTCTGGGTCTGTAGTGGCTTCATGTACTTCATTCTTGCCTCCCCCCGCCTGCCCTTTTGAGGAGGGAACGCTTTGTGTGCCCATGTGATAGCAAAAACTCACTCTTAAAACGCCTAAAGACAATAGTAAGGCTTAGGGAATGCAAAATGACCAACAGGCTCTATGTAAATAATGCAAAAGAGATCCCCTAGAAACTGCAATTTTGAGAAAATTTGCAAAATTAATATGTAAGTATATGTAATTATAGTCATTTGCAATTTGCAGTCTTTGTTGCAGGAAGGACTAAAGCTGAAGCTTGCTGTGGTTCCTCCTTGCAGCTACTAAACTGCCTAATATATTTGCATCTTGTGGGTCTCCTGTGTGACTGTTTAGGTGTGTTTTACTAAAGGGAATTGTGCAGACCACAGATGAGAACAGCTCAGGAAATGTTTATACATTTTTGTAGTTTAGAGATTGACCTAATAAAAGTAACTTGCTTCAGACCAATCATTTTCCATAGGATCCATCTGGCTGCTGTGACTGTGCATTCAGATTTCTATTTAATTTTATTAAATATGATATGTGGTGACCTGGGGAAGATCAGCACTGTCCTTTGAATAAATCAGCATTAAATCGGCATTAATTCAGGAGCATTTATTCTTAACTCTCTGTTGTCAGTAGAGCACCCAGGCTTAGCTGAGAAGTTGGGAACGTTCATTAACTCGCTTTGGTTTTGAGACCTTACTCTACCTGCTGCCTTTTCTGTAGGTAGTTCTGTGTGTAGGCTGTTCACTCAGGCAGAGCTGAGGTTTTGGTTTTGCTTGTGTTGTAACTTGTCGTCTATGGTTAACACTGTGTCTCACATCTTGGAAGGGATCTGCTACTAGAGATTTTCTGCATAGAGAGCAAAGCCCTCTTCAAGATGCCCAAGAAGAAAAGGAAGGGTGTCCACACGTGGAGTAAAATAAGAGAATTGCAAGGACCAGGGTTGTGGAATTTGAGGCATTTTGAGGCTGCTGAGTTCCTTCTAGCTTGGTAATGGAGTGACTCCTTATACAATGTGATGACTTCTCAGGAGGCGGCTGCTGATACCCATTTGGCTTATTGAGAAATATCCATTTTGATAGCCTGAGAATCAAGCAAGACCTCAAATCTTTCTAAATGAGCTGTTAAGTAGGGACGGAGAAGTGGCTTTGTCCTATATAGCTATATATTATATGTGTGTGTATATATATGTGTAAGTATATGATGTGTATAGTATGCATATATACACATATAAACTGATATTTTTCTCTGAAATCACACAGCCTAAAACGTTGCTGCAGCAAGTTTCTATTTTATGTAGGAAATAAAGCCAAGTGGGTGGATAGCAAGCTGCAGTATTTTTTGTTACGCATGTGGTGCATACTCTGAATGAAAGCCTGACTGCATTACTTAATGCTTAGGGGCTGGATGATTTGTTTGTTTTTGTTTTTTCCTGTTTTAGAAATAGCCCTACAAATATTGCCACAGATACAGGAACTTGCACTGTTCGTAGTATGTTGACAGCAGGAGGGGTTTGCCACAGAACTAGCTTATCTATATTTTGTGCTTTTTCTGTCTGTGAATGTTCCTCATTCTTTCCTGAGCAGTCAGCCCAATTTAAAGGAATTAATTATGTTTGAAAACAGCTTCTTTTTTAAGCATCTCTTTTCCATTTATGAAACCCTGTGCATCTTGATGTCTGCTGTAAAGCTGCTTCAGAAAGGTGCTGCGATATATATCTGGTGTTGAAGGTTTTTTTCCCCACTTGTAAAAATTTTTTGAGACGACATAATAGATAGTGAATCAAAGCACATGTGTAATTATCCTTCAGCTATATTAATGCTTATTTCTTTGTTTAAATATCTAATTGCAGGACTACTCTGTAAGACAGATCTCTGAGGCTTCTGGAAAAGTTGTAGCTTCAGGAAAAACATGGCCAGATACATGTTGCCACTTTTTTCTCTAATATTTTAATGTGTAGTGGCACTGTAAGGAGACTACAGGCATAAATGCACTCTTTTTTTTTTCCCAACCACATCCACACTCTTTTTTTCAAGCAGGTATTTTCTTGATACGAATTTTTGCTATTCTTTCATGATGTACGATCAAAGAAATTGTATTAATTAGCTGGCTTATGTATGGGGCAGTACAGGAGACTGTCTTTTAATACTTCTCTTCCAATAATCAGGGCAGCTAAGGTTGAATAGGTTGAAAAGCCAGGGTAAAGGCATGAGAAGCATCAATGTGAAGGGGAACTGAGAGCTGAAGAAGGAACCCAATTAAACAAACATACAGTAAATTTTACAAAGTCTGAAGGTATTTGCAGATACTAATCAACACCAGCATTTCAGCCTATTTTTGACTATCACTGACACTTTGTTCTTATATGAAGAAACACTTTTTCGGTAGAAAGTACCTTAATTAGGAAATACCATTTTCATTACAGAAAATAGACCTTTCCATTGCCCACGTTTCTAGATGAAATTGAGAGGTTTCACAGCTGCTAACCCTGTTTCTCCGTAGTGCTTTCAGTTCCACAGAGACTTAGTCAATGAATAAAAGCAGGGAGGTAAAATGCTTGTTGAAGCAGAGCAGCAAATTTCATAGCTAGAGCAGATTGCTTGACTGAGCAAATGTTTTTTTGTCTTTGTTTAAAGATTGCAAATTCAGTGGCATGTCTAGAAGATAGGTTTTACTGTGCTTAATTTTCTATAAAGTTCATTTTGGAATGCCAAAGCTGAGAATATTTTTTGACCAGCACCTTCTTGCATTGCCACTGCGTTCAGGTGCATCTTTCTTCCTGAGACTGGTTCTCTTCTGAAAGCCCCTAAAGGGAGTCTTATGGGAAACTCAGAGATGATTCAGAAGTTATTTGTTGGAAACACATGTGACATAGCACAGTGTGCTTACATCCTTGTAAGAGAAAAATTACATCTTTGTAAGAGAAAAAGAGTTTTATAGCAGATGGCTTTTGTGTAAAAGGCATGTGCAAAACATGGTAGCAGCTTAAAGCCTTAAGCTGCACGGAGGAAAAGGAGAGAATGTTACAAGAAAAGGCAAAGAATCGCAAGGGAAACGGTTTTAACTGCCTGCCTTCTCCTGAGAGCAGAGTGAGCTGCAGAAGAGAGGGTCGTGGTGGTCTGTGAGCCTCATATTGTAGGTGTATTTGCTGTTCGGGGAGGGTCAGATCCATGCTGATGTGTGGTCTCGGTTTTTGTGTGTCGAGTGCTCAAGTCTCTAAAGTGATAGCTTGGGGTCCTTCTTTCCCTGCCTCTTATGCTACCTGCTCCATGGATTTCTGGAGCAGTTTTCCATGGAGGTGGATGGTGCAGTGTCAGTTACTTGCCCTGCTGGCAGCCTGCTCAGCGCAGCTTCAGAAATACCCGCATGGCAACGTGCACCCCGAAAGGAAGGTCTCCCCCTTCCCATCTCGTGTATCCACAGTAAGAGCCATGTGAGAGATTCAGGAAAAGGGTAAAGCACAATTGTAAGCATGTTATAAGCTGTAGATGCTTGTGACCTTGAAAATAAACTAGTGTTTGAGAAAACATGAAAGATAACCAACTTCAGCAGTGCAGCGGCCCTAGCAGCTTGTTTGCTGAGATCTGTGCAGTTGCTCCTAAGTGCTGGAGAAAAGCAGATCGCCAGCTCAGTGCTGGAAATGTGTGTTTTTATAGCACTTGCCTAAAATAACCGTCTCCTTGGCACGGCGGGCTCTGCCCAGGTCTGTAACGCTGCTCTTGGCCTTTGGTGCCAGTCAAGCTGGGGCCGAAGGACAAAGCGCTGAGATGCCAGGTAAGAAAATAGAGCATGTGGAGTCGCATATTGCACTCCTGGAGATTAGGTGGGTTATTTTCCCTGTATTATTAAATGTGTGACTAACCCTTTATCTTGAAGCCTTCATTAAAAGAACAGAATAGTATACTGAGATTTCTTTGTTATCTCAAGAGTACATTATGTAAAGCATGTAATATTTTTAGCCGTCTTTTTTCTCTGGGAATATGCAACCCATTCGTGACTGTCAAGAAGAAACAGTTGCACTTGATTTGGTTTCCTACCTGGGTGCAGATAGGTGATTCATTCCTCACATGGTTCCTTCTTTTGCAAGTCAAAACCAGGGGGATATTTTTAGAGAACCTGGCAGCGCTGCTTCCCCGGTGCCGTGGCCCTGATCGACTGCGGGCGCCAGCCACGTGCTCTGCATCGGCGAAGACCAAGTTGGCTATTCCTTGGAAATCGTATGCTTTGAAAAATGCCAGGTTTACTTCATCCAGCTCTTTGGTTGTTAAACTCTGGCTTCATAAGCGTGCTGTTGTGCTGCCTTAGTTTCACTGTAAAGGTTTTGATTAGGTTGCTTATAAACACACTGGAGAAAGACCCAAGAGCAGCAGCAGCCAGAGGAGTGGAGGTGTCGGAGTGCTGATGTTGCCCACTGGGGGTGCCTTGGGGTCCGGAATAAGTGACTTCAGCTTCTTTCCAGTGAGGCAGTGTCTGAGGATGCCCAGATTGCTTAACTTTCCTTTTTTCCATCTCTGTTCAAAAGGCAGATATAGAGGATATTGTGAGAGTTGCTTTCCAAAAAGTAGGGCCTTGGTTGTCCGCAGCATCTTCCTTCTATATGAGTATTGCTGCAGTTGATAAAATCTATAAACAGCTCCTTGGGATGGGTAGAGCAGGCATAGATAGATCACTTTAAGAACACTTAACTGGTTGGCTTCACTGTCTGGGCTCTTCACATAAGGGAGTAGTGACACTTGGTCATTTTAAGGTGCTCTCTGTGTAATGGTAAATGTAAATCCCCAAGTGAATATACTAATTCATTTTTTTTGTGTGTATGGTTTTAATACTTGCTGTCTAGATGCTCTTTAAACTTACTTTTTAGGCCTTTGATGCACCTAGGTCATGATCTAGTACATTAGTGTTATGCATGAGGATGAGACTGTGTGCACTTCTTATCCTGTGTGCAGACAGCAAGCCTGTAAGTGCATATGTGATTTACCGAAAGTCAGAATCCTTGTTTATGCTAAAAGAACATATTTGCTCTTTGTTTTTTTAGTGTTTATAGCATATACTTTCTTGCCCTACACAGCAAATACCTGTGTAACATTCTCTGAGTAGCTGTTTCTGTGAAGTTTACTGCTGATATTAATAAAGCTAATATAAAATGAAAACTTAGACTAATGGGAGAAAGCTCAGCTACTTGTCAGAGAGGTGGATCTGATTTCGGGTGAGTCCTGAGCTATGGTCATCCTGGATTATTGCAGTTCATTCCCTAGGTTTGTGGCAACAGCTTTAAAACCCCCAGACTGTATTTGGGGAAACACTTGCAATAATCATCATAGGCTGCAGAAGAAGCAATTGTTGCCTAGTGATTTCATCCCTAAAATAAACTTGATACTGTAGGTTTTGCCTCTATTTTGATAAACCTATCAGAGTGCTCCTAAATGCTGTTAAAATGCTTTAAAAAAATATTTATAGAAATTCTGCTCCTGGTTCTATTTCAGCACCGTGTGACAGGGTGTTGGCTGTGTTGCGCCAGGACTAAACTAACCTGAAGAGAAGAAAAATTGCCGTGAGATGGTTCTGAAAACTGTAGAATAAGTCTTGGAAATAGGGATGTTTTGTGCTAGCGATGGACTACGTTACCAGGGCGCTTTTCGGCAAGGGGGTCTCTCAGTATAGCTACAGCTCTGCCACTTGCCCCCCCTCCAGAAACCTCAGTGCTTTTGCACGATGCTCAATTTCCATCCCCTTTTTAATAGCGTCTCTTCCCGCCTCCCCTGTGCCGTCTGCCCCGGGAGGTCGCAGAGCGGCTCCGAGTGGCCGCGCGGTCCTTGATGGCCACCGGCGTGACCGGCTGCTTCCTCGCGGCTTCAGGCAATTTGGGAGCTGCCGGGGAGGGGGGGGCTGCTCGGAATTAGGTTGTCGATAGGATAGTCCCTCCGAGCACTGCGATTAGCAGCGCTGCCACTCGCCGCTTCTCCGCTGCAGAAGCCGGAGCGAGATTTGTGTTCCCCTTGCATGTTGTAAAATGCATGAGATTTTGCTCGTCCTTCCTGGAAAGGAGACTAGGAAAATGAGAGCATCCCGACCCAGAAGCTGTTAGAAGAGCATGCAGAAACCTGCAGCGATTGATGCTTTATTTTCTCTTCCTAGCTATGGATTAGAAGGACTGATTTTTTGCAATGGGCTTTTTCCATAATGGCATTCTTGTATTGTCTGGTCAGAGCTTGCACAGGAGGAAAACAGGCTGCTGAATTTAGTCACTGATCTCTATTAGCCGTGGCCTAAGGCTATGCTGAGATTTATATCCCATTTGTATTGTTGCAGCTCAAAAGAAGACTGCTCAGAGGATGACAAGTGTATTCTGAGTAGGTATGTTGCTTCATTTTCATATGAAACCTCTTCTTTTTTTTTTTTTCCTGCTTCCATTGGTCAGAAATCAGGTTAATAGGAAGGGAATATAGTACAGTGCTGCAGTATCCCTGCTAAGGTAGAACAATAGCCTCTGAAATAGCTCTTTAGAAATTAGCTGCTTTTGCTAAATAAAGCTGCATTGTGCTGGTGTGCACAGTGCAGTCTTTTTTTTTCCTTTTTCTTTTTTTTCTTTCCTTTTTTTTTAAAACATATACTGCAGTCAGCGCTTCCCTAACGAGGTGGCACTATTGTTGAGTTAGAGAATCCTCGTCTTGCTTTAGGGGACAGCAGGATTTAAAAAGGCGATGCCTCGCAGCCCCGTTTTACAGCTCGGAAGCATCGGTTTAAGGGCATTGGTGGAATCATTTCCTTGTTCTTCGCGGCAGCCACCGCTGAGCCGGTAGCGTGTGGAATGGAAGTCCTAGTTGGTAGTCTGTTATGGAAACGCTGTTTGCTGTTATTGTAGTACCGTGGTGACAACATGCCATTGAAATGGAAAACGAGCTCTCCTGCTATCTGGAAATTCCCAGTTCCTGTGCTTAAAACATCCAGGTCATCGCCACTTTCTCCAGCATACATGTAAGTGAGAGAAATGAGGATAATAAGGTGGGATTTCTTTCGTGAGACTACCCTGTGGCAAAATACCCTGTTGTATATTAAATGACATTGGCACTCAGTATTTTTACCTTGTTTTCCTCTGTGGACCCTCTGACTTTCTCCTGGATGTTTCATGATGGATGTTGTGTCGAGTCTTTCCCCCTTTTGTTGGAACGTAGAGAAATTGTGCAGATGAAGCCTTGCTCCTAACAGTATCCTAAATGTTCGTTTGCAAAGTTCACATTGATGTGAATCTGTAAGAACTGATCTCAAATTGACAAGTGGAAGCTTTGAGGCAGGCTTTATTTGTAGTGTATACGCTCCCCTTCCCTCCTCCTGCAACCGAGCATGGAATCACCTGCTGTATTGTAGTGACTTCTTGTATTATAGAGAAAGAAAAAAAGAATCTTGCTTTGGTTCTGATCTGTCATTTAAAGTGCTAGCCTTAATACAAATGTAATGTATTTTAAAAACTTACAGTAAAAGCTTAAAAGAATGTAAATCATTAATATTGGGGGAAAAAAATGTATATTACAAAATATACATAGAGTTTATGCAGGTTGTCCGTATCAAGAAGCTTTATATAAATGAGCATTTCGGTTCACAAGAAAACAGTATGCCTTTGTTGTTCTTGTCAAACCTTGGTAAGGCTTATATTCACCTTTTGTTGCTGTGAGCTTTGTGTGAGCACATACAGGTGGCTTTTCTTTCTGAAATAAAACTAAAAGTAGGCTACTCTGCTTGCTTCTCCCTTTGTTCAAGGAAGCAGCTCTTTCAAAATGAGGAAGAGATGCTTTAAAAAACACATTCTGGTCTCTGGAAAATGATCCTAAAGGCTCCTGTCTTGCAACAGTATTCTGTCCATAAAAGCTGCAATATTTGCACTTTTAAGCCGATACTGCCTTTTTGTAGATAGGTTTTTCGCTTCCTCTGCTATGAAATACATGTCGTGGGTATTTAAAGGTTCTGTAAATATCTGGGTGTTTGGAGAATTGTGGTGGTAATGAGAAGGGCTGAAGCGGGCTGGGGCCCGGCAGCCCCGGGGTCACTATTGTTCTCGGGCAGAAACTCGGGTGTTTAGGAGCCAACCTGGTGCTGCAGTGCACACCCGTTTTCATGTTAATTTTCATGAAGGTTCATTGACTTTTTTTTTTGGGTGATGCTAAAAGCGCTTTAGGCTATTAGAAAATCTGCTATGTTCAATGAATTGCTAGTTGCTGTGAGTTTATTCAGATATGGCTAAATACAGAGAAATTGTGGAATAAGAGTTGGGGGGACTTGGAAGCTGTCTCTGGGAAATAAAGGTTTGAGTATTGCTGGGATTGCTTTTGTTTTTTGAACTATAGGATTTATAAAGGACTGATAAGTCTGCTGCTGAGACCAAACATTTCTTTCATGTGTTGCCTTTAAGTTGCTAAACTCTTCTATGTCTGCTCAGCGTTTATTATGGGGATTATATGGCCGATTATCTCATTGTGTTAAAAGTATGTGGGCATGTTTAGTAATCATGCATGACTATATGATGCTCCCTTATGTGGAGCATGAGAACTATGTGATCTGCAGTCTCAATCATCTCTTTATAATGATACGATGCACCCCAGTGGTTATAGATGCCTTTCTTCACTGATCCATAAGTCCTGCTGTTAGCTGGACTTTTAAATGTAACATTAAAATTATTCATACCTCATATGGTAAAGGATGGAAAACATTACAGGATGGCACCTATTTGATTAGGTAGTCTTTATCAGTTGCTAAAAAGAGCCTTGTGATTTAGTTTGACCGGTAAAATAGGTGATGGAGTTACTGTTTTTTCACTGCAGAGATTGCACTGAATTTGCTAAATGTTTTACAGGACATAAGGGTCTTTTAACATCAGTATTTATAAGCTTTTCTTTCACTAGTAGTATTCTACATGTAGAGAAAAGACTTCTGTTTCAAGTAAGACTTGCAAGTAAGTGACATGTGACATGAAACATGTATTGATGTAAAATATATGACCTCAAGTCTCTTGTATTTAGAGATCAACATTTTTGCACTTAACAATTTGGATCTAGAATATATGAATGCGTAACAAAATCCTTAATATGTGGCATCTAAGTCTCATTATAAAATAAGTTTTGTAAATGTAATGTAATGTAAATTTGGAGTGTAAAATGTATTGGTGACCGTGGGGTGGCTTAGAAGTATTTTTTTTTTTCCAATGTGAAGTGAAATTGCAAACTTTTCAAGTTTTCCTGGTAAAGGTGACCTTAACTTGAAGTGCCCCATCCTTACGACTTATAAGCAAATATTCTGTAGGGGTTAAAAATGACTGTCAGGTGCCCTTGATTTTTATTAGTTGGTTTATGTGGTTTGTGTGCCAGATACCTGCCCTCTGCCATAGTTTCGCTGCACTGGAAAGCTGAGATTTGTGGTCATGAGGCCATGTGGCTTCCTGGATGAAGCAGGTACCTGTGTCCAAAGTACCCCTGTAAAATGGTTAATTGCCCTGTACGTCGCGTAGCTGGGTGGCTTCCCTCGCAATTCCTGATTTCCAAGCTTGTGATTAGTTCCAAAGGTGCAGCGGGAGGACAAAGGGCTCTTTTAGGCGAACCTGCTGCTGGACCCGGGCAGCATGTGGAAAAACAAAGGACAGGTCCGGTTCCAATTCATGGATATTTTCAGAATATCTTTAACTGCAAGGAGTAACTCTTTGCTTTACACAGAGGCAGCAATGCCCATTGCAGGGAAATGCAGCTGTCCCCAGGCTCCTGGTGAGGCTGCTCCAGAACAGCCTGAGTTTTTCCACCCGTCGGGCAGGAGCTGGGGGTGGTTTTTGGGAAAGAGCAGGAAAGGGTGTTGGTGTTTGAACAACAGGTGTAGGTGTAACGCAGCCTGGCTGCAGGGCGCAAACCCCAGGTTTGCAGATGTGCATGCAGATGTGCATGCAGCTGCAGGCCTTCATGCAGATGTGCATGCAGCTGTGTGCCTTCATCCAGTTATTTGCCTTTTTTTTCTTACAGCACGTATGTCGTTGAAGTTTAGGGTATCGTTTCTTTTCGTAGCAATGAGTGCAAGGGCTTCTAAGCAAGTGTATGCTCTATTAGTGAAATTTTATATTCTTACCTGTTGTGGTGTCGCCTCTTTGGGACAGACCAAGGTATTAATGTTATTGCAGACCTAGGTTTTAGTGTTAGTGGTCAGGGAGCAGCTCAGCAAGTGAATCAGAGGAGAGGATGAAATGCCTAATAGCGCGTTGGAATAGTACAGCTTTAGAGAGGGTGGGGAGCAGTGCAGGAGTTCATTGTGTAAAAACAGTTTAAAGTGTATCAGAAAATGTATCCTAATGATTGAGTGATCACAGATCTGGCATATAGTACATTACAAAGGGAAAGGAGCGCTCTTGCTTCTCCAAAGTAGCAGTGCCTCCTTAATTCTATTCTCCGAAGTTGCTTAGATCTTCCGGTAAAATGACTGAAGAGCTGGATATGGACGCTAGAGTCCTATCATGCACTGTAAAAAAGAAAAAAATATGCAATAATGCAAAAATACTATTTTTCCATTAAATACAAATGAAGATAATGAGAACTTCTCTAATTCTGATTTCTGGTGAGAATGACTGTTAGCAGTTTTATGAAAAGCTAGATGTTAAGTGTTTTCAGTCCCCACAGTGATGTGCTTAAAAATAAATAAGCAAAAATTACAAAATTCTTAATGCAGAACAGCTGGTTTGTAACCTTAGCCTTTTAGCTTTTTATGTTGAACAGTGTTCTGATGCTTTAAATGGAAACTCTCCTTTGAATGTGTTTTCATAAATAGCTGGATAAATCTAAGAGAAATAAATATGATGATACAAGTATGTTATTAAAGTCTTCGCCACAAAGCCTATCCCCAGAGTCATGTGTCTTTAAATTTGTCTGATAGGAAATGCTGTACTGCAATAGAAATCAGTTACTAAACATACAAGTTGAAGAAAATCTTAACAGCTGAGAGTGATCAGTGTTAGGTTTAGTTACTTATATAAGTTAAAGCTTTTATATCTTCTTCCAAACCTTGGATTTCCACTGCAGTGAACTTAGATTTCTGATAAACGGTGTTGTACTTGAAATGGAAAAAGATACTTTTGCAGCAGCAAATAATTCGTCAGAGGCCGTCTGTATTGGGCAGTTTGCTTCTTGATTACCCCAGATGTTTCATTTTTGTTGGTCAAATTCAGAAAATAAAACATTTCACTGGGCTTTTGAGCATTTGACAGACTTATGATTTGCTTAAAGACTCACCTGTCTGTGACAGGGTTTCCATTCTAAGCAATTGCTTCCTAAGTATCTCAGATTTCAGCAGACTGGCAGTCAACATACAGGTTTCCGGAAACATTTTTTAAAAAATAATCCCTTTCTGCTCTTTATGCGGTGTGATGGTGCAATATTGACACCATGTTGTGACATGCTGAAGTGTCTTTATTGGACTATCTTGAACATGTTGCTCGGCCTGTTCTGCCAGAATGTCAGATCTGCCAGTTTGTCATTTTCGTCATTATTTCCTTGTTATTAAGGGAAAAGTCGTTGCGCGGTGACTGCTGTCGCTTTCTACTTGCCAGCCTCTATTGCTATACAGTAATTTCCACGGAAGTTTTGGGGGTACCCATTTTTTTTGTAGTAATCAGATGGTAAATTTGGGGGCTTGAAAAAAATAAGTCTGTTACTCCAAGTGATAATCATGGGAATAACAGTGTAAAAGTGTGTAAATGTGACATTAAAATGGAGGTGCACGTTTGTGTTATTGCTCTTTTGCTTTGTCTAGGAATAATGGAGAAAAAAATCCATGCTATACTCAAGTTGCAAAAATTGGCATTGACAAATAGCCCAAACTCCTTGTCTGACTTGGATTTAAACTCTTCATTGTCTGGGGGAAAAGTATTTTGCAATTTGAAGTAATAAAAAAAGGGAAGGAGATAGTAATAAAGGAATTTTAAAACAACTGTTATAGTTAGAAATAGTTATGAAATAACAGGAAAAGAAATGATAGAGCAAACCTTGGTAGCAGAAGGAGCAAGGGTTAAATAAACTGCAAAGTCAGGTTATTTTTGTCTTTTTTTCCTGATAGGTTTTAAGCTATCAAGACCATCCTTGGTAGCATGTGGACATAAAGCTGTTATGGGGCAGAAAGAGGGGATATAGGGGATATAGACAGGAGTTCCTAGGTTTGATACAGCAATGAGAGGGAATGTATGACCAGATCTGGAATGCAAAGATGCCACCTTAGAGAGGTGAAGAAGAGGTTTTAATCCACCAATTTTGCTTTCATTCTAAGGAATTGTTTTGCCAGTAGCTCTGTGTGTGTATGTATATATAAACCTAAATTTAAAGGTGTGTCAGAGTGTGATCTCCATGTGCACATAATGTGTTTCTTAGTGTTTGTCCTGCATGCGAAGTGTTCAGATGTGTAGCTGCAGTGATGACTTGTGGTTTTGACCGCTTAAAATTAAGTAGAAAGGGTGGAGGATTAGGCTGCCCTAACAATGTGCAAAATAAAAGTGGAGCCTCTGAGGCCTGCGTTTTACCTTTTTGAACTTAAATGGAATTAAAGTAGTTGTTCTTGTGCAGGAAAGCTGCAAAGCCTGTGCTGCTGCTCCTGCTTTTAATGAGTGAAATCAATAGCCTAACGACAACTTTGGCAAAATGTCATTAGAGAACTATTTCTAATTTAGAGTCATTAAACAATTTGAGTCTGCAAATCTGAGCTAGAAATGGCTAAATGAATGTAAACCCTTTGTCAAATAGATAAATGCGGATGTTATATTAAGGCTCCCAGAGGGACCGAGTACTGTTAGGAACAAAAGCTTTATAGCGATGTCTGAGCCAATTATTGTTTTGGTGGAAAAACAAATTTGGTTTAACCAGGGGGCTGTAATTATGCAGCAAACAGTTTGAGATGTCTGATGGAGTTTGATTGTTTTTTTTAATCGGGAAATTTTGAGGAGAATCGTTTCTGTGCATGCATCCTCGGAAATTGCACCTAGACAGTCGGCTCTGCGGTCTGCAAGGGCGCACGTTGATGTTACTGCGCAGTCATCTTCTGGCTTTGCAGGACCCAATTTTATGTTGATTTGGGTGCCTTCACAGCCTTAAAAAGGGTCAAGGGATGTGGAGAATATCCTCATTTCTCTCCTGCGTTCCGCCTACATCCACTGCCATTTCGGACAGTCATCACTTTAGGCATCTGAGAGTTTCTACTAGTGTTCCCACTTCTGGGTGAATCAGGGATTTGTGGGCATGGGTAGAGACTTCATGCCAAGACTTGTGATTTTATGTGGCAGAGCAAAGAGACTTCATGAAAATCTGGAGGAAAAACAGAAATTCAGAACAACTCCCCAACTCAGCCTCTGCAGTAACTTCCCTTGAGCCTGGCTTTGATTCTGTGTCCAGAAATCTCCTCAAATTCTGACTGAAGAGTTTGATATTGGGTTATCAAACTGAAGTTTAAATATTCTGATATATCAAGAAATTCAGGTGTAAAAAGTGTGACACTTGAATATAAGCTCTCAAATTCGTGCAGCAGTAGCTAACTGCGGTGTTAATCCGTCGGAGGTACCAATTTGTTAACTTTGGGTTGCAGCGACCCTTTCAAGCGAACAGCATGAAAACGCAGTTTGCACGAGAGAGAAGTAAGAAATGCATAGCAGTAACCTAGCAAATGCACAGTATTTCTAGGTAAATGCTGTATTTTCTGTAGTTCATCTATTAAAAAGCATCCTTTAAATTGTGTGATGAGTGACATGTGAAGCAGATTACTTGTGACTAGTGCTCATCTTAGGAGCCTTATGAGTAGGACTTGGTATGTGTTTTAAGTAAGACCAATCACTGCTGCTGACAAATCCACTGCTGCTGTTCTGTCCATCCTCATTTCACATCATCATCATCAGCTGAAGATACAGATGAATAAACCCAAATGACCGGGCCAGTACCTGTTGACCTCCAAAATTACAACAGGAGCTCCAGGAGCCTCTTTGCTAAATGTTTGGTCTGTTTAGAGATCAACCTCTCAAGCAATAATTACCTTTTGTCTTTGTTTTCTGTCCTGGCTGAGGTTGTGCCTATATTTGGCAAATATAAACTTAAGTTTTCTGTGCAAACTTCTACTGTATTTTTAAAATAAGTAATTGGGAACAATTATGCAGGTGATTACTTTTACTGATACCACAGAAGATAGTAACTGAAGAAATTCCTGATGAAAAGTAGTAATAAAATATGAGGAGTTATTGTAGGGAAGGACAAGAATAAGAGCAACTCTGCTGGAATAGAGTTTCCCAAAAATGTGTGAGTGTTAAGATGCAAAATGGAAGAAATGTGAAATGCTGTGGTTATGCAACTTGGTCATCAGTGTTATAATAGTATTTGTGTTTATATCAGCATGATGAGATATTTTTATACAATGCTGCTGTATCAGTTACACTTAGTGAGCTCATGGGTGGCCACATAGTTTGTTGGGGAATTCCTGGTTTCATTACTCAGGAAGCTGGAACATCTGTTCATAAGGGGTAGATGGTAAGACAGTCAATACTTAAATTATTTTTTGGCAGACTAAGCATACTAAGAATATACTTTGGCAGACTAAGCATGCAAAGTGAAGAATTACTGGATATTCTAATAATAGCTGAAACTTTCATTGTGTTTCGGTTGGCCTTTTCATTAATAGTTTCATCAGCAAAGCCTATACTCAGCTGCCCACACAAGAGCCCTGTAGTATACCAGGTTGTTTGACATCATAAAATAGTAAAGATTTGTCCTGGGAGAAGAACATAGTCATATGAAATTGAAATCCAGTTCTTTGTTTGCTGATAAATGCCAGAGCACTGGCACATGCCAAGAGCAGTTTCTGCAGATGCCATTTACCAGGGACCAGAGCGTTTGCAGTCATGGTTCATTGGATAGTAATTTGACAAAGAAAATACGGTTATAATCTTTTCAGAAAGAAGCCATTGAGCCTCACCAAATTAAGAATGCTCTGTCTCGGCAATATTGCTTCGCGAGGCTTTTACTGGGTTATTGTAGAGAGTGTGGATTTTAAAATAAATCAGGGAAGACGTACTCTGAAATATCTGTAGATGCTGCTCTTCTCTTGCCCTCCAAGACCATGCGCTGAACTCCAGCCATTTCGAGAATATCAGCAGTTTACTGATATAAATGAACAAGCTGACAATAATTTCTAATTCTAGTATTCTAAATTCTAATAGTTGCCTTATTTCTGTCGCATCAGAGAGCTCAATTGCTTACTAAGAAAACAGGGCAGAACAGTTTTATTTCATTCCTATTAGAGTGCCGTACAAAACGGGAACTCCGCACCTGAATATTTTGGGCTAGAGTAAAAGTTTCCACATGTCTGTGGTTATCGTAAGTCACTTGACTTTGAACTATTTTAGCAGGTTAATATTTGCTAAGTGCAAAGGAAGCAGTTTGGCTGCTGCGTCTGAACTGGGTTGCAAATCAAGTCAGTCCAGAAATTTGTCAGTATTGGCTGGAAAGCACCACTGCTTAATCCCGATTTTGGGAGAAGGTACAAAATCCTGTTGTGCCTGAGATGGAGACGGATGCCTGAGCAGCAGGTATGGACAGAGTAAGTCCAAATTCTTGGTTTGATTCCTGTCCTGCCTGTCGGGCTCTTGCCTATGCTACACCATGGGTATTTCTGCTCAGCTTTTGAGGTCAGTTCTTGCAGCCGACGTAAATCACTGCAGATACTCCAGAGAGGTTGTGCACAGAATTGGGAGTGCAAAATGGCAAGCAGTCCTGCAAAAGCTTGTGTCTGTGTGAAAAAAAAATCTTTTTTTTTTTTTTTTTTTTAACGTACTCTAGAGATACTCAGTTCCCTAATGCTTGTGCTGGACCAAATACTTAGTGGTGCCTCCTTTCTCCTTGTAGCTGATAGCAATTAAGCTTAGAAACTCATTACAAAGACTCATTGTGGTGATTTTCACCTTCTGGTCATCTCTTCATTAACAGAAGCTTCTCATTCTTGTTGTTTTTCCGTCTACATTTGGACCTGTGTTGTGATTAGATTAAGGACATTGTATACCTGCCTGACTAGCATTTAAAAGCCACTGAAGTTTATCTCTTTGAAATAAAGGATGCAAACACAGAATGATGTTACTGAATTATTCTTATTTGAACTAATTCTCAAAAAATGCTAATACAAATAAATACCTGTCACTTCTGGAATCTTCTACCTGAGCTTCAAAAAAAAAAAAAAAAAAAAAAAAAAAAAAAAAAAAAAAAAAAAACCACATTTTAATATTTTTTGTAGCTCAGCGTTTGGCTTATGGCCTTTCTCATTCTGAAGTTCTAGTTCTAAAGGTAATCGCACGAAGTGTCTGAGCGGATGTCCAGGTAACCCGTAATGGAGGTTGTCTAAACAAAAAGGATAAATGTAAAGAGAAGATAAATGAAGAGAATCCAGTAGTTCCTGTAATTATTACGGAAAACTGTGCAGACCAAGTGTATATATTGCAAGTGGGGTTAATATTTATATTTATAGCAGCTTTTTCTGTGAATTATCACTGCATGCTATTGTACTTGTCTCCACCAACTTTTTTTCCTCCTGATTAAAAATGCTCCTGCTGCACTTCTTGTCTAATGACTTCTATTGATCAGAACAATGGAATTAATTAGAAAACGAATTAGCTTTCTTTGGTAGTATGCTTAATCGTGATATACTGTACTTACAATACAGTACAAATCAATGTATTTACATTCATTATTATCTAATTACTTATAGTGCTTGGCAGACCTATGTTAATGAATATAAATAATGCAGTTGGAAACAGTGCCTAAACAAGGCAGACATACTTACTACGCATGCACTGGGGATTCAGCTGGATGCAAACTCAAATGAACCTTTGTGGCCGGGATGTAAGTGGCAGAGCTGTTCCTGAATATTTGCTTTACAGCTCCCAAGCCGGAAGTTGTACTTTGAATAATTTGAAATCTCTTTAGAGGACAGTCTTTAAATGCATTTTCTTATATATAATGTGGTGGTTTTCTTACTTTTTTGTCTACTGGTATCAATGCAGTATGTAAGTGCTATTGCATTTCCACCTTCTTGAAAAGATAAGTAGCTTCTCTTGTTATGTGAAAATAAATGTTGAAACTGGTACAATGCCAGTGGCAAATTCCAACTCTCTGGTCACTTTGGGAGTGCTGTTTCCTCCTGTATGTACGTCACAGGCTGAGGTTCAGCAGATCAGTGTGCAGTTTCCAGGGCTTATTGCTGACTTGCTCTGCAACTTTTAGCAAAATAAACTCCTAAAAGTCGTAAGTCATTTCTGCCTAATGGCAGTGTGTGCTGGTCCTCCCTAAACTGTTAAGAGAGCTGTAGGTGAAAGATGCAATGTGTATGAAATATTGCTTTTGTTTTTGGATGGGAATGAGAGAATGAGACTAAAGAGTTGTGCTTGTGAATTGTATTAAAATTTGCAGTTACCTTCCAGAAGAGCAAACAACATCTTGATTTCAAAGAGACAAAAATCTCAATGTTGAATGAAATGCAGTTGAAATGGAGTTGATTTGTTTGAAGTGTGATGCATTTAACTTGTTTTGTCTCTAGTCAAAATAAAAGCCTCATAATGACTATTTAAATATAAAGCTAAGACTAGTACTATAGGAACAATATTGGCTGGTTATCTTTTAATATTATTCTCAGCGAGTCAAATGCAGCCAAGTTAGCACCTAAGGTTAGGACTGTAACATTTGTATTTCTGGTGGATTTTTGTAATCTTCAGATTTGCATTTCTGAGGTCTTGTTAGTGTACACAAGCTGTATTATATTTATTATATCTAACAGCAATTGCCGAGGAGGCGCAATGGAAGTGTTCTGCACCATTAGCATCAGGGCAGTTCTGCACAGGGAGGCTTGTGAGCTGCTGAGCTTTCATTTATATGCTAGAGGTATTAGACATCTGCCCATTATAGATTGAAAAGCAGGAAGGGGAAAATAATTCCTGTAGGCACATCTCAGCTCACATCTCAGCTTTGTAAGTATTACAAATGTTTTAAAATTTATTGCATTCTCCATTGTGTATGCTCTAGCAATGAGATATCCCATGTTAGAGGCCCTTTTAGGACAAAGTTGGACAGCTTTATGCAATTTATTTTCAGAGATGCTTTTAAAATATACTGAGTGCTCTGTTTTGGCAAAAACTAGCAGAGATGGTGCCAAATTATCTACCAGGGAAGTGCCAAATAAAATAAATCTTATACTCTATTTTGCCAGTATATTCAAGTTGCGAAGTGCATGCCTTTTCCAGTATTTACTGGTCTCCTACTTGTAGGATTGCAGATGCAAAGTGCTAAACATCTGAACAAAATGGAGGTTGCTTATCCTCATTTTTTCGGTATTTCAGTACACTTTGTGTGTGTTTGGCCTGGTCTAGGTGGGGAAATGCATGTGGTGACGGAGGCTGATGGGTTGTTGGACCTGCTAGAAGGGAGCTGGGTGAAAAGCTGAGTGGCCTTTCCAGAAAGGAGGTTTCATTATTACTGTTGCTGTTGAAATAAATGCATCATCGTCAAGGTATTTGCCTTCATTTACAAGCATTATAAAGTATGCTAGCTGGTGAAAAATGGAAAGAGCGTGTCGCAACCACGGTAAAAAGCCCATTCTAAACCAGCAAGCAAGTTCGTTTTCTCCCCCTTCCTCCCCTTAATGATCCAGGAGTGCATCCGTTTGCTTCCATGTTTAAAAAGAGTCTTGTAAAAGCCCCTTCATGTAATGCCTGTCTGATCTGACATTTTTGGAAGATGTTTCAAGAGCATCTGCAGTGAAATTAATGCTAGTTGAATCTGCAGCTCGTTCCCACCCACGCTCAGAAGTCTTCCAACATTATTTTGTGTTTCTTCTCATAGAAAGACATGTAAACAAATCTAAAAACTGCATGTCTTTTGAAATCACAGTAGACGCTTTCCTTGATGTGATTATGTTTGAACTAACAAAGATCTAGAATAAAATGAACAAAAAAATCTTTTGGGTTGCGTGCTAGCAACTGGTTTGTTGCTGTTTGATGGTGAATGATGCATTTATTGAATGCCAAGGGTGATTTGTAAAGTGCTTTTCTGAGTACGATGAACTATGTGAAATACTTTATTTAAAACAAATTCGGAGTGTGGTTTATAAATTGGAAATCACTCTTTTAAAAACAACTGAGCTATTGCATCCTACAGGGCATCCATGTTTAATGTGATTTTTTTGGACATAAATATTGGGTTACTACATTAGAAGTCAAAGTTATTTGGCTGTACCCTTGTTCCTGCAATCTGTTATGTCTGTGTGCATAAAACCTCACAGTTTCAAACCCATGTAAACTGTGAATTTCCTTTGAGAATGTTTTCATAGCTGACCTTAAGGAACCATGGGTTTGAACAAGGCACATAAGTGCCATCAGAAAAAGTCATACGTTTCAGAAACTGCTATAAGTAGACAACCTACCAAAAAAAAGGGGGGGGGGACAAATTATTTTTTTCTGCAAATTCCCATTTTGTGCCTTACATAGTGATCCCAGTCAAATCTTGGGAGGGAGGAGAAGAGAACTAACTAAACACATTCTTGTCACTTAAAGTAATTTCTGAAACTAGTTTGGAGGCCAGTGTTTTTACCTGCATGTAAAAAATTGGGAGAGATTTTTGTATCTGAGATTTGCAGCACTTACGTCAATTTGCTATGAATCTCTCTGGAAATACTGAGTCTTTATTCATAATGAAAATATCCTCACTCATCTCAGTTAACAGCATATGTTTGCTAATTGTTATTGTATATATGCTCATCTACAGAGAGAGCATGCATTATGTTGGTGTGCATGCCAGTAGGAAGTGTAATAAATCATGGAAAGGATGGATAGTGATTATTAATATTTCTAGAGATTAGGATTATTTATATTTTACAATAATTACCAGTTAGGGTAGATAGAGAGGTGCATATAATATTCTATGTAAATTTACTTTACATCTTAAGATTCAAGTGGGGGGTCAGTAACAATTGGATAATTTTTTAAGTGCTACCTTAAAAATAGCTGTTCCTACCTAGATTGGGCAGTAATTATTTGCAATCAAAAGTACATGTACTGTCCCTTCACACTAACAAATATTCAATGGAAATTAAATGAAATGGGGGCCAGCAATAGTCAAATACTGAATTTCATATCCTAGAAGAGTTCTTCTAGTTATGTATTTCTAAGAGTATGGTTTGAGACTCCACTGTATGTTTCTATTCATATTTTCATACTTGGGCAAGCTGGTACTTCTCCCTAAAAATGAAATCACTAAACTTTAAAATTAACTTTCAGGTTTTAATCTTTTAGCTTTTGATGGCGATCTGGTGTGGTGAGACTTGATTTTGAACCCTGAATGCCTGAAAACACCCTAAAATACTAGAAGCATACATAGAAGTAAAACAGTGCCCAAGTTTCTTAATCTTGGAGGTAAAAAAAAGAAATAAGAATTGCTAAAAATTAAATTTTGAAGTTAGGCTGCTTAGTTATTTTAACATTTCCCTTTCGTAGGTTAGATGATGACGATTAAGGATGGGTTTCGTTGCCTGCTGATTTTGCTGCGTAGCCTCTATGCTGTTACCTTTTACCTGAGAAGACTGTGGCTTTAATACACAAGGACCCTGAATGAAAATTAATTTTCTCTTAAGGCTTCTGTGTTCTGATCTTCTTAGATCTCTGGTGGAAGAGGAGGATCCTCATATGAAAGTATCTCTGGGGAGCAGCGATATGGGCGTCTCTGCCCATCTGCAGTCTTCAAAGACAGGGACCACGAGATTTTTCACCAGCAACACGCACAGTTCTGTGGTATTACAGGTAATGGCATATTCTCATGTCCAAAATGACCTCTATGGAGATTCTGGAAGGCTTTAGGGAATACATCTGCTCTACAACCTTTTCAAACCAGCAATTCCCAAAAAGCCATAGAAAGTGTGTGGTTTGTGTGCTCTGTTGGCAGTGCCCCAAAGCAGTGTGGCTTGTCACAGCCTTTCCACAGAGTTAAAGGTTCAACTTTCAGCAACAGCCTGAAAAAAAAGACTTTTGGAAAAACAGCCAACTGCCTGTGACTCCTGCATGGCTGTAGAAGAGTCCACACATTGCTGGGAGGCCTGTGTCGTCTGCAGAGAGCATGATGCTCTATTTTCTGGATAGATATTTTAGTTGCTGTAAGTATGTTCTACAGAAGTACCTGTGAAATGGCTTGCAGTCTAGCAATTAGCCAAGCAAACAAGATATGGTTATTAAATGCAGCTAGTATACTAAATAGGTGTTCCATTGCAGATAGCAGATGACTTCAACTTGTGAGACACAAATGAGTCTCTCAAAATGCCCAGTCTTCCCTGTTGATGAATCTAACAGTTTTGCTTGTCTGTATTTCTTTAATCTTCAAAAGATACATATTTAAAAAAAGAACAGAATTCGTGGTAGTGCTTTCTTTTAACAGATAAAAGCACCATCCTCTCAAACTTTAAAAAACTATAAAAGCGTTTTATTTTCTTGTTTCTGCTGGAGATTTTGCACGTCATACAATACCAAGCTTAAAACTTGGGCAGTTCTTGCTACTTTGCCGTACAAGCTCCCTCAGGAGTGCAGTTAGGTATGCATTGAGTGTGGCATGATTCCTTGGAGAACTGCTTTCAGTGAAGAGGCGTAGGGAGAACAAAACCATAAAACACCAGATGCAGGGTTGTGCTGGGCTCGATTTGCACGTTATTAGAGGGAGTTTCTGCCCTGAGTTTTCTAGCAGCAAAGATACTTGCTTTTAATGTGGGTAAGAACATACAAGCAAATAAGTGTATTGGGAAACCTAGGCCAGATGTTGAAGTCTTATTTCTTCCTCATCCTAGTCTTTTCTTCACAATTTGAGCCATTGGAAAACTGATGAATGATGCTGATAGAGTAATCCTGCTTCCCCTATTTATTGCCAAATTTTTGCAAGCCTGATACCATAATTAGAGTCCATTTTCTTATGCCCTGTAGAGAGTCCTGGCTTCAGTGTAACACTGTCATGAGTTATGCTGCTGATTTGACATTGGTATGAAAGCTTGGTGATAAATATCACAGAAGATGCTGTAGAACATAATCGTATGTTGGCTTCTGGTATTTATTAGAGCTGATAATTCACCTCTTCATTTGTACTGCGTTCTTTTCGGTTGGACAATTTTGAATGTCCTTTTCTGCTTACCTTTATAGTTTTAAAAATACAGCCTTTCTTTAAGCGATCTTAAATTTTAAATCCTAGGAACTGATGCCAAGGCTTCCTCAAGTGTTAAACCTATAAAGGCAAATTTGCATGTTTGCTAGTACTTTAAAAAAAAAAAAAAAGCCTGGCTGAAGGAAATTGTTTTATTTTTGAGCTTCTGTTCTGCAGTCCATGAAGGAGGTTAGAACTGCACACACCTGCCAGCATCTCCAACCAGGCATACATTGGGAGGAAAATATTTGGCATACTATTTTTTTCATTAGTTAGCACTTTACTTCAGTAAGGTGCTTGAGAAAAGGAAGGAGAGCAGATGCACTAATGTTGGAGTGTATTTTGGAGCTTGTCTTTACTTTGGCAGTAATCTTGATAACCCTGTAACCAGGTGACCGCTGTCCTTGCAAACCCCAGCATTTGGCAGCCTCTTAGTTTGCAGAGCAGTCAAACAGTGGAACAGAAATATATTAGAATGAACTTGTGTCCAGAATGGGTAGGTCATAAAGTGATGATACCTGTCTTTACTTAAAACAGCTTATGGAATATAAGCTGTTGCGGGGAGGGGGGAAAGAAACAAAAACCTGCTTTCTGAAAAGGATGTATGTGATGAGTAAGGCACGGTGCTCTTTGCATCCTTCACTTATGGAATACAATAATTATTCAATTTAAGTTTTCTACTGAATAGTTACCATTTGTTATATTAGATAATATGGTATGTAGGAGGACAGCTTGCTGACTTTTTGGATTTATAGCATGTATGCGAATGAAAGTCAATACATTTCACTTTTCATTTAGGGAAGCAAGGAGTCCTGCTCCTTGCTCAAATTGAACAGATGCTTCAGCTTATGCTCTTCTTGCAGGGTTTCGATCAGCTGCGAGTGGAGGGTTTGCTCTGTGACGTGACGCTTGTTCCCGGTGATGGTGACGAAGTGTTCCCAGTTCACCGAGCAATGATGGCTTCTGCAAGTGATTACTTCAAGGCCATGTTCACAGGTGATGTTTCTATTAGACTAATGTGTGTGGCTGTTGCTAAATCACCATCACTTGGACACCCAAGCACATGCTCGGTGTTGAGTGTGAATCAGTCCTAATCAAATTGATCGTATAAATTTACCTCCATGTCTTCCTCAGGGGGAATGAAGGAGCAGGATTTAATGTGCATTAAGCTTCATGGTGTGAACAAAATAGGCCTAAAGAAGATCATCGATTTCATTTATACTGCAAAACTTTCTCTTAACATGGACAACCTTCAGGACACTCTGGAAGCTGCCAGCTTTTTGCAGATTTTACCTGTTTTGGACTTCTGTAAAGTATTTCTTATCTCTGGGGTAAGGCATCTTGATTTAATGCTACTCATGTTTCTCATTGAAAATGATAAAAGACTTTTTGATTTTCTTTTCTTAAGCAATGATGACTAATGGGCAAAGTTGAGGCTTAAAACTTGCCATTATTCATCATTCTATTCACACAGAGTAAGAACTAGAAGGAAAATTTCAAAAAATTGTCTACCATTTGCCTTTACTTCTGAGTATTATGTGTAGGGTGGATTCAATATGAATATTACAGCACATTACGATCCTTTTAATCCCTAAGTGCATTTCAGTGATGGTGATAGTAACAGTAATTATAGTTCATAGATTCCATGCAGGATTTCCTAGTTCACACTCTTGCTTTCTCTGTCTTTCTGTAAGAAAGAATTGTTGAATTTACCTGAAGAAATACTAGAAGGAAGAGCTGTTGTTGTTAATATAGTTAATATGTTATGTAAAGTGTTTTTTGCTGATTGAAGCATGCAGTTGTAGTGATTCTCACAAAAACTTTTACATCATCTTTCTGAATTGGTGAAGTTGGTCATGGTCCTGTAGTATAAAACATCTTCTAAAGGAATTACTAATAGGGATGTTACAGCAATGTCAGTTATATGAGAGAAGCACCTACAAGAGTTTTATGTTGATTACCTTGTTATTTAATAACTAAAAATGTCCTGAAATAAAAATATTTTTTCATAATGAACAAAATAACTTTGTTTTAGCAGAGGACAGTCTATCAGTAACAACCGTCTGTCTGTCGCTAGTACTGTTGCAAACCAGTATAGTGCAGTTGCGGTGCAATGTTTTTACGGTTTGTGCAATGCATTTACAGTTTAGAGCTGATGTGCTTTTTTTTTTTTTTTTTAATCTCTAATTGAAGTTAAAAACTCAGGTCCTGAACTCACCCTGTGAGGGGGCATGTTAGTAACACCCTCTTCATCCTCCTTCATCGCCAGTGTCCTGTCCTGTTCTGAGGCGGTGCTTTGGACAAGTGCCATGTCCTCTTTAAGCTGAATGTCTAAACAATTTGAATTTTTCTCTGTATTAAAAGATGAGCAAGATCATTTCTTCCCTCACAGCCAGACAGATTTTAAAGATTCAGCTTATGTGGTAACCTAGCTTCTACTTGTGTAGGCTTTTTCCTAGATTCGACCTTCCTGGGTGGAAAGAAGCATGTGAGCAAAGAAACTTGATGGAAATACTTCATTTTTTCATTGAGCTCCAGCCTCTTGTTAACCACATTGCTGAATACTCTGCTGCTTAATCTTGCTGTATGTTAAATGTCAGCTCATGTATGTGTTTTGTCAGCTTAGGTTGTCTTTCGGAGGCCTTATTTTTAAAACATCCTTTCCTTTTTAAATCTCAGATATCAGAGGTTCTCCCTGTATGACTCTGCTCCTTCTAGCATTACACTCAGTAGACTCATTTGCTAAATTTTGTATGCTTCAATTACATTTACTTAATTTACATGGCTAAACAATGCAATTTCTTAATAAGAGTGGAGTTAATCTGTATTCTGTCTTGCTCATGGGATGTAAGCAATGCCAATATATGCTGCCTGAGTGCCTTGCCTGGCTGCTGCTCTGCAGCCCTATGTAAATATAACTTCGTCCTGCCTGCAAGTAAAGGGCATCTGCTCCGTGGGATGCACAACAGGAGTGCTGCAGAGCTCTGCTTTGAAAGGAGTCTTGCTTAGAGCCACATCTTAGACTTTTTTTAATGTTTCCTTAAGCTTTTCTAATGTTAATTGTGTGTATATCTAACTGGAAATCTCTCTCAAAGACCTTTAGCAAGGAAACTGGTGGATTCTACTTGAATTGTATTTGGCGTTCAGTGTTCTGTATGTGAGTAATGACAAATAAGCAGGTATTCTCAGAGCTGCACAGACTACAGAAATGTGACCTACTTACCAAAGACATATACCAGGACTTAACGCAAACAAGAGGACTCAGAAATGAAAACAACAAAAATCTGCTCCTTAAGGAAAATGTTAGATGCAACTGGGCTCTCTAAAACTGCTTTTTAATCTTGACGTATTTTCTAGTTGGCTAATTCTCAGAGAGTTGAGATAATGTTTCCTTAGTCTTAAATCCTGCAGCATCTGTTTAGGTTGCTGTATTCCACTTGGGTGTTTATTCAGCATTCAGGAGTTCTAGTTTGCTGAAGCCTCTTGCACTTAGTATTGACTCAGTCTTTAGTGTGGTTCAGATAAGTAACCTCGTGTTTGATACTCTCCTTTAAAAAGGTTTGGCCTCAAGATCATAAAGACTTTTTGCTAATTTTAATTCTGATTTTCTTACGTATTTTTATTTGCATTGCTATTTTGATATATGTAAGTGCAAGGTAACAGCTTAATTTGTGTAAAACCAGTGAGAATTACAAGCCAGCTAAAACATGTGTCACTGAAGATATTTTCAGTTGGTGCTTGTTTACACCCTTCCTGTTTTTAAAAAAAAAAAAAAAGTCCAAACTCTGTAGTTCTGACAAACTTAGCAGACCTGCTCTGCAGCTGAACAGGCTCCCAGCAAAAATGCTGTAAAATCTCCTGAGATGCTTTCCGTCTTATTTTTAGTATTAGTTTTAAATATTTATAGCTTTTCAGAATGCTACAATAGGCTAGGATTGCTCCCATGTTAATACCTAGAGGAGCCATAATGTGAGGAAAATTAATAAAAAAGGCAGGGAAATGTGTTCAGAAGAGAGTGCTAGAAAATGCACAATACTGTTTTAGTGAGAGTAATAGCAGTGTATAAACTGGAGAACGATTAGAAACCTGTCCAAATATATTACAATGTTCAGAGGAATAGAACAGTATAATGGGAAATAGAATAGTATACTGTAATTAAACAGAAAATTTTCCGAAACGGTGAAAACAAGTACTTCAGCTTTACCTTTGGTATAGTTGCTTAGATCGATCTTACTGTTTTGTAATTGTTTCATATTTCTGGAACAGCTGGCAAATTGTCAAGGTGGTCTTAATATTTGGAAGTCTGTCATGTCAGAGGAATGCAATGGTGGGAGCAAAGTGGCTATAGTTTCTTGAGTGAGTGGCATCCAAGCATTTTTGCTTATGGATTTTTTTTTTTCCAAATTATGCTTAACATTTTTTTTTATTTTATTTTTTTTAAAAAAAAGCTTTTCAAAATTTCTGGAGGTCTGTTTTCTGCTTTGTAGCGAGTAAAAGTTGTGAAAGAGCAGCTCTCTCCTGCAGTCCAAGTGGAGTACCAAGGAAAAGAGAATTTATCAGAAAACCTCAAATTTATTAATCAGCACTTCAGTAACTTAAGTGTTTAAATAGCATTGTTGTACTTTAACTCTGTCCAATTTAAAGTATTTAGGTGGAGGTGACTTACATTTCATTCTGTTAAAGGATTATATTTCTGGCTCTGAAGACTTAGGAATCTTAGGAAAGTAACTTTCAAGAAAATATTTAATATGGTACTCTAATTTGAGGTCAGTGATGGAATTATTACTAAACCAAATTTCATGAATATTGAGGCCTGCTTGTAGTAATCACACGCATGCACAGAAGTACAGTATAATACCAATAGATAGAATAAGGCAGCATAAGACAAATAAGGTAAATAAGATAAAACAGTCGGGATGATTGGAAGCTGCTCATGTGATGTTCATCTGACATTAGTGGTGTAAAATTAGGAAGTCTGTTTCTCCAGAGTAAGCATTGCAGGAATTTATTCAATTGCAATGATTTACAGTATAACCTAGTTATTTATACATGGCAGAGATACATTGTAATGGAAATCCTGTTAGTCTGTCATGCATTAATCACATGGATTAATCTTGATTACAGGATTAGTGTTTATAGAGATGAAAAGTAAGATATACAGAGCCAATGACTCTCCAAAGGCATTTCAGGGCATTTGAACAAAGACTTTTGATGACTGCAGATATTCAATCTAGCACAAGTCAGATCAGTTTCTACTGAATAAAAAGAATATATCTGCTATTCTTATACTCATTACACTTCCAGAACTATCTGGTATTAAAGGGCAATGATGAGATTCAGGTTATGCAGTAGAAAAATCTTGTAATCTGTCATGACCTTCAGGTTTTTGGATGCTGAGGCTACAGTCAGGTAGCAGTCCTCAATCTTTATATATATATATATTTTAAATAACTGTGAGATTTGGAAGCTTGAATTCTTTTGGCATTACAAATATATTAGAATCATGGAAGAGTTATAGAAATTGTGCATGTTAAGGGGTGGCTGGCATGCTTTTGGCCAAGGTGACTAGAAAACTTGTATGAATGAGGTTTGGTTTAGCATAAATCTCAGACCTGAATGCAAAAGAGCCGCAATTCTCACCAAGAAGCCTATGAAAATTGACTTGCTGTGCGTCTCTGCCACAGAGCTATTTGAAGTTGTGGAATTCATTGCAGTCCTGTTTTAAATTGTGTTCTATCCTTTCCATTTCCCTCTGCCACAATGCCTTGAATCCCCATTGACCCCAGATAAGAGAATTTAAGTTCAGTAAGGTGTTAGAAAAGTCTAATGGCAGATTCTACTCTTGCATCATTCATAGAATTATGGTTGGAAAAGACCTTTAAGATCACCAAGTCCAACCATAAACCCATCACCACCATTCCTACTAAACCATGTCCCTAAGTGCCTCATCTGCGTGTTTCTTGAACACTGCCAGGGACGGTGACTCCACAACTTCCCTGGGCAGCCTGATCCAATGCTTGACCACTCTTTCCATGCAGACATTTTTCCTGATATCTAACCGAAACCTCCTCTGGCACAGCTTGAGGCCATCCGGTAACCTTGGGCTAATCACCTCTCGTTTGGCATATTTTCCACAGTTCTAACTTAAAACCGTGTTTGCAGAGCATTCAGAGTTGAAGTGCTATATAATTGCTATGTATCATTGTTGTATAACGCATCTGACAATTAATATATGCCATCTGCTTGCTACTTGTCTCACTTCTTTCTTCAAAATATGGAGGATATTGGGTCTCCCTTTGCAGTCATGAATATATACATCACGTTGAATATTTATTTGTTCGTATGTAAATCACCTTGGGCATTGCAAAGTGATGAAAATATTGTTGCTTCTATAGCATTCATTAAAGTCTACATTATCATTTAGACAACAAATTAAGACGGTGTTTTGATTCCTCTTTCTATTTACTTAATAGGTTTCTTTAGAAAACTGTGTTGAGGTTGGGCGAATTGCCAACACATACAATCTCACAGAAGTGGATAAATATGTTAATAACTTCATCCTGAAGAACTTCCCTGCATTACTAAGTACTGGTGAATTTGTGAAGCTCCCCTTTGAGCGTCTTGCCTTTGTGCTTTCAAGTAACAGCCTTAAGCACTGCACCGAGCTCGAACTCTTCAAGGCGGCTTGTCGCTGGCTGCGGTATGAGGAGCCTCGGATGGAGTACGCGGCAAAGCTCATGAAGAACATCAGATTTCCCCTGATGACGCCCCAGGATCTTATTAACTACGTTCAGACCGTGGACTTCATGAGAACTGACAACACGTGCGTGAACTTGCTTTTGGAAGCCAGCAATTACCAAATGATGCCCTACATGCAACCAGTGATGCAGTCGGAGCGGACCGCCATCCGCTCGGACAGCACCCACTTGGTGACCTTGGGGGGAGTGCTGAGGCAGCAGCTGGTGGTCAGCAAAGAGTTACGGATGTACGACGAGAAGGCACACGAGTGGAGATCGCTCGCTCCCATGGACGCCCCAAGGTACCAGCATGGCATTGCCGTCATCGGAAACTTCCTCTACGTCGTTGGTGGCCAGAGCAATTACGACACGAAAGGTAAAACCGCGGTTGACACGGTCTTCAGATTCGATCCCCGCTATAACAAGTGGATGCAAGTCGCGTCGTTAAACGAGAAGCGCACCTTCTTCCACCTAAGTGCCCTCAAAGGACATTTGTACGCCGTTGGTGGTCGAAATGCAGCCGGTGAGCTTGGTAAGTGCTTTGCCCGAAGTAGGACTTATTGCCTTTCCTTTTAGTCCTTGAAACATTACGGTGCTGTGTAAATAGGTGGAGAGAAAACAAACTGAAGTCGTTGTGCTGCTGCTTTTTGGATGGAAATACATGGAGCAATTGCTGCGGATCTTGTTAGCAGTTACTTATGTTGCTTGAGATCCAATTGTAGCTCCATAGTTAACGTAGCATGGATATGAATGACTCCGTCTTGCTGCCTGCTTTTTCCCTCCTTGCCAATGGTGATTTATCCTACTTGCTAAAAAAAAATCTAATTTCATGGAAATGGTTAGAAACAGAATAAATACGTGATAACTTTTAATTTAACAAAAGTTTTTTTTAAAAAGTAATGGACGACCCCTATTAATCAACTGCATTTTTCCAAAAGAGGTTGTATTTAGACTTGAATCTGGGAAAATATAGCTATTTATAAATTTGTCTCAGTGCTCTAAAATTGAAATGCTACAGTAGCTACAGTTGACATTAATATATAGACATATATTTAATATATATGTAAGTTTTTTTTCTCTTATTAGTTTATGCTTGCTGCTTTCATCCCTCTGCTCAGCCATGGCTTGTTTTCCAGTCCCTTCTTACAGCAGTAGCTCAGTGCCAAGATTGGCTTTTTACAGCCGTATTGTGTATCTTTAAATTTACTGAGGAAAAGAGAACCTAATTTGTGCTGCACTATCTGCAATTTTCTTTCTTAATGCCTCTCAGCCATTTGGATAATCCACTTTTTGTTTCATGGTCAGATCACAAATGTGGAGAAACGTACAGATTTTGAACTTTTGGAAAAATAACCCCATTTTGAGTAGCAGAGTCAATCTGATGGTGACATGAGACATTTTTAAAATGCTGCCTGTTTCAAAAGACATTTGAAACTGTTTTGCAGTAACTTGTTTTTGCCATACAGCTGTTTTCTGATTTAAAATCCAGGTGGTTTTTATATTAAATGTCTAATTGTTGGAGGTAAATTACGGTTAGGGTTAAAATGCTGGTTTTCTCACATGTCGCTCCATCTACCTGAAATTTCATTCTAAAAGTAAGTGTAATGCCCTTTAAAAGACTTAATGCACAAGTTAATGTGTATTGATCATTATCTTAATTGTTTCATAAGGCCTGGCCTACCCTGAGTTTTTTTTAATGATTTGAACTAATAGCAGATAATCTGCTTGCTATTTTTGTATGCAACATGAGCTCAACAGAGCAGGTTTAAGGGAGTGCTGATGACGTTGCAGCAGTTGAACAAAACTGAACAAAAAAACACTTTCACTCAATCAGTGCAACTTGAGTAAATGTGGGGCCCTAAAAACAGTGGTTTTTTTTTTTTTTTATTAGCTCAAGCCAGTGTTGTTCTGCTGACCTCCACTCTTCTACTGCTTTAATTAAAACATAAAATTTATTGCCTGTCCAAAATTGTTTGGTAAAGCTATCATTAAAATGCTGCGGTGATTTCTGCACAGACCTGAAAGCTGTCATTGGATCACTCCCTGGGAAAAGCTCTTGTTAAATGCTTAATATTCCAGCTTTCTGATGCTTTGATTTGCGGGTTTGGTTTCCTTTGCTGTTAATTGGGAGGCAAGTTGCTTTTCATTTTTATGTTTCTTTCATAAACCTTGACAGCTGAAAAATGAAATCCGGCTGAAATTTTCCCTGCTGTTCAGATGAGAAAAACTCCAAGCTTTTATATGAGTGAAGGTCAAATGTGTGTTGGACAGGTATTAAAGAACTTGCCCTTGGGTTCAAACTAATTTCAATCTCTTGTTGTCAGAGAGGGAGAAATTCTGAAAACCCTGAATTCAGTTTTCTGGAAGATCAGCGCTAGATGGAAAAGGGCCAAAGGATTACAGTTACCAAAATGAATTTCTGTGGTTTTGTTTGGCTTCCCGGTCAACTGCGGGAATAAAAATTAAATATTTTTACAGGGTTCAGGTTGTGGTACATGTCTTTGAAACTTGTCATGTTGTAAAATTATTCAGATTTCTATCCCTGAGAGCTTAGGGCTATCCAAAAATTTGTACCACTCCTAAAACTCTGCCCAACTCTGTTTGCTTGGTGGTTCTTAAATGCGAGCCCAGTTGAAGGCAGGGAACAAGGAGGAGGTCAGCCTGGAGAAGCTAAGTGTGCAGAAGAAAAGGCAAGACTTTTTGGAAAAAGAAGCAAAATTAAAAAGGAAAAGTAATTCAGATTACATGAATCAGCGGCCATAGATGTTTTCCAGGTACGCTGTTGTGCTGAGCGCAGGATACCGTTTCTCTTCTTGGACAAGTAGATTTTGGGGGTTGTTTTGGTTTTGTTTTACAGATGTGGTGCTTGATGATGGTGGAAGCTATGCCTTTTATCTATTACAAAATTTAGTATATGCAGATTCCCAAATACTTCAGTCTCTGCTGTTGCTGAACTTGAACGAATTTGAGATTTTGTGCATGCCAATGTTAAACACTTCTAGGAATGTTGCGTTGTGATTAAAACACAAATTAAGCAATACCTTGTTTATCATGCTGCAATAAAGGCAGCAAGGCGCTTCTAGTTTAGAGCAAGACAGTTGTGATCATCTCAACCCTTGCCCATGAAATGGGAAGGTATTTATTTTCCAGGTGCCCTGGAAACTTCAGCTCAAGCAACTCCTCATTTATATAAAAACTTGTGGCTATATATAAAATACAAAATGTTGTTTGGTTGAGTTGAAAAAAACCTATACCATTGCTCAGCTGGGCAGTCTACTTGCTGCTGGTTGGCATTGTGAAAATCAGAGAAGTTTTGAACTTGAGGACCCTTGAATATGTTTATTCTGAGGAACTCCTTGCCGTGCTGTGGACAGAGATGTGTCATTACACAGAGCTGTGTTTAACTGAATGAAGTAAGCCTGGAGTTCTGCAAAAGCAAGCTGTGGTACAGGAATAATACAAGAAGAAAAACTCTGTGTTTTGGGATATAACACACCCCAACAGTACAGTTGCTAAGTGCTGCTGTAATAAACCTCAAGACACATAGTTACCAAAGGAATGGTAACTACCTGTATAGTTCCCAAATAGCATCTCGAATGGCACTAAAAAATGAGTCCGCTGGGACTGCTCGAGCGCTGCGTATTTTGGAGATTGCTTAATTCTGTAAAAATGAGGCAGGTCCTCCTTGGATTTATGGGTACAAACTGTTCTCTGTTAAAGCAGAGATCAAGCTGATGGAATCACTCATGTGTTTGGGAGAGTGAATCCATCTGTTTTATAGTCTGTGTGCGCATATGTAAGTATATGCGAGTGTGTGTGTATATATAAAACATTTATTCACTACGGTAAGATGGGGGCTCTTTTCAGTGTGTTGTGGACTGCACTTCTTATAAAGATGCTATATAACTTATATAACTTATTCTTGCTTTTTATTTTTTTTATTGGACAGATACTTTTGTATAATAGTTCACATTTAAAAAGTGTTCTGCTTTTCATTGTGGAGGGAGATCTTGTAACAAGAGAGAATATGAATGGCCCTGCAGGGAAATGGGGAAAACAACTATATTCAAGGAACAAACAGAACAGCAGAGTGTGGTGGGTTTTTTTTTTTTTTTTTTTTTTTTTTTTTAATCTGGGCAATAAATTAGCTTTGTTTTAGAGTACAGCAGAGGCATGATATGAATTGAGATGGTTTGTCTGAGATGCGCTCACAGGCAGCCTCACTGGTGATCTTTGAGGGCCTCTTCAGAAAGTGATGGATCTTGGTCTTGATAGTGGCCTTTATCAAATGATTAATGTCTCCTTGAAATGGTGCTAGAAAGGTTTCATTAGGGTAATGCGTGCTGGTTTCTACATGTTGCATCTTCTCAACTTTAAGGGTAATGTTATTTTGGCTATGGGTTCTCTGGATTCTTTCTTAAATGCAGCCTGTAATGCAGAATGGGATAAATGGTTGTTCAGTGTTAAATGTGATGCTTTATTTAACTTTTCCACCTCAGTATGGAGTGGAAGGACTGTGGGGAAGAGGATGCCTTTTGGGTATGAAAGCAAATAGAATGGTACTTTTGGTGCATTATAGCAGTTAATGGCAGGTTAGAAGGGTCTGCTGGCAAGGTGCAGCTACAATTACTTGAATTTCAAACCTGTTTTCCCTCTGTGCTTGAAACTTTTGCGCATTTTTGTGTTTCTGATTGCTAAATGGAGCAGAGTAGAAATGAGGGTTCCTTTTTAGAGTAGAGTATTGGAATGGATGAACACGTTTATGGGAGAAAGCACTGATTTAGGTGTTGGGCAGATACCAGGCATGATGCCCAAGACTCTAGGGTGCCTAAATGCAATGCACAAATTGAAACTTAGGTTTGTGGAGTTGAATCGTCAGTGTGCCTCTGTCTTTCAGTTGGGCAAAATGCTGGGTCCTGTGTTCACTGGCAGCAGTGGCCAGTTACGACAGCCTAAGTTCTAGTTGGGTATTTAAAGTGTGCAGGGCACAAAGAGGGGAAAATTAGGAAATTGCCACTTTCAAAGACTGATTAAGTTCTGTATATGTAGTCCATAAGCATTTCTCTTGAGAACTTAAACACTGTGTAACAGACATTAGAATCTGCTTCCTAATTTTCATTATTTAGCATGAGTTTTAATTTGCCTTTAAGGTAACCCAGTTATTGATAATTGCCCTGTGCATTGCAAGTTCACTGTATTACAGGGTATTTTAAGATCTTTTACTCTGGCCATATTATGCTGTTTAACTTACCACTCTGTAGCTTGCTTTGATCTGTTACTTAAATCTGTTTCTGTGCTTACTCCATATCCCTTCTCCTGGGACCTTTTCCCATGTCCAAGAGAAGTGTTCTGCTTGCCAGATATGGTAGTCTCTTTTGTGACATGTATTAAGTTTATTCTTTGCATATCTACAGCAGATGTTGGAGAGGGTTGAACAAGAGAAAGGGGTAGAAAAGCTGAATGTACCCGAATTTGTCACCTTCTCATGTTCTATCACTGTACCTCTGGCAGAGTACATGAGCTGGGAAGGAGGCAAATGCAAGGCAAGAGTGCGAGAGTTTTTCTTCCTTTTTGTTCCTCTGGGAGAAAGCTTGGCTTTTCTGCATTGTCTCTAGACATAATATTCAATAATTCCCTTGACACTTTCTCAGCTAAACAGTGTTTTCTCATTGATACTTCCTCTGTTTATGAATATATTAATGTCACTACTACTGTGTTCAAAATCAAATCACTGCTAGAGTCAACGGTTTTATGTTCTCGCTTGTTTGTTTTAAACAGCTACAGTGGAGTGTTACAACCCCAGAATGAATGAGTGGAGCTACGTTGCAAAAATGAATGAACCCCACTATGGTCATGCTGGAACCGTGTATGGGGGTTTAATGTATATTTCAGGTAAGTCAGTCATATGATGAAATCATCTCAATTGAAAAAATTGCTTTAACTTTTCCTATTTCAGCAGGAGACCCTAAGAATTAGTCTGTAGTTACAGTAGGTTTGCTGTTGTGTAAGCAGTGACTCAAATTCATATGATGCCAGGCCAATAACATACATACTGCAGAATCCAAGACAACAGTTTTAGATAATATTATGCGTTTACGTATTTAAACAGCAGCTCTGAATTGCAAAGCAGAGTTATGCGCTTTAACTGTCAGAATACATTTTTCTGGCAATGATGCTTGAACACTCATATAGCAATAGCCATTAACCACATCTATCTTGATGTATTTTGGAAAGCATGGGAAGCTTTAATACAGTAAAGAATAACATCAGCCTTTACTGAATTAATGCAAAGGCCAAAGTTTTAGTGTTAATCACAGTAGCAAATGGTGCCCTTAGTTTCACTACTGTAATGGTAATAATGCTTAGTCCTGTATATTGACAAGGTTATAGTTCAATGTCTTTTTTTAACTGGAGGGCAGTAGGCTTTCTGAAAATCTGCTATGTTTTTAAAGAGGATTCAATAGTCTGTCAGTGATCTCTGCTAGACCTATTCCAATTTCACCACTGAGGGGAAAGATTAGATTTTGCACCCGCGTTGCTGCATGGTGTTTGTTTCAAAATATGTGACCATGTAGCAGCATCAGCAGGGGCTGTGCTTTCCAAGAGCATAGTGAAGGTGAAGAGAGAACACAGCCTGCTTTGGGTTCTCCTCACATGGCTCTGGGAAGTCCTCCAAGGACCAAGTTAAAATTCTGGGTGATGAGGTGGTGCAGAAGCTTAGTTATAAACATAACCCACGGGGAGATCCACTGGAACAGATTGATCACCAAGGTGCTTTGAACTGACACGAGTACACGTAGAATAGGGTTTTTTTAAAAAAAATTAACATAAGGCTTCTTTATTTTTCTATACTTAAATCTGTTTAATTTATCTTGTAGTCACTGTTCTGCTGTTTGTATTTTCAGCCATTTCTTCTTGTTTCCCTGCAGGCAGCACGTGTCTGTGCTCTCTGCTGTAGTTGCTCACCTAGTTGCAGTGTATTTCCTGCAGATTTTTCTTTCCCTCCTCCTGTCCCCTTAGATATCCCTGTGGGTATAAACACTCGTTTCTCTAACCACAGTGCCATCACTGCCACGGCTGTCAGTGAATGTCAGGACTCTGCACTCCCCTCTATTTTTTTTTCCCTTGTTCAATTTTTACTGTCCAAATGAGTTAAGTGCTTCGTCATGCAGCTCCCGCAGACACTGTGCAATTGCTCAGTCGGTTAATCCAGGCGAGAGTGTTTAGTGCTGAGCAGCAGGAGGAGGTTCAGTTGTGCTGCTCTCTGCCCGTTTTCTAGCACCTCGAGTGTAGTTGCAGTGTGGTCTGAAGCACAGCACTACTAATAAGCCGATAGTGTCCGAAATTGGTGTAACTACTTTCGAACCTGCCTAGTGACCTTGCAGAAAGGAGGGACGTTTCCTCCACTGATGGGAAATCGCCCTGTGATTTCCCCAGAAGTCCCTCCATGTGCTTTTGCAGAGAGTCACAGGAAGGTAAATGGCCAGAACCATAAGCATCTATTAAAGTAAGAATATTTGAAATCTGTCCCCCTTCTCCTTCCCTCTCTCTTCCATTCAAGCTGATGAGAATAGTTCTCAGAAGAAAGTTTTGTGTAGTAGGACTACTTAGAACACCATACTATTGCATTAAAATTTGAAAGGGAAATTTACTCCTAATTGCATGATGGTGAGAAACAAAATTAGCAAACTGAATGAATGTAAATGAAGAAATAATAATTTTGGCAAAACCAAGTGTCGGTAGGAATTTCTATGCTTTTAATCTGCCAATTAAAGTACTCTGAGACAGGGCTGCTTTTCATATTCAGATTTGAAAGAACAAAGTGCATTAAAAATGTAATTTTAGACATAGTTGAGATGTGTGAGACTACTGTAAGAAGTTTTAAGGCAGATTGAATGAATTCACTAAAATGGGTGTTTTGGCTATTCATTGCTCACTAGAGTAAGTACTACTTCACATGTGTTTTCTTTCCTCAGGGGGAATCACCCATGATACTTTCCAAAAGGAACTTATGTGCTTTGACCCTGACACAGACAAATGGACTCAGAAAGCCCCGATGACGACAGTCAGAGGTCTTCATTGCATGTGTACTGTAGGAGACAAGCTTTATGTTATTGGTGGGAATCACTTTAGAGGAACGAGCGATTACGATGATGTTCTAAGCTGTGAATACTACTCCCCGACTCTAGACCAGTGGACTCCGATTGCTGCCATGCTACGTGGGCAAAGCGATGTTGGGGTTGCTGTCTTTGAAAATAAAATCTATGTTGTTGGAGGATATTCGTGGAATAATCGGTGCATGGTGGAAATAGTTCAGAAATACGATCCAGAAAAAGATGAGTGGCATAAAGTGTTTGACCTTCCCGAATCCCTTGGGGGCATTCGAGCCTGCACTCTCACTGTTTTTCCCCCCGAGGACAATACAGGGTCACCTTCTAGAGAATCTCCTCTTTCAGCACCTTAGAAACATCCTTTGACTTACAATGTTGTAGTAATACCTTTGCACTGCATTCATGGAGTCTGTTATTTTTCTTCAGTAGTTTCTGTTAGGCTTAGCCTACAGCAGTTGGTACAGTTACTGGAAATAAAAAAGACTTTAACGTTACATGTGCTGTTTGTTTGGCCTAGAATGTTTATCAAGTGGTAATTAAAAAAAAAAAAATGTATTCACCGGAGCCAAATGTTTAATGAAAATGAAGCAAGATGTTGCCTATAAAATGTATGAATTGGGGTACGTTTTTAATGTTGTGTATTGGGTATGAGGTACGTTAAAACTTACATTTGGAAGCTCAGTTGAGTTGAATTGGAAGAGTTTGTATTGAGCACATTCTTTCACTAAATGTTGTGACTGAAATCCTTTTTTCCTTTGGTTTTTGACTGCAGACGACAAAGGGAGGTAGACTGCATCGATGTGAAGTCTCACAAACGGTTGCCAAGGGGCCTGAGCTACCTCCCTCTCTTCACAGAGTATTTTTGACATATCTGTTTACCCACCTGACTTTGTGGGTGCTTTCAGAGCATATGGAGTTTCTTAGGCAGACAGGAGAAATAAAAACAATTTTGAACTATTAATACTACAGGAAGCGGACCTTGTAGAGGCCGGGTGTTTTTTATAACCTGAGTGGGTTTTTTTTGTTTTTTTTTTTTTTCTCCCCTGAGTCAGTGGAGTGATGCTTCAAACAAAAGATTTAAAATGTTTGGGTTTTTTTAAATTTGGAATTTTTTGAGAATTGGCCTCCGCTTGCATGGGAGCACACACCATTAACATATGGGAATTCAGTGCAGTTGTATATCCTGCTGAATGCCTGTACTGAATATAGGTAGATAAGGGCTAGAAACATTCACTTAAGCCACTGAATTTGACCAGACCGTTCCATCAAATCAAATTTAATCTACCTTTTCTCCTTTGCTGTTGAGAACTTGCATATTGTGTCCTCTGTATAGTCTCAGTTAATAAGGTTATTTAGCACAAAGCGCAGCTTCAGTGGGAGAGCTGCTTTTTGCTCAGTGAACTTGGACTACCATGTTTTACCTTCTTTTGTTCAATAAAACTTTTAACTGCAGTTATCCAGTCTAAGCTACCTCATTAATGTATGTGGTTTTCTTCCTCTGCCTCACTGTCGCCAGGATACACACTGAGTGTATCTGTGGATAGATTAATTTGCTAGGAAACCAATGCAGAAGTGATCTTGAATGGGTATTTTGACCTACTTTTAGGAAACTATTTCGGCCAGACTTATCCACTTTATTGTTAAGAACTGCAAATACAAAAACTGTCTTTTTTTGGGAGAACTACTGCTTAAATGTTCCGCAGCGTAAGTGTATAGAAGTCTATAGAAGTCTTTAGTTGCTCCAAAATACAGTGCACTGACAAGTTTTAGGTTCGAGTGCTCGTGTAAGGCTACTGCTATCAGGATTGCTCCGAGTTTCCCATCATATATTGCAAGTGCTCGTGCTCATGAACGTAGTCATGGAGGGCATCATTGGGGAAAACAGTGTCTAAATCAGTCTGCTTAGTTTATTGTGCTGCTTATTGCCAACAGTGATGTAAAGCTTAATAGACGTGCTGGTAGTGTGTTATATTTTGTCCCTGCTTGCTGCATCAAACTGTAGTATTGTTACAGTGTCAATTTTTGAAATACTGATATTTATTCTTTATGCAGTTTACTAGTTACGATCGCTACCGAAATGTGTGTATAAAAGTTTTTGGTTTCATAGTTGTTTTGGTTAAAATTGAAAGCAATTCTTCCTCTTTAAAACAACAAAAAAGTCCTAATTCTGTGTAGTTTTGCAAGATGTCACAGCTGGGATAGTGGCACCAGTGGATGCTCTTGGAAAGCAGCTGGTTCAGGTGGACAGAGTCGTCACCTTAACTATTCTGCCCTAAAGTTAGGGAAAGCACCATATATTTCTCTATCATCTAAGTGTCATACTGATTTTTTTCAGCTTAGATACCAACCTTTTAGAAACTGCTTGAGGCTAAATCCATATTTCATTTATATTTTATTAATTCACCTGAAACACAGGAACTCTTCTTGGATATTTGTAAATATATCTGGCTGCCAGCCTGCAGGGGGTGAGGCAGAAGTGCTCTTTAAAAGTGAGTATCTGCACTGGTATTCCCATTTGGAAGAAGCCCAAGGTGGATTCAAACGCTTCTCCCGTGGTTACAAGTTAAGATGTCAGTCTTGTACTTGAGCCTTGAGAAGAGCCCGGGAGCTGGCCACAACTTAGAGGTTTTACTTCAGCAACCCGTTATTGGCTCTATTTAAAGTGGAAGAATTCTTTTTGAACACTGTTTTGTCATCAGTATTGGACACGGCATAGCGGATTAAATGTAGCGCTTCAATAAAATTAATCTTTGAGGTTTTTTCTTATATCCCTGTGGATTAAAGTGTTCCTAATGACAATAGTTAATGTCTGCTCACCAGGATTGAAAAGCAAACATCAAAGATTTGCAAAAGACTTCAGACTGGTTTCTTTTGTAATGCAGTGTGAAATGACTTCATGCCCATTACAGCTTTTTTAACTGCAGGATTGCAAAGCCCAGCTTGCTCTGAATGCAGCGTTGTAGCAGTTATTCAGTCTCCGTTTTCAGTAAGGTGCTTTTATGAAAGGAGAACCCCTCGTGGTATCGTGCTGACAATACGTAGATGATAATCGGCCTATTTTTTCCCCGGAAATTTTGAATTCTATCATTTTGCAGTTGTACCTGAGTGAGAAAAACATCTGGATCAAAAGTAGTTGGCTGATGGGATGCAGACCACGCTGGTGCGCGAGGTGGGAGAGCTGCTGGGGCTGCTGCACGCTCAGGCTTTCAATCTTGGGTGCTGTTTTTTTCTCGTCTTGGGGTTTACTAAGCTTTTTGCCGCTGTTTGAGCTCTCACTTTTTGTCCTTAAAAAGAACAGCATATCTTTTGAAGTTTTATTATTTGTATTAGATTTTCATGGCACGGTATTGACGTGGCTCAGAGGTCTGCAGAGCCTGTATTGGAATAGAGCTTCTATGGGGACCACAGGACCGGAGGGTTGGCGATTCCTCAGTCCTTCTAGACTTCAACAGAAAACAGGTTTCTTGTAAATAATAACTTAAAAATGATCCATTTCTACTTGTCTCCCTGTACCCAGTTTCTGTTCCAACATTCTTGGCCTCTGTTGTATTTACAACTTGCCTTTGCCTCCCTTGTTCAGCATCACTGTAAAAAATCTGCTTAGTTTCTTTTTCTCTTCTTCATTGCTTGTAACTTAGCAGTGTGGAAATAATTTTCTTTGCATTTTTTTATGCACCAAAATAAACACCACTGCTGGTCACCTGCCTTTCCTCCCTGTATTTCCTAGGAAGTGCCAATCTTCCCAAATTTATCCCATGGCTGTTAAATTTTTCCCCCAAGTTTTTGCCTGTTATAAAGTCGCGTGATTTCTGCTGACAGGCTCAGTGTCCCAAGCTGCATCATACAGCGAAGGTAGGTCATAATTTCTTTTACATAAAGTACATTAGAAAAAATAATTGTTGCTCTGGAGAGCAGATCTGGATCAGATCTCTGAGTGCAATAACGGCGTCCTGCTGCTTTCTAACTTCAGTTTTGAATGTTTTAATCTTTCAGATACTTCTGCAAATTACGTCTACGTAGCTTTTTCATAAATAGTGTCTACTCCTCGCTAATAGATGGATATAGCGCTGCTGTGTGAGGCTTGCTCAGTATTTGCCTGCAAGGCTCCCTTTTTGCCCATGGAGACCCATAGAAAGGGTTGCTGCTGCTCCCACCTTCAAAGGAGGAGCAAATAGAGCTGCACTGAAGCTGCACTTGGGTGCAAAGTCAAAGTGGCTTTATAATTGCACTTAGGAAAGAAAAATCAGCATCTGGGGTTGAAAGCTGCAGGCAGGACAGTGGCACTCGGTGTTTTGACATGGGTTTAGGGTATTAGCAGTGGAATGACTGTGCCCTGAATAAGGACAGTGAAGTAAATTTCCAAGTCTGTCCCCAAAACAGAGACAGATGGTTTCTGCCAATATGCAGCACTGTTAATATTTCACTGTGCATACACGTGGATATGTTTGTGTGTATATAATCTGAGATGTCTCAAGTGCTCATATGTAACAGATGCCCCACTTGTCTGTTGCAATCACAGAAATGATGCCTTAGGGTGTCCTTAAGTCATAGTATTTTCTTTAGTTGCACCTTGAAATTATATAGTGGATATAGGATGCACCTTTTTATGTTCTTCCATAACTGTTTAGAGCAGTTTCTGCATCTAGTGACAACAGTTACTGCATTTTCCTGGCGAGGACAACGTGAGGTGTCAGGGCTTGGCTTATCCCTCAGGCCACCCTGCCCATCCCTGCACGCAGAGCGGAGCCCTGCGGATCTCTGCATCAGGCAAAGTGGAAGAAGGGTGGTTTTCTTGGAGGTTTGTTTCTATTCTTCGTTTTCTGTAAGAATAATTTTGAGTTTTGACTCTCCAAAATGAAGGTCAGACTTGAGCTGCAGTCTCTCCTTGTGGAGATCATTGCAGGAGGATTTCTCCATAAAGAAGCTTCATGGTAGCATTTTTCAACCACAGATTTACAAGGGGAATGGGGCCAGTTCTTGGAGGAGGGATTTGGTGTTTTCTGCCCCATATTCTCAATAATTCGCATGCCTTTTGTCTGTCTTATTCCTGATGCCCTGGGATGGGCAGTGGCTGAGCAGTTGGGAGTCTGACTGTGACCCCCTGGTGTCACCAGACGTGTCCTGGGCTCAGTGGTGCTGATAGGGGTAGAAGCTGCAGCTCTGCTTGCTCTCTTTCTCCCAAAAGAAAACCTCTTGCATTTTCATTACATCATGCTGTCAATCTGGGTATTTTAAGAAATATTTCAAGTTCTACCTCTCCCTCCTCATTTTTGTATCTTTTCCAAATTAAGATGAATTTTTTTTAGTCTTCCTTCAGCACTGCGTGCTGTGAAAAATCACACCATACAACAGACAGCTGCAGCTTAGGGATACTCCAGAAGATGTGGTTCTTAAGGAATCTCATTTCCTTTGCCTTTTCCATATTTATATACGTATGTATAAATGCAGACTTTTGGGAATTTAGTGAATTTCATGATGACGTGTGGCATATGGTTGCTGGGACAACTTCCAGCTTCATTAACAGTCCACCAGGCTGAAGGGAGATGAAATAGCAATTACTATTTTGAGATATATCAATCCATCTATCAATTAGAAAGATTTTTAGCATATTTGCTACGACCAGCCCCTGCTATGGCTCTTCCCCTGCACCCAGTGCCCTGCACTGTATTGACTTTCCAATACCCACCCATGAGACCAATATTCATCTTACTCTGCAGCCATGGGAGAGGGGTTAGAGTGAAGCATAGGTTGCTTGATGCCTGCACAAAGCGAAAATATTAAAATTAATGGATAAGATCTCCATATTACTCAGTCTTACTGGCAGTCTGGACTGAGAGAGGGGAGAGGTGCTTGCAGGTGATGGGCAAAGCCAGGGCACTGGAGCAGGAGCATCCTGAATCCCGAGCAGTCCCGCACCTCCCCAGCGTGTGGCTTATTGTGGTGTGAGGTTTCTGAAGGACTTGCGTCTCCGGCTACTTATCAGCTTTCTTGGCAGCCCTGCCTTGCCTCAAGGCAGCCCAGGGGTCGGGTTTAGACTCTTTTGATAGCAACAGCAAGGACAGTGTTGTAGCTGCAGCTGCAATGACCCTTCACAGAGGGAGCGAGTCCCTCCGTGGGAAGCACCGACTCTTACAAAAACTTCTCGAGTTGCTGCAAAGATCAAGGCACAGTGGGATGGACTTGCTTAGAAATAGGGGCAGAAAAAGCAGACCAGCTTGAATGGCTCTATAGAAAACCGTGGTGGCTAAACACCAGCGATGCCGTTTTTCCTTCCATTTTTAATGCTTGTTCTATCACAGACGATGGTTCTTACATAGGCAGTAGCTGTAAAAACTTGCAATAGAGTGGCAAATACATGGTGATTTTAGCCCCAGTCCTTCCCATTGCCCACAGGAAGTGGTTCACTGCTGCTCCCATCGTTGCCTCCCATCAAGACGCTGTGATGGACACGGCGCTTCATAGTGACGTCCTGGTTTTGGAAAACGTGCGGCCCCATGAGCCACCTCACCAGCAACGTTCATCCCCTTGAGACTTTATCTTTGCCCATCCTTTATCAGGTTTGTGTAATAGGAGGACCCTGAACATGGACAACACAAGGGCAAAAGATGCTCTACAGGCAGCAAGGAATTAAAGGGGAGTTGATTTCCCTCAATGTGTTTGAAGATGATGTTAAATATTTGGGTGCAACTTTGCACGTTTGTATGAGGTCCCTTTTCCTTGCAGTTCTACTGGTTGATGTGGAGCAGCCCGAGATGCTTGTTGCGAGTTCACAGGTGAGATTTCCATGGCCAGAAAGGCTGTTCCAAGCAATTCTGTGCAGTGCTCAGATGCAGCGGTGGAGCTCGTGGTCTGGGGCCCCTGGGCTTGCACATGATGTTTGGGGCCAATGTTGCGGGGCCACCAAAACGCAGCAGAGAAGGCAAGTGAGCTGTTGCATGCAACGCAGAGGTGCTGCTCAAGCACCTGCCCAGAGAAAGCTGGCGTCAGACAAAATTCATAGGTGATTTTTGTCCTCTCTCCCCCAAAGCATCGCGATGCGCTGCAGAAAACATCTCCCCATCTGTGCGCTGTGCGCTGCGCTCTGCCCTTGCCCAGCAAGAAAAATAAACCCGTGGCTGTGTCCGTCCTGATGCTGCTTTGCAAAGTAACCGGCTGGTTTCTCTCTTGCCCATAAGGCATTTAAGCAAACGGGTCAGCTGCTGGTGAAGAGGAGGGAGGTGACGTGGAGAGACAGGGAGGGAAAAGGAGCAGGGATTGTGCAAGAGCCCACACCGGTATCCTGGTGTCTGGGTGGTCTTAAGCACTCGTAAGTGCTTATTTTAAGAGTTCTGTCAAACTTAGGTTTTTGCAAATGGAGCACCCGTTTTGGAGAGCCTCAACCAGCAGCTGCCTGTCACGTGGAGGCCACTTCCTTGTAGCAAAGAGATATAGGGAAGCCACAACCCAGGAGACCAGGAGGAGCCGGAGGAGGGAGCCCCCGTGGGAGCCGGCAGGGCTGGAGGCTCCGAGGGGGCCGTAAAGGTGAGGGAAGGGCAGAACTGCGGGGCCGAGACGTGGTGTGAGCACCACGAGGCCTCTGCACTGATTTATGTTTGTGTGAGATTATTGCCAACTTTTGTAGGTAGTGGTTACTGTTTTTTTTTATATATATTATAGTTTTTTCCTGCTGCTTTAGAAAGAAAATAACTGGTCATTTTTACTATTTTTGCTACTCACAAAGGCATAAAGCTATCTTTTAGTTTCTTTGATGTATTTTTCCACATATATTAGCCTGTGCTGTTGCGTTAGATAAGGCCAACTATGAGTTGCTAATGAGAATTACTGTATTCCCAGAGACAAACCGAGAGTCCTTTTAGCACGAGGATATGTATTCGCATGAAATGCGTCTATTTAATATACCTACATCCCGCACAGGCGTTTGTAAAGCTGACACTTTTTCCAAGTAGGATAAGTATCACTTTGAAATTATATTTAATTTTCCGCTCTAGACTTTTGTGTCGTTTAGTGTTTCTAGCTGTGCTATTAGTGACTTACGTCATCGCAAGCCTGCTGTGACCCTACAAAGCTTGAGCCCCTGCACAGGCTCCCTCCATCCTTCTCTCCAGAAAATCCGTTGTTTAGGAATAAAAGCTAGGAAAAAAGGAAAACTAACTTTACCTGCAGCAGTGGAGCGGGGGGAGAAAATTATTTTTATGTGGAAAAGCAAGAGTTTGGGCCAACCTTCGTGGTGTGCCCGCATGAGTCCCATGGCGTGTGGTCCCTGAGCTCTGGATCCAACCTGCCTTGGAAAAATGCTGGCAGGTCTCTGGGCAAAGGTGGCAATGGGAATGGAAATACCGTGTTTAAAATAATTCAGCCCAGAGGTTTGGCAGCTCCTGCAGAACGGGTTAATTCCCGGCTGGGGTTCCCGCGCGCTGAACGCCTCCCACGGGGGTTGCCGGCGGGCAGCGCTCCCTCCGAACTCCGCTGAACGGGCTCCCGGGGCTTCCCTCCCCCTCCAGCGTTACAGGCGGCAGCCCCAAATTAAAGCTGTGTTTCTTCCCGCGGAGTGAACACGGCAGCAAAACTCCTGGCGAGCAAGCCGAGCGGCTGCCTCGTGGCTCCGGCTCGCCAAAACGCTCCTGGAGGGTTTCGAGCACAAAGTGATGCCCAGCGCGAGCGCAGGGAGCACCTGGCTCCTGGAGCAGCATCCAGGCGCCAAGACGGGTCACAGCTGGTCCCCAGAGGCAAAATTTGCTCCTCAGGACTCTGCAATGAGATATATTGAGTTTTCCAGCTCTCCTTGCTCATCTGGGAGTGCAACCCCCACCCCCCAGCATGAGCAAAGCCATAAGGAATAGGAGTTTTACGTAATGTTAAAATTTTCTCTCTTTTTTTTTTTAATATACAATAGATGGTAAAAAGAGCTGTGTTTTGGTGCATGGGAGGGCAGATGCTGCATTGTCCCAGATGGGTAACTGGGAGCAGAGCTGGGGCCTCCCCCATCTCTTGCAAAGCATCTGTGCTGTAATGAGGTTGTCGTGCAGAACAAAAAGTGGCGTAAAAGAAAATTAATAAATGTCAAAGTCCATATTAAAAACCGTTCCTCATTCCCCGTGTGCCCTGACACCCCCCTAATTGTAATTTCCAATTTCAGCTTCTCTGCACAGCCACAGATAAGAACTCATTCAAATGGCAAGGAAGAAATTAAGTCCTAATTTAACAAAAAGAAAGGGCTACAGAGGAATTAGATTAGATGCTTAAATTAAATATAAACCTGTAAAAAGGTTTTCTGAGTGTTCCCAGCATTTCTCCTTGATAATTCTCTGTAGTAACAAAAGAAAATGCTACCGAGTATCTGGCAAAGCACCCCCGGGCAGCAGGACAGGAGTATGCTGATTTTATACTGTGATTTTTTTCAGTAATTCTGCAAATTTCAGGGCTTGAATGTCCCCAGTAGTTTGCAGCGGGGTAGCCCACGGCCATCGCAGGTGGAACCCAAACACTGGCCACCCTGGTGTGTCTCTATGCCCGTCTTGCCCCGCTCCAGCATGGTAGAGATGGCAAATGGGAGTAAGGACAGAGGCAAATTATGTTTTAAGAATTTCTTTGGGATTTTTCTAAGCAAAAAATAATAGAGGTTTTTAATTGCTTTTCAATTGCATGGCAGCTGAAGATCTTTAATTAGGTTTTCCTTCATTTTTACTTACTTCTCTGGTAGTGTTCTCCTTTTCTCTGTTTAGCCCACCATGATTTGGGCTTCTTTAAACTGACAAGAATGTGCTGTTGGTCTTTAAAAAAAAAAAAAAAAAGTTGCTGAGTGATTTCATGCTAAATANTCCTTCATTTTTACTTACTTCTCTGGTAGTGTTCTCCTTTTCTCTGTTTAGCCCACCATGATTTGGGCTTCTTTAAACTGATAAGAATGTGCTGTTGGTCTTTACTTTAAAAAAAAAAAAAAAGTTGCTGAGTGATTTCATGCTAAATAGCAGATGAGGTGTCAGAATTAAAAGCTACTTAAGACAGCGTTTCTGTCTGATGCATTTAGCTGGTCTATTTAAGGTTGCGTGATGAACACAGTATTGAAGGCCTGTTATCTTTAATCTTAATTCTATTCTCTTTTCCCTGTATTCTTTAGCTGGGGAAGAGGCTTTAGAACTGCAGCTCTTTTTGCTCACTCTCCCCATTTTTAAGGTCTCAAATCACAAATATCGTGCCTCGTTGTGGAACAATCCTCAGCCTCTGCTAAGGCAAAAAGTTTTTTTGTTCTTTTCCTTATATTAAGTGGAGAGCGATTGCTCAGTGGTTCCTGGCTCTGCTCCCTCTGTCTCCAGCAGATCTGGGTTTAGACTTAAATAACCGAGTCAAAATCCAAATGGCAACTTGTTACTTAAGCCCTTAAAGCCCCTTTTAAGCCCCTATTAGGCAAAATACAGATTTGTTTAAGAAAACGTAGTTTAAAAAACCCTAGCAAGTGGGGAATGATGCTCTTGTTTGTATTGACTGGCTGAATATAAACTCATTCTTGGGACTAAATTATTTTCCAGGTATTTCCATTGATTTAACTGGAATCGTGCTAAGGCTGAATGTTGCTCTGTCCTGAGAGAAACCCACAACTCTCTTTAAAAGCAAAACCCTAAAGCAAAGCAAGTGAGCAGAGCCACCCAGCAGATTTGGAGATATCTTTCTCTGTGTGCTGATTTGCTCTATCACCAAAATACATTTTCACCTCTAAAACCTGAAGTGTCTTTTGGCATTAGCAGTCCCGGCTGCAGGAGGTCAATCCTGATTAAACACTTACGTTAATAAACATAGGATAATATCTGAGCCACCCAATTTGGATGTGCATTATTCTTCTCCCCGTCGGTGTTTGGAGCTGGAGCAGATTGGATGTTCACTGCTGCTGCTGGGCTTTGCGGCTCGGGTTGGCACTGAAAGAGTTAAAAAGCTTTAATTTGCAGGGGAAAAGTCCTGCCCTGACATTCCCGTGCCATCGTTGCGCCCGATCTCCGTGGGGCTGTTTCCACCGTCTCCGTTCGCGGCGGAGCCGAGTTGTCCTATGTGACGGCCCTGCCGCATTGGCTTAGGCAGACGGTGCCCCATGGAGCCGGACGGGCCTTTGGAGCAGCGGCAGCAACGCCGTTTTGCACAAGGTTTCCCAAAACGCTGCAGTTTGATTCAGCCCCAGCGCAGCCCCAGCGCGGCGGGGGCACAGCCGAGTGTTGCTGCTCATCAGCCAAAGCCTTTTGTTTGTGGTGCTGTTGCTGCTGCATCTGCAATGGGAAGGGATGAAGTGTGTTGCAGGTTTGCTTGGGCAAAATGCAGCAGATTCCCCGTGCCATGTCCCCGTGCCCGCAGGCTGCGAGCTCTGCTCGCTCTCCCGCCAGGCTTCGGGAGCAGCAGATGCTCAGTGCCACCCCTGCTCGCTGCTGAACTCCACAGCTGCTCCTAGTAACGGCAATTTTTCCCCTAGATATTTAGAAAACCTCTTTTTTCTTCTCTGTTTAAAATTTCCATGGAAATGCTTTTATTAACTTGCATTTGTGCACTCGACGGTAAGATATTTTGGGGGACTGCTTTTGCATTTTCAAGGGAAAAATTCAGCGGGAAAACGCTTCCAGCCGAGGGCCGTGGGAGCTGGTCCCTCACCCTTGGACTGGTGCTGGGACCAGCTCTGATGAAGCCCCTTCCTCCAGCGCTTGATTTTTCTGATGCGGAGTTTCCCTGGGAGGCGAATGGAGCATTTCACCCTCCAGCATCCTTAAAGGCCACTGTGAACAGGATTGTCCCTCTGGGACATTCCTCTTCCAATCCCTTTCGGCACGAGCTGGTTCCTGCTCTTGCTTCCCACCCTCTCCATCTCACAACAGTAATTCCCAAGGGTTTGTACTTACTCAGTTCGGGCTGGTTGAGTGCAAGCATGTTTCCCTGCTCCAACAAAATAGGTGTCTTATAAGGACTGACGTGACATTGGTCAGGCACGATTTCCTGGTCATAAAATCCCACAGCATTTTATTGTTTTCCACGTGTTTTTATTCTGTTGCCACACAGCGGATTATTACATTTCACCAGAGCGACAACATTGCTGTCCACCCATAATAAGGTTTATCCCGGATGCCCAGAGTCGACAACTATATCCTTTGGAGGAAGAAAATGGTCCGACACAATAACACAGGTAAAGTGGCTGAGTGATTAGCTGGTTATTTGCTCCTTTGCTGGAAGCTCTGCCGGATGCCCATGGCCTCCGGACACCTCCCAGCGTGTCCCTGCTCCGCACCCAAGTGCTCAAACTGCGTTTCTGGGTCCTGCCCTCCGCGGGAGCGCTGCCCCTGGGGAGGGGGCTGCTGGTGTCGGCTGATTCTCGCTACATCTCTGGCTTATTTTGCTCCTCACCGGCTGTTGGGAAGCGGGTTATTATTGTTTTAGGCTTCTATTTGGAAGTATCAGTTCCAGAACTAATTACGTATGAAATCAGACTAATTTTTTAAACGCTTTGAAGTTTTTACAAGCATGACTTAGAGTAGGAATAGTAAGGGAATAGACCCGTGTTTACTTTGAAGTCACTAAAAGCACGTCTAATTACAAAGTGATTAGCACTGAGTCACCAATTGTGTCTTTTTGGAGCCCAGTTTTCAAGTAGTGTTAATATTCTTAAATATAAAATATTTCCTAAATAGGAGCACAGCAGCGGTGAGGTTGGACTGTCTGTGCAGCCTGAATTTTGCCGTGAATTCCTTGTTGCCTTGCGGTGAGTGACAGCGTTACATAAAACATCAAAGCCTTTCTGTGTGCAGTAAGAGGGGAAAATAAAAGACCTACCTGCTTAAAAGAGCAAAATCAATGACAGATGATGTTGCTTAGCTGCCTGTTTCAACTACCTTTCCTAGCCTTTTTAAAAATATTCATTTATTTATAAGCTGTAGGATTAATGCCTGAGCTGCTTCAAAAGGAGGGCCTGGTGCTACTCTATGGTGAGCAATTGTATTTTTATTTTCATAATGTTCTGTTTCAGTTATTAAAAGCTATTGCAGCTGGTGATAAGAGTTACCCAGACCAACAGGTAATTGAATAGGTTTAATGGAGCCTTGATTCTTAAAATACTTGCTCGGAATGATAACGTGCAAAGTTAAATATATGATGGATGACCTAGATTAAATGGAACAGAATTCTAATCTGCCTTACATAATATGAGACATTAGTGTAATTCCAAAATACCTTGAGTTAAAGGCTGTGAATGTCACAGTGAAGGAGAACACAGGCACCAGCAGGAAATGCCGTGTTTCATGTCCAGAAGCAGTTTTACATAAAACAGGAGCCCTAGAAAAAGCTGAATCTGGAAGTTTAATGCCTTAATGCGTCTATAGGAAGGTGCGTGTTGGTGCCAGCTTGGCTGCAGGCCCCGAAGGGGTTTGGTTGGGGAAATGTTCCTGAGAGCATCTAGCAAACCCTCGTGAGGTTCAACATCCGTGCTCGCTGAGTCAGTTCCCTCCTGTATATGATCACCGATGAAATGTGGACTATGGTCATCAGGGTCACTGTTGTCCCTGAGTTCCCTCAAAAATGCCTCATGTGGGAAGAGGGCAGCAGGGACGAGGGGGCCTTGTCCCACCACCAAGTCCCACCAAGGCCCTTGGTGCCAGTTTGTTGAAAATGATGCTAGATTGGTGAACCTCACAGCGCTTCGCTACTACTTTCCAGGGACACTCGAAGGTCATTTTGGGATGTAAACATTGAAGAGATGTTAGTTCAGGCTCGCTCCATATGTACAAGTCCAGCAAGGCTAAGCCTGCATCAATGGCCTCTGCCCTCCTCGAAGGCAGCAAGTGCCCCTTGATTGGCGATGCTGGCTTGGCCATGCCAGTCTCATGCCATTACCCTCGTCAGGGCTGGCAGCGGGCGAATGTTTTGTAGACACAAATTAGAGCGATTTACAGAGTAACATGGGTTTAGAAAGCCATTCCTGTTCTTTTAGCAATGCAGAAGAAAATAGTGTCAAAATAATAATGTGTTAGATAACACAGGAGATGGTGTCCAGCCTCCTCTCTGCATGGCTGTGGCTGGAGGACAGGAAGGCAACCCGAGTCCTTTTTGGGTGAGCAAATGACTTTTTATTTGCTGTGCTCTCCTCCAGGGAAGAAAAAAGGTCTCCGTTTACCTCTACAGGTAATTGCTGTTTTCCCAGCAGGCAGGTGAAGTCATGACCTTGAGAAGTTTAAATATTGCAGGAGGCCACATCAAGGTAGGTAATTTTTCTAAACGCTCACTCAACACTTTGTCTTGAGCAGTCCCATTTTGTATGAGATTGATGACATGCTGCTTGTTCCCCCTCCCACGACAGCTTTTCTGCTCAGCAAAACCGGCGTTCACGTTCGTGCGAAGATGGGGCTGCTTTTTGCTGCCCACTTTGTTAGGAATTCCGTTCAGAGCCATATTGCTTCTGCACGGAGCCATCTAGATCAAGAAAAAGGCTGTTTTCAGCCACCAGACTAGAATGATAAACAAGTCTCATCAGATATTTTTCAGGGTCACGGGTTAATAAGACCATAAATCTAAGGGTAATTTCCCTGAGAGCCACAATGAAGTCCCAGGCTTGGGTATGAAATGTCAGCCTGATTGCTCCAACATTATTTATCTGAAGAGTTATAGGTAATTTGTGGATTGTGCAAAAACATTAACTCATGCATAATAATCTTTATGGAGCTTGTTTACATCTTTTTTTCCTGTGCATAACTAGTAAAACATATGATCTAAGTTGTTCTCCTCATCTACAGCCCTGTTTTGGCTGGTTGACATCGCGTAGCTGGTGTTGCCAGGAACTCTACTGAGTAATGTTTTCTGATAGATTTAGTGTGCGATATCTGTGCACAGCAGTAGGATCCTGCAGATTTATGACAAAAAGACTAAGGCTATCATAAACAGGAATATCAGCTGGAATTTGAAGCGGTGCTTCCAGTGCTGGCATTTCCTCAATGCCGCGCGCGTGTCATGCGCTGCATCTGCTATAACAGCCTGACACCGAATGACTGATTGTGCTCCAGCCTTGAGACTGGGCCACCTCGCTGGAGGTGCAGAAGGAATAATTTTAATTCAATTAGGTGTTGCTGGCTGGACAACCAAGAGCATTTTGCACGCCTACACAAATTATTATTAACATCTTCATGAGCTCCCTTACTGACACTTGGGTACAGAAAATCAGTCCTTTTTTTTTTTTTTTACAACATTGGCATCAGTTTGCAGCATCTGGCTGAATCAGAAACAGCAGTAGATGTTATTTAACATCTTTCTGCACAATCCACAGGAAAGCCAGCCTTGTTTATGTGGCTGTAGTTATGATGTTAACTCTGAGACTGATCAAATGCTTATTGCTAATTAGGTTTTGGTGAACTTTTACCTTTTCTTTGTTCCCCCCTGTTTTCAAGGCAATTCTGATTCATGCAGAGGTAATAAGTTTCTGAGAAATTGTCTATGCAGCCTGTTCCAGCAGGAGACTTATTTGCAAGTAGTTCACCTCAACTGATTGCCTCTCCCCTATTCACACTTCATCATATTGCAATGGGCAATTTGCTTACTAATTATGTTGTTTGCTCCCTTCTTGGATTTATGCATCTCTTTCAATGGGAAAAAACAAGTAGGACTGAACAACCTGGGTCGCTGGGCTCTTTGCCCTCTCCATGAGCATTTTTGGGAGGGCTCTTTCATATGCTGCAAGGGAAATGGTCAAGAACCTTTGAGTTCTCACCCTGCCACACTCTCTGCTTTGGTGCTGACATCTTCAAATAAAGCCGACTCATTAGCACAGCCGAGCTAGGCTCTCGTTTTCCCAAATCAAAAGGCTTTTATAGCTCTGCAGCAGCTCTGATCTGAGCAGAAGGTGGCTCTGATGAAGCCTGCGAGAACGGCTCTGCCTCACGCGCTGCAGCTTCACACGTGTGAGCAGAGAAATTGCTCGTCATGCCTTTCCTACAAATGAGGTCCTTGCAGGTAGTCGTTGAGCCCAGCACGAAGCTCCTTATGAAGGGGAGTCTCATCTAAAGGCTTTTGATTGCGGAGCTTTCTGGTCCCCCTGAGCCCTGCTGGGCTCCTGCTGCAGGACCTGCAGCTCTGGTTCAGCACTGGCTGGGGTTTTGCAGGGAGGCGCCGCTCGGCTGGGGATGCTCTGGTGCAGGGAAGTCTCCTGTGGCCAACTGGGCGGTGAGGAGCCGCCGGAGCTCATGTCTGCTTGGGGAGAGGATTTGGAGAGGGTGATGGGTCCCTCTGGGAGAATGGGAACGGTGCTATTCCTTCCCCAAAATGTACAGCTTCTGCCCAGCACAGTGTTTCAGGAGAGGCCAGGCTCTTTCTTGGGGAATATTTGTCTATTCAAGTGTACTTCAGATGCAGTGAGAGAGAAATGCAGGGACCGGTAAAGGAAAACACCCTTCTCTGGCATTTCCTTTGTCTGTGGGATGTTCCCGAGCTGCTCCTGTGCACACAACAGCAAAACCCCTCATCGGCCTCAGGAAGGTCCTGGCCAGGCCCTTGGGATTGTGGCGGAGCCCATCCCTAAAGGAGCAATTTCCGGAGGTCTCGGCTGCAGCCTCCAGCTCCACCGTCCTCTGCCGTCCTCCTCCTCTCAGCTGAGACCTCAAAGTGTCCTACCGGGACCAGCTTTCTCCTGATTTGCCTCATCGACATGCAATTTATACCTTCTTTACTTGTTTTGTTTACCTTTGTTTTTCAGAAGTTTGCTTGAAATTAAATTTCAACCGAGTGCTTCTTCCAGGGCGACTCTGAACTCATTTGAAGCTAAACGAGGCTGAACCTGAATTTGCAGGCACAAAGTCGTTGCTAATGTTCTCTCTCGCACTTCTGGTTTATGCACTGAAGTGGGGAGGTTTCATGATGATGCCTCTTTGGAATGACCAAAAAACCTCCAAAACCTCTTCCTTGGCTAGCGGCCTCCGTGGGAGTTTCTGCTGTCATTTCTTCCTCTTTGATGCTTTCCAGCATGTTTTGAAACCATGAAACAGGGCCAGTCAGCGTCGCTGGTGCCTGTGACCGTCATCGGTGCCCGCGACCATCATTGGTGCCCTTCCCGGGGCCAAGCTGTGAAAAGTGGTGGTGACCCCAAATTGTCCCCCTCCTGTGCTGTCCGCGTTGTGCAGCAGTCAGATGAGCCTTAGTTTCAGGATACGGATCCTCATATTGCAGGATAAAATTAGATGTCAGCTTCTGAAATCTGTGTGAGAGCAAGGAAATGTGAATTTAAAAATACTTTTATTCCTTTCATTCCAATCTACTTTTTAAAGAGCTGGAGACCTCCGACTTAAATTCTAGGAAATCTGGATGTTTTCCTGCAGCGTGAAGCACTCCTGCCTTCTCCCATGCGCCTCGCTGGAAACGTTTTCTCATGGACCATCTTCACCATAAAAGAGTTTTTATCAGGTGCCCAGCAGCATGAAACAGAGATATGCAGAAATTGGCAGCTCTTTGCAAGAGGTACTTCAGCCTATATAATTATCTCCCAATCTCTGCCTCCCCAGGCAATACATTCATGAACTTTTTTTTAAGAAAAGCTCTGAAACCTGCAAAATTGAAGAAAATAATAATAAATAATATGCAGGATCTTTCTGTTTAAAAAGCAAGCAAACAAACAAGAAAGGCCTACAAAGAGACCTTGTCTTTCCTTTTGTCCTCCAGCTTGCTTTTCTTGATGCGAGGGTATAAATGAGCAAACTGTAATATAATCAAAATGCTTAGAGATAATGAATGTTTTGGTAACTGTATTTAGCGACATGTCGACCGGCCCTCTGTTAATAATAGGTCTGTTTTTAGTTTGGAGGGAGTATAATAAATCTATAGCAAGGCAGAGCGGATAGCACTGATTTCCACTTCAATGGAAGCAGATAGTGAAATCGGGTCTTTTATGACACCTAGTCAAGGATAAATCACTGAATAACGTGTACATACAAAAAGTCCTAGGAACTGCCTTCTGTGGGCCTCACATGCCTCAGAAAAGGCTGGTGGGACTTTATCAGGATGCCACATTGTCATTTCCACTTAATTCTATGTCTAAAGCGGTAAGGGATGAAGTTTTGCTGTCTCATTTGGCTTTGCACTGCCTCTTTCTCTGTTAATTTGGTTATTAACAATGGTGGTTAAAAGAGACCAAGTTTTTGAAAAAATGATGTTACATGCATACTTTTCACACCCATTTTGGGACTTTTTTTCTCATCAATTTTTCAGATAAATATTGAAATTATTTAGTCAGGTCTATAGCTTGGTAGAAATACTAATCTATACCATAAAAATAAGTTAAAGAGAAGACAGGTCTCTTTCCAATCCTGCAAGTTGAAAGTAATGTTTCAATCTCTGCTTTTTTGCTGAAAAAAGTTTTTTTAATTTTTAAAGCTCTAAGCAGTAGCAATGATATCTTCATATTTAAAAATGAAGGATTTGGTTTCAGTTGAAGACCGAATTTTTTTCCTTGTGAGTAGCATCCTGTCATTAAGAGCAGAGTCTCTTAAGTGACTGTAACGTTCACTGCAAAATCAGGTGAATGAAACCCAGACCAGAGTGTTGCAGAATGTTTCCCTTCTCCCTTTCTTCCTCCGGGAATTATCTGAAGATGGCAAGTGCTCTCAATATTAAAAGAGCCTTTCTTTTAATATGTTTTTAAATATTTTTAATATTTTTACTATTAAATTTTAATTTTTAAAATAATTTTTAAGGCGGTCGGGAGCCTTTCCCAACAACAGCAAGTGAGAGGCTTGACTGAGGCTGGAAAACGTTTGCTCTTGCAGCGAAATTATTAAAATCCTCTCTCCATCCATAATACATTATAAGAGCCTGGGAGAGTGCAGGTAGCCTCTCGAGACAGCAAAAGAAGCCTTTAATAATGAAACACTTCACATGCGACAGCAAAGCGTTGTTTGAATTATTGGGTCTTGGAAGAGTAATTCCTGGGTTGAGCTATTCCTGGGAAAGAGATATTTGACACCCAAATGAACGGTGGACCAGCCTGAAAATGCATCTTGACTCCTTGGGCATGACCTGTGCCCTCCTGGATGCCAATATGGGAGACGGATTGGCTTTGGGGCTGGACTTAAGGGTATTTTGGTGTCTCTGGTTTCACACAGGAGTTTTTGAAAGTTCATTAAATGTTACATTCCCAGCCCCACTTTCTCTCCCACTATCTCATGATTGCTCCTTGTCTATTCTCCTTTCTTTCATTAGCGCTTTATATCATTTGACACATCATCAGGATGATGGCCTGTTTACTGTATGCAAATAATTCCTGAATTATGCATGAATAATTATGAATTTGCACATTGGTTTCCTGAATGGCGTCTTGCCATGGAAAATGAGGTGCACTTGAATGTGAGCACAGAAACATTGTCGGCACAATCAAACTGAGTGGAAGGGAGAGCTCACCTTGAAGGGAACACGGACTGTGCAGCTGCTGCTAGGAAAGAGTCGAGCAAGGCTGGAGCTTGCGTGATGTGCCCGTGATCCGGCCCCGCGGGGCTGCTTTTCTAGGACCGGTTTTCTTCCCTTTGCATGCTAAAAAGGAGTCCAAATCAGGAGCTGAACCTGAATTTCCCCAGTTTTCTGTTCTGCATGGCTTGGGTCACAATTCAAGCCTTGCTTGCTCAGGCCGGTGTGAACACTCCAGGTCCCATCCCAGCAGGACTGCTGATAAATCCATCTGGATAATGGCAAACAGGAGGAGTCTTCTTTTGACTCGGGCCACTTATTAGGACTGCATTAATGTAGAGGTTATGCCCTATATGAATTAAGTTGAAATGGGATATTTAAATTTTACTTCTCTGCTGTCATAATCTTTTGCAGAATTGACTTCTGCTTACCAGTCTGCCTCTAATGAGATGAACTGACTTGCTTAAAAGAAGATTTCAAAAGCTGAAAGCACCTTTTTTCTTCCTAGAAAGCGCAGCCTGGGGTGCCCGCGTGCTCCTCGCTTTGACATCCTTGCCTTAAGAAGTTTTACTGTGCAAAAGCCTGTTGCTGACTTGCTCCGTATAGAAGATCTAAGCAGGAAGCTGAAAGTGGTAGCAGCCCTTTCACAAGGAAAAGTATTGAGGACCAGAGAGGTTTTTTCCTTTCTGGTGTTTCTCCCAGACACTGTGGCATATGTTTTGAGGAGGACTGAAAACAGCGATACTCTTTCCATCTTTCTAGCTTAGGTACAGGAAAACCATTCAAGACCTGTTCTCTGTTGGCGGTATGTGCTAATTCTGGTTTGATCCGATCCTCCAATACCCCTGCTAGTTATCTCTTTGCTATGTTTTCATGTAATAGTTGTCATTGCATACAAACGTCATGTGTCATTGCATACAGATTCCCGTCACACTTGTTTATTTGAATTTCCTTCCAAGACGGAGCTGTTGATGACAACCTACCTCAGTGCATGTAAGCAAATCTTAAAAATCTGCATTGGAATATCTGTATTACTGTGCTCTGCCTGTGCTGCTTGGCAAAGGCAAAATAACTTGCATTATGTTATTTGAACTCTTTAGTATGTGCAGGTACCCCAGGGTAAGGGCGTGTTGCTGTCCTGGACCTGCAGCATTCCTGGCTCTGCTTGAGGCTTGGTGAGGGCTCTGCTTTCCAATGGTGATTTGTTTAAACTCTTGACTGCAGGGAGCAAAAGGTTGATATTCTCACAAATGTCAGCAGGGGGGAAAAAACTTCCTTTTTCTTAAAATCAATGAAATCTGATTGCCATACACATTCTTCTTGCCTGAAGCGTGTTATTTATCAGCAACAGACATCACTGAAGTCACTTCAATATTTTTTCCTGCTAAAAAGAGAACCATTGAGAAATCAGAAGAGTTTTATTAGTTTTTAGTGTGAAGCTGCTTTCTTAGCAGATGAAGACATTACAATTGCCTCGCCTGCCTTGCATACTTAGTGCATTTTCAAGGGGTTGTAAACCCAGTGTCAGCTAGAAGAGGTCGCATGACACAGCTTGCTCCATGCAGAATGTGCCAGAGCTGGATCTGCATGAATCCCAGCAAATCCCCATCTACAGCTGAAGCTGCAGGAGAACTTAATGACTAATTCTGCAGAGTTGGCACAGATAATCTTCCTATACTGTATTTTTCTTGTCCACTGTAGCTCTTTCTTCAAATACAAGGAGTTGAGCAACTCTAGAGTGCTGCTCCTGGTCTCCCTCCCTTTTTAACCATGCTCCTGTACAGTGATGCGGGATATGGACCATGGGGAGAGAAGAGGATCTGGGGTTCGCACCATCTAGAGCAACCCACGTAGCCAGTGAGCAGGATCTTCCCTGGGGCACAGCTTGCTGCAACGCTGCTTTTGCACCCACCGACTCTCTGCCCCTCTCTGTCAACCAAGCTGGTGTTTAATTGGTAAGAAAATTAGCAAGCAACATCCTAGATCTTCTATTCTCTTCCTGGTAGGAGGGCAAACAGGGATTTGAGCTTTGCAGACATTGGAGATTTTTTTTTTTTTTTTTTTTTAGGCTGACCATTTGTGTTTGGGGGACTCTGCTGGTACTCTATCTTTTTTTTATTTTCTCCGTTTTTCATCTGCTTTCCATGTTTTTCTTATTCTGATAATGAAGGTAAAAGATAAACACTGCAGCCAGCAATACTGCTCCAATAAAGATGCGGTTAAAATAGCAAAGAGAATGCAAATTAAATACCATAATCATTTAGAAGCTGTAGTTTCTATTAAATATAAGTACTTTCCATCTTGGCTTTGGAACGTGGGTGGATTCTATTAAATTTAATTGTTTTCCCAGTGGATTGCAGGGTAAAGGTGTTTCACAAATTTACAGCTAGCAGAGAGGATGATTTCTTTTTAAAATTGCACAGGAAAGATGCAGTCATTAAATATATATACAATAAAGACGCGGTATTATTGATAGAGCTTTCCTTTCCTCTTTTCAAGTCCGCTCTCTTTTGGCATTGCAATTCTCTAAGAGCTCCCACAATGAGTCTTTCAGAAATATTAAGTATACGAACACCAGGCAAGTTCATTCCTTAATGCGTTGCTCCCCTCTAGTCCTGACCCTGTTGAACAAACTTTGTCTCCCATATGTGACCTTGTAACAGTCGTGGAAACCATCCTGGGGTGACCTGCTCTCCCCACATGCCATGCTCAAAGCAGGACATTATGCTCAAACCTTTCTGTAGATTTGGCCTTCAGCGACCCCTTCCCGAGCAATTCTGGCTCTCCGGGGCGCCCTGTATCTCTGCAAAGTCAGTAGCAAAATGCCGTGGTTTGCAGGGACACAGAACTGAGCTGCTCTCCACAACTTTCTTAATGTCGCTGAGGGGTCACTTTGGCATATCGTGGTGTTGTGAAACCTTCCAGGTTCTCCTGGGCTCTTGCTGAACCATCCTTTCTTGGGGACGTCTTGTGGTCAGTTTTTTTTGCTGAATTCCATCAAATATGGACAAGATAGACAGATGTAGGTGAGAAACAAATGCTCAAATTCCTTCATTCCATGTAGGCAAAAGAGTGACAGGACCTGAGAACTTTTTTTTTCTATTTTATGGTGAAAATGAGATGAGAAAACAGATGCTGGGGACTGTTGGTGCTAAACCTCCCTGTGTATGCAAAGACTGAGAAGAGCTGTTAGTGTTTACTTCAAGGTTAATGTAACTGGTTTTGTTTTGTTGATTAAGTGATTACTTCCAGAGGTATTAGCTGTAATCCAGAAGTTAACACTTCATTTCATCTTTGATGGTCTTTGTACAAATCTTTCATATGACCTTCCAGGCAAATGGTCCAACTAGCTCAGCACTTTTTCCTGAGAGCTCTACTGCAAATCAAACCCACTGTGTGCCTTCATGTGAAGGGGGAATATTCTGACCAAGCACTTTTTCCTTTGGAAGTGCTAATTCATTGGAAATGAAATGTTTTACAGAGCTTTTGGCAAGATACATGGCATGATTCTGGCATGATTCTTCCTGAAGAGGCCTGGCTTGCACGTGCTTGTAAACATCTGTTGCAGGTAGTAGAGAGCAAATTCTACAAGCCTCATACTGAAAAATTCCTCCATGAGACCGTGTGTGTGCACAAACGTGACTTGACACATGCAAGGAGCACAAAACAGGAGCTAGGAGGAAAGAAAGCCATGTTACATTGGGAAGGGCATCTCAAGGAACAGCTCTTGTATTGGAAGCCCACTTAGCTGGAGCTCAGCTGAGTATCCTGCAAGAATTCTGTCATCTCTGGCTCTATGCTAGGGACCAGGAAAACATATTTAAAGCAAGACATTTTCCTGAGTTTTATGTCTGCCAAAATATTTTTAAGTCTCACCTTTTAACTTGGAGGAGTGGGTTGTGCTGCTCTATGCTGAGCTTGTAGCTCCTATGTGAAGCTCAGAAGAACTCCCTGGTCTTCCCTTTTGGTACCCAGCACCACTGGCTCCATCCAGTGTGATTTGAGCTGTGCACACAGCCCAGGGAGACAGATGTGTGCTCAGCATCCACGTCTGGGCTATAATAAGCCCAGAGGCTCTTGGAAAATAATTTGCCATGGGCTACACACCTGAGATGTTGCACACTCAGACCTAAGGTGCATTTTAGACACTCAAATGCTTCAGACCCTCTTTTTCATGAGGAGAAAATTGTTCTCCCCTGTAACAGGCTTTGCCTCTGCCTGCTAATGAATTAACATTCCTCTGTGTGGGTATCTGCATTACTGGGCAGCCCTCGGAGCTGCCAGCAGCATCCTCTGCACGTCCCCGAGGCTGGTTCGACTGGCAAACCTGGTGCCCTTTCCCTTACTGGTGAGGGCTGACTTGAGATCACAGGCTCAGAATTAATCAGCATTTTGGGTAGGCTGAGTAAGATCATTGCTGTTGGCACAAGGGCTGCACCAAGCAGAGCCAGCCCAAGAAGAGCTTGTGTTGCTGGGGTCTTCTCTCTCTGCTGGATTTCCCTGTTTAGCAGCCAGGGACAGGGGTGAGGAGCAGTATTTTCAATGGAAAGGATTAGCCAGACTCAAGAAAGAAGTTTTAGGGAAAAGTAACTGCTTGGGGCCAGTTTGCTTTCAAAGGCACTTCCCTAAACAGCAGCTTCCAGGATTCAGGCATGGGAATGCTTTCCGTGTTCTTGTCAAAGAGCACGTGAGCTGAAGCCCTGCAAGCTTCGCTCCCTGACCTTACCTACCTAATATATTATAGGAAGCAAAGTTTTCCCCGGATCTTTCTGTTTACTTGTGCGCATGAATAAGATATTGCATTTGACCTGTGGAGTTTGTCAAGATGTGGTCCCTGGGGGGAAGACCTCTATGCGGGTGGGAGGATGTGCTGAAGGAAAGCAAAGCATTTCCGAATGTTTCCAAAGAGTGTTGTGCTGCTGCTCTTTTCTTTATAGAACATATATATTTTTATGCTTACATTTATTTTGACTGTTCTGGGATATCTACCTAAACAAAGTTGTAAATAGAGTAAACTATGGACACTGTGCTCCATGCAAGCCCTAGTGGCAACCTGCAGCTTTCCTTACTAGCTGTAATTCAGGTGACATAAAACTCTCCTAATTATACCAACAATACAAAACCTAATCCATAATTGTGCCTGTAGGTCCTCTTCTATAATAGGTGGATTTTTAAGACCTTGACTGATTTTTGTTACTTGTCATTGAATTCTTATGTGGTGAAATACGTATTGCAGATTACTTTTGTTGCTGAATGTGAACATGTAGAATGTCATCATAGTGTGTTTGGCCTTTGTTAGTAAATTTACGGGTGATTTCATTTATATTTATATACATTCCACATCACTTACCTGATATACACAAAATGGTGTTTTTCAAAGCCCATCATGTTGTAATACCAAAGGTTTTCCAAAGAAAGGTGGCTTTAGGGAAATTGGAGGAATCAGTCCAGGTTTAAAAAATATGTCCTGTGAGGTGATTAATCTTTCCAAAACAGAATTGTGACCCTAGTGTGCCTACATTACTATTGATTTTGTGGGGAAAAGCATACATTTTTATTAGTTTTTTATTTTATTTAGCCTTTGCTCTCAGATCCCTCAATAGCACAACTAGTTATACAGACACTTTATGGTCATGTAATAAATAGCCTTTACAATTTAATTAAAAAGTCAAGTAGAAGAGCTGTTTATCAAGCCAGATGAAAAAAGATCCTGTCATTTTTTATGTAATAAATCAGAATACAGACTGTCAGTTTAATCTTCCCTGTTTTCAGCTGATGTACCCATGACACGTGTTGATGTGCTTGAGTGTTCAGACTTGGCTCAGTAGCTGCACTTAGTCCAGGCTGCATTTCTATTTTATCCTGTGTTCGGCTGCAGGTCATCCACCCTTACTCCTAGGGTCTTCCTAAGCTGGATCATGTGTGCCGGCAGGTAATGAGCAAAGCAAACCCATATTCTCACTTTTCAGGGACCGTTGCTCAGTTTCAACTAATAAAGGCAGCAATTTTTTTTAACAGAATGAAAACAAAGTTTCTAAATTTAACACAAATTCTATTTTTTATTTTTAAAAAATAGAAATTATGATTTCATCATCATGATTTTATCATGATGTATCTACAGAATGTTTCTTGACAATAGAACAGTACTTTTTTGTCTCAAATTGGAAGAGCATGACCTTCCATCTGAAAACCCTGGCATCATCCCTTGTCCTTAAGACAACTGCATCCAGATGAGATCCCAAAACACTCCATGAGCTACCTGTAAGGATTGGGGCAGATCAAGGCCATCTGTGCCATGGATGCTCCTGTCCTGCTAGCAGTGATGCAATGAACTGTGAATTGTGCAAGAGGTGCTGCCCAATTCCCTGCAAGCCTCATTGCTAGAAAAATCAGTAGGTAAGGCAGCAGACGTGCAGGGAATTGAAATTCACTTCAAATGAGGCTCAGTAGGTGTTTGTTCAGCAGATTGTTTAGTCTTTAATCATGGTTAAATCTTTTAGTTAGATAATTGTTCTACCAGCTGATAATTTGAATTGTATTGAAGAACAATATGCTAAAATGGCTTCGGCAAGAAGCAGCAAAGGAGATGAGTTTGGGATTCCTTTTGGTTCATTTCTTGTGCATCAATATGTCAGATTTTGCGTTCCCTAACTGATACGGTTGAGGGCATGTTTTTTTTTTCCTTAAAAACACTGACTCCGAATGCACCCGTAGCGCTGCTGCCCGGACTGCGTGCCTGAGAAGGCAGCGCGTCTGAAGGTCTAGACCTCGGTGCAGGTTGCCCTTGGTTCAGGTACGTGGTTGCATTTCCAGCTGGGCAGTAGGATCTGCGTCAGGCAACCTAGCAGGGACATGCCCGAATTTTCCAGTTGCAAACTTGTAAGGTCTGGGGTCTGCATTTCCATAGCAGTCAAAGTTCTTATAGTTCTGAAGTTTTTTTAAAGTAACATTATGTATGATTTTTTCAATGAGGCTGAATTTAAGCTGTGCTTTGCTGCTTTTCTATAGATTCTTCATTGTATAGAACTGTGATATGTTTTCAGTTAGCATCACAAGTGCAATGGTTATCTCGTTGTCCATTCCTTTGGGCAGGGGCATTTGCACAGGGCTGCATGTTGCTCGGTGCATTATCCAGTGTCAGCAGGAAGCTGCTAGTAATGAGATTTACTCAGTGAAAAATACCTAAAATGCTTTCTTAGTCCATTTTTTACTTGTGGGGGAAAAAAAAAAACACTAACTTTTGGAGACATGGACAAAGAAGCCCACAAAGACGTGGGCAGAGTCTTTAGTCCTGCTTTCCAAAGGTTCTGAGGCAAGACACACGTCTCAGTTCTCATCTTGTTTGAAAATTAAGGCATGATTTTTTCTCACCTCTACGAAAAGCATCTCATCAGTGGCTGTATTTCTTGCTGTTTTATTATTCAGCCTATATGAAAGCTTGCTAAGAACCTAGTAATGAAGTGGAAAAACCTCCTTGAACTTGGTAGCACGTTTGTCAGATCTGAAACTTGTAAATGGGTGTCTGAATACTGTCCAAGACTGGCTTTGCGAGGGAAATAATTCTGAGCGCACGACCCCGTGCAAAATGGCCTGACACTGAATTCGACCCTGTGTCTAGCAGGTATTGGACTAGGGAACTCAAGAAATACCTTTCAGTCTAAACTATTAGTAGAATTTAATTATAATACTGCAGGTCTCAGATAATAGTGATAAGAATACCAAGTGAACACAACCTTAACATAGCTCATGACAACCTCATTCTTCCTCATCTCAGGAAAGGAAGCTAATAAAAGCTTGTGCACATTTGATATAGACAAATGTCTGTGTGCAACAGTCATCTACAAGGAGGTCTAAAATTCAGTTTCTGCTCTTTGTAATTGCAGACAACTTTCCTTTCCCAAAACACTGTTTTACTTTTCCTTGTGTTTTTGATCTGCGCTCAAATCAACTAATAAGAGAGAGAGTTCTAAGAAAAAAAGAAAAAAAGTATGTGACAGATCACAAACCTGGTAATGAGTACAAGATTACCCATTGCCTATGGCTATTTATGCTCGCATCCAGCTGTCAGCAGCTGTGATTCCGCAGTGGAATTTTTTTTACCACCCTGGCAAATAAAATAAAGTCTGATGCATGTCTTTGAGACGAAAGGGAAGGACGCTCCTTAGATAAGCTGCTCACTTTCCAAGTTGGCCTTTCCAGCAGGGAATATTCAATTAAATGTGCAAGTCACTGACTTGCTTCTGCAGCATTTCAGGGGTGATCTAGGGGTTCAGCAGAGTTAGGGAGGGAAACAGGCTAAGAAGGTTTTGCTTTACGCAGCAGCTCTGGAATGAGCTCAAAGTTAGGGGGTATTTATGTCTTTTCGCAGCCCATCTAAAACCACATTCTTCCTCTTATCTCTGCTTTCCATGTCTCATCTATCGCTTGACTGTGGGTTTAATAGTTGATGTTTACCTGAAAGCTGATGGATAAAATGAAGTCTCTGGTTTGCACTTGGTTGGATCGTCTATTTGCAGTCTCTCTCTTTCCAGTACCACCACTTAATGGGCAATGGGTTCTTGCTCACTCACTCTCCTTTGACAGGGAAAGGGGAGCAGGAAGGCAGATGAGAACAAAACATCAAGTTAGATTAACTGAAAGATTAAAGCTCTTAAAGAACTGCTGACACTGTTTGTTCTTATGCACATGGTAAATATTAGAAAATACATGTGTAAATTAAGAGAAACCAGATGAGAGTAGGAAAAAAAAAAAAAAAACAGTAAAGGAAGCAGCTTCATTACCCTTATTGCAGAAAATATCATGGGTGAATGAAAAAAAAAACAAAGACTGGATTTGTTCCAGGTAAAGGAAAAATATCTGGATTAGTTCATGGTAAAGTTTGGCAGCCCGTATCTTGAGACTCTGCCCCAAATACCAAGCTGTTCAACACCAGTTTCAGTCATTTGGATAGAGAGTAATGTAGCTGCCATGTAGACAGTGCTAAGAGTTAGGAGGGGCCTTTGGGACATTTGAAGAGAGATTTTTAAATGAAATGAAATGCAGTGAAATTAGTGCCTATAGGTGTGAAGCAGCACGGATTGAATAGCACAGGCAAGATGTTCCCTGTGTCGTGGAGGTCCCAACTGCCAGCGTCTTCTCCTTGAGCTCTGCAGGGAGATCTCTGTCACCATAGCACAAAAAAAAAGGTAACTTTCCCCAAACCAGGGTAGGGTATAGGCAGCCATGGAGAATGAGAAAACTCGAACTTATTTTGGATTCCCCATGGTTGTGTTTTGAGCTTAATGCTCTGCTCCCTTTTTCCCACTTTGTGAATATTGCACAAATTTTTAAACCTTTCAAGGTTTAAAAATTGCACACCATTTTCTTCTCTAAACACAGGAAGCCGCTGAACTGAATTTCAGCTATTAAGCAAAAACAGCCTAAATAGATGATCATTGCTGCATCAGGCAGCAAGTGTGCACCCATCCATGCGGCCCTGAAAGGGGAAAATTACTTCTGTTTCATATAGCGACTGAGTTGATTGAAATATTTAGTGGGTTTTTCATTCATGCTTTATTACGGATACTTGCAAGCTCCTCTAGGTAAGACAGCACAAATGCCCATCTTGATGCGAAGTTTAGGATGGCCCCATTAAGCGCCGGTTGGGGTGTGTGATGTGCAGCATGTGCCCTGCTTGTGGGCTGGAGGTCTGTGCAGGACCATGCAGAGCAAAACTCTGCGAGCACCTGGCCATCGTGGCAGCCATGGGCATTTGCTTGTTTTATCAGGAATACCCTGGATTAGTGCAAACCAAAGGAGAGCTCCACATGGGAAAGAAAGTGAGCAGCTTGCTGTAGCACAGGATTATGCTAGGGTGCTCGGTCCACATCCTCTTTCCTACTACACTGAGCATGTCCCCACAGCCTGGGAAAGTGACAGACCTAGTTAGGTCTATATCAGTCCTGGAACATGTCAAAATGCAGATTTTTGGATTTGGGGCATGTGTAGAGCTGGAGCACTGCATGTTCCTGCTGCTCTGGGGCCTGGGAGTGGGAACTGTGTGGCTGATGCACCAGACAGGAGGGTTTTTGGGATGTCTGGTGTGTTTCCTGGCTTTCCTGCCTGGCTTCTGTGGGTTGCACATCCCCAAAGCCCAGATAGTCAGGAACTGTCCATAGAAGCCCAAGGCATTAGGTCTCACCAACCAGAACTTTGCTTGGTGCCAGAGCTGCCTGCTGTAATTATGGGCTTGGAACAGCATCCGGAGGCTCCATCCCTCCCCATGGCTCGTGCTGGGGTCCCCCCAGGAGCACAGAGAGCCATTTGTGCCTTGAGCAGTGACTAAACTTACCCAGGCACAAACGTCTTGGAGGTGCCATTGCCTTATAATCCAGGCAGATATATATCTAGGCTGCCTTCACATTCCTCTAGCTTCATAACACCTGAATGATCATAATATTAAAACAGTATAAAGAGCTCTATAATTCAGTGTCACCTCATTACGGTTAAGAGAAATGTCATGCTCCCAGTCACAGCCACAGAATTGCTCTCGTGGCTGGCAGTACAAATTGCATCCTATTGCAGTTTCATGTGTCCCCAGAAAGCTGGAGGGAATGAAAAGGCTGTTTAACATATCTAGGTGTTTGGCCATAGTTAGGAGGCAAATGGTATTTCAGGCTCATTAATCAAGGGTTCAGGAGGGAAGCAGAACTACTCAGCATTGATTAAAGCTCTCCTTGCTCGTATGACTTCAACACATCCTCACTTTGAAGCCTGTCTTAAGAAGACAACGTGTTTTAGATGGCATTAACATGGAGCCATGTTCGTTCTTTCTGGCTGACACTTCCGTCCTCAAAACTGCAAGGAGGAAAGGGCTCCTGATCCCACTTCCGCGCTGGAGCCGAGCTGGCACCAGCAGTCCAGGCTGGAGCTGCACCGGGGAACGGGGCCAGTGCAGCAAAATGCAAACACCGCTTCAAAGCTGGTTTAGGGAGCAAAATAAGCTGTGTTGGCAAATGCAATTTATGCTGGCACTCGTCCTCTCCACTATGTGTTTTGCCAGCAGAGAAATGTGGCAGATATAAGTAAACATCATTTTAAAAAAATCTACCAGCAGTAAAGCTTGGCAGAGCCTAGTGCAAACCTGATGTGAGATGCCAATTTCCTTGGCCACTGGAGGGGTAAGGAAAGGATTGAAGCAAGAAAAGGGTTGTTCTGGGTTTGGCTTTGGGAACAATTCTGGTCAGCGCGGGGTCTGGGAGCTTCTGGCTCCATGGATGGGAGCAATTTGTCCAAGGCTGGTCCAGAGCCACAGTCTGTGAAGCATCTCCAACCTCAGATCCTATCAAGTAGCAAGGTTGGGAGCAGAGGAAATGCAGGGATAAGGAATCCGTGCATTTCCAGGGGAAGGACAATGCCTGAGAATTATTTTTTTCCAGGTTTTGCTCTGTATGCCAGAGCTGGTGGCCTTGAAAATGTGGATGTTTGAGGACCTGGTGATTTATGTAATTTTGGTGCTTTTCTGTGGTTTGATAATTTTTTGTTGCAAATGCATCATTCCAAAGCTTTGTTAGGAGAAAAACTGTTATCAGCAGAGCTCTTTTCCAGTATTGGGGTTATGCCTGAAGGGCTGGAGTTTACTATCTCAGCTTTACTGTGGATTTTTACAAGTCACTATTTTAGGGGCAAGGAGAGGATCTGTCCTCTTTTTACCTTTTGAGATTAAGATTAGCCAGATACTGTCAAATTGTCAAGCAATACTTGCAAAACGGATGGGATTGACCCATTGCACAGCAACCTTCCTCCGAGGTCAGACGAGGTCTTCCTGCAGATTTAGTTACTTTTTCCTGTGCTTTTCCATGCCTCTCAACACATGTAGAGCCATATTAATGATAATATGGGAGAATGAGAAAGCTTGATAACTATATATATTTACATATATATATATATATATATACATATATATATATATGTATATTTCCCTTCTCATTCCCAAGCATTGGATATTTAAAATCCTGATTTTTTGCTGCATCCAAGAGCTTTTCGTGCTGAAGTTGCCCTGCAGGACCCTCAGCTGCCAGCGTGCTGCAAAACAGCAAGCGGGGCGCGAAACAATGAGCAACGTTTTGGGCTTGAAATGCAAAAGAAAGTTGCTGGAGAGAGGGATGGGGTCACGTTAGCCTGTGTGCTTCTCGTCTTTGAGCAGAGATGCTCTGGGAGGGAGTCCGATATCCTCCTGGGATATTTATAGAATATTTGTGCAATCAGCATGGCTGGAAATTGTCCTTCATGCAATAGGTAAAATGGTTCTGACCAGCTCTGCCCCAGCTCGCTGGGGTGAGGCTTTGACTTCCTTGCTGGGGAAAGGAAAGCAGGAGAGAAATGGCAATGAAAGCCAGACATCTAAAAGGCAAATGGCATGCTTGCTTCTTGAGAGGGAAAGGACATATGGAGTATTTGGGGGGATCTAGCAAATGTGACCAGTTTTACACGTCTCAGTGGCAACCTCATCCCATGCACATATCCCGTGGCTCCAGTCCTGGTCCCAGGCCGCAGGGTGCAGCTCTCGCCCCACCTGGGTGATGGAATTTGCTTTACCTAGTTGTCTTTTTGCCACTTCTTGCATTTGCCCAGGCAGAAATGGCCCTTAGGAGAATTATGCTCCTTTTCTAAAATCACCCCTAGAGCTGATTGCATAAAAAAAAGAAAAAAAAAAAAAAAATGGAAGGGCTGCCATGGCCAGCTCTTAAACAAGAGCAGCAATGAGAGCAGCTCAAGAGCTCTCGAGGGAAGGAGCAAATAAAAAGTCTCTTCACTTCCTAGAGCCGAAATCAGCCCAAATCGGGAGTCTGGCTGCGTGCAGGCAGTGGGTAGAGACCTGAGTTACTATGGGGCTTCCTGGCATCCCTGTAAGGGACACATCCATAGAATTCCCCTTGGGAAACCTGCTCCCAAGGGAGGGGCGAGGGCTTATTTGTCTTTTGCACAGTAACAGGTTGGGCAAGGAGGGGGAAACTATTTCCAGATGCACATTCAAGGGGCACAATAACTCTTAGCAAAAATCTGTGCCCAACTCCGCTATAATTTTGCACCCCCTAACCAGGAATTCCAGGATTGCTACTCATCCAGCTCTCTGTTCCCAATGTTTTCTTCTCCTTAGGGCCTACACAGGGGTATCTGAACCATCTTGGACCATGAAATTCCCTTTTGGCTGCAGAAAGGCTTGATTTCAGCCAATTAATTGGGTTTCAGAGGGGGTGTTGAGGGTATGAGCTCCAGACAAGTATGAGCTCCGTTGGCAAGTGCGTCCCTGGGAATGCATTTGACTGCTTTTCTTTTCCACCCCCGAGCAGGCTGGAATATCAATTTTCTGTGAGGGGGTGGAATCCGCGAATTGGATTTGTCACTCTAGATCACATCAAGCTATAAGAAATGGTAGCAAAAACGAATTAAAAAAAAAAAAGAAAAACAGAAAACAGTAATAAAATTGAGGTTTGTAAACGTGATGTTTATTAAATATTATTTTCTATTATCGGGAAACAGCTTTCTGGTTTTTAGTACCGTTCAAGCAGTCTATGTATCATGATGGCTAAAAAAATGAGGAAAAAATATTGCCAACTCTACCCAGGCTGTGCTTCTCCCTGTGGCTTTTAATTTCTATGGAAAAAAATTGCCTGGTATCCAGGACCAGGTTTTGGAAGACACTGTTTTTTCAGCAGAATATTATGTCGTGCTGAAGACAGTGAGTGGGTGCCACCAGTCTATAGCTAATGTTATTTATATCCTTCATGTCTGGTACAAGCAATAAATCTGCAAAGATGGTGAGGATCTTATCCAGCCACCCATACTGGTAAGGGCATTCCTTACCCATAAATTGAAAACTAATGTTTATTTCTCTTTAATTAAATACTCCATTAGCCAAGGACTGTGTTAAAATATTTAAAGAGAAGTAGTGTAATCAATACACCAACTGTGCCATTACAAAAATAATTTATATTCAGTAAGTGCCAAGTTTCCTCTCTTTGCTAAAATATGAGTACTTCAAAATGGAGAGGGGGAACACAGTGGGCTGAGATTACCCGTAAATGTAAAAGAGCTGTCTCTCTTTTTTTGACTCTCATGAGGGCATTTAGTCAAGGTAGTGTTTTAATAATGCCCAGCGTATTAATTGATTCAATTTTATTTTATGATGTTCAAAATTTCTCCTAAACTCTTCCTTTGTTTCCCAGGTATGTTAAGTATATATATATATGTGTGTGTATATATATATATATATATATATATATAAAAAATACAATTAAAAGAGGTTTACTGATTTTCCCCCAGGAGATTTGAGCCTCTTGCACCTCTGAGCTATCAGGTCATCTGCCAAGAGAGCCCCAAACAGGGAAGGATGGCCTGGGAGGAGAAGCATGGAAATAACCAGGCAGAGGAGGGGTTCAGATGTTGCTTCCTCTTTTCTCCCTCTGGGAACCAGGCTAAAATCGGGCTTTGAAACACTCAGGAAATAAATGTTTTATTTCCACTAAAATAAATATTCTGCAGTCACTCAGTCACTGCAGTTAGTAGTACCTGGAGGAGCTAAAACAGAAGCATAAAGTGTCAGATTTATTACCCTGCCTGTTCTCAGCAGGTGCTTTCTCCCCCTCCTGCTATTGCTTTGCATGTTGTAGCTTTTATGGGGTAATCAAGGGGAATTTTTGCAGCTGCTTTCTGCTCCCCGCCTCCCCGAAAAATATTCCTATTTTTTTTTTAAAAAAAGCTCGTTTCTGAAGATAGTCTATCAGTAGGGTTAGTTTACATGTGCTTTTAATGCCAGGAACCTCAGGCTGCTTAAGAATAATAAAAATGAAATGTCAAGCAAATAAAAGTTAATTAAACGCACAGCGAAGGAGGCTTAGGTTTAGCCCTAAAAGGAGCTGGGGATTCTGTAGAACATATCTACGGAGAGGGTGAAATCCCTGGAAGCAAAGTGTAAAGCATCCGCTACCCCCGGCAGGACGTGGAGACGGAACCTGAAATGCAGCTGTGCTCCAGGTGCAGACAGATACCCGACAGGTATGCAAGGGATTATTTGCGAGAGGTTTGGGGGAATAAGGCAGCAAAATCACACAAAGGCAATGTAAATGATTGTATGTGATTAATACACTTGGAAAATTGTTGCATGGATAGAGCCCAGCGCTATCCCAAGGCTGATGCAACATGAGATTTGAAGGTCAGTCCCATCTTCTGCTCAAGCTCATGGAGCCTTCATACGTTTTATAGGAGCCTGGACCGAGGTCCTGGCTGCTCCCAGCGCATTATTCCAGCATTTTGGAAAAGGTACTACCACACATAGATTTAGAGGATGACGTTATTTCAGATTCCAAGGAGAGAGAAAATGCTTGAAATGTTGAAGCTTCCTGGTTGATAAGCATCTGTCAGGCTCTTTTTTCTTTTTTTCCTTCTGCATCTCAGCAGATTTTTTGCTAGCACCATCTAGGAGTCGTTTGTGCCAAGGAGCTGATATTTCGGTAAACTCTCAGCATTTAATCTTTAACAATATAACAGCTTTGTTAATCACTGTAACAGATTAAATTAAATGTTCCCTCTCTGAGCTGACCTAGTTTGGAGGTTAAAATTATCCAGCCTAGATAGAAAAAAAAAGCGTCCTTAAAAAAAAAAAAAAAGGCCAAATCTCTCTCATACTATTTGTATGATTTTTTGCAATATGAAAAGAAGACAAAATCAGCATCACTGGAAGAGTAGACTTCATCTTGACAGGCAACTTTGTTTGGAGATGTAATTATAGAACCAGAATAGCATAGACGGCCCCTAAGGAAAATTAGAGTTGTGCTGAGATCACAGGCTGGGTGGCCCCAGGAAGCGCCGTTCTCTGGCCTGGGACTGAAGTGTCACCTCTTGCTTGGCTTTAAATGGAGCAAGAGCTGGAATTATGGGCAGGCTGGAAAAAGTGTTGCCTAAAACTCAGGCTTGACTGCTGCTTTGCCACCGCATCCCCTGAGAGGAGAGCAAGTTGTCAGCATTGAACTGCTGTGCTGCAAGCACGGCGTGGAGATGAAACCTGCCTCAAGCGTCTGCACTGCAGGATGGGGTGGGACCGGGTAGGCAAGACAGGAGGGGACGAGGTAGAGGACGGGAGGGGAGGAAGGTGAAGGAAATAATCATATAATCCTTTTTTTTTTTTTTTTTTTTTTCATTAGTATTTACAGAAGCAGGTCTTGTTGTTCCATTGCTGAACTTGGTGTGGTGTGAGGAGGGACAGAGCCAAATCAGTGCCTTTAGATGTGGCTGCATTAAATGCATGCAGAAGTAGGGCAGGGAAGCTTAGCTAAGCAGCAGGGGACAGGCAGTGACTATGGTGATGCATCAAAGTTTTTTCTTTGGACCTCATGGGGTTACCTGTAAATTTTTATATGATTGTTCCGGATGGGAAAAAAAGGATCATTTTGCTGGGCTTAGAAACTAGTGAACCAGTGGCTGAGCAGTGATCGATCTCCTGGGCTCTGGAGGCTGTTCTGCAGGAGCGTGTGAGGGGAAAGCTGTAAAGTGACGGAGCTGCCTGTGTCCCTTGGCCTGTCACAGTGTCATCCCCAGCATGGTGGCTTGCAAGGCCCTGCAAGGAGCTGCCAGTCAGCAGAGGCATAGACGGAGCATCACGGATTTATTAGACACTCTTCCTAATTAGGTGTCGTTGGATACGCTCTAACCAATCCTGGGAAAGGGCACTTGTTTAGCTGTTGAAGTCATAAAACCTAAGTGGCATTTGAATCAGCATCTGGTCCTTATATTTCTGAAGAGGGGTCCACGACTGTGTTTGCTTTCGTTTTCCCCGCAGTTGGCCGCTCTCTGCTTCATGGCTGCTTTTGCAGGATGAGCCATTAGGGCCTTTTTTGATGCTGCCTCTTGCTCCAGTTGCCCCAGTGACTGTGCAAAGCTCTGGATGCTGCCAGCTCCCTTCAGATTTATTAGTGCAATTTGCATATGGTTAATATTTGCTCCTCACTGATGTAAGACTTCATTATTATTGGCTGTTATTAACTTTTTGGTGAAGGTCATTGCATTACTTTATGGAGGTGCTTAAAATTTGCAGAACTTTCTATAGATGCTTTGATTGCATGCATAAAACTTGGAGGGGCTTGGGTAATAAAGCTTATTGAGTAGCGAGTAAATGTTCTCCTGTTCCAAAGGAGCCGTGTGTGTGGTGTGGTTCCTGGAGACTGATTCCTCGGCTTTGAAGAGCAATTTCTATTAAACAGAACATATCTCAGCTGCAGCCTGGCCTGGGTGACTGGACAGGTTGGTGAAGGATCAAGGGTTGTTTCCTTGTGAGTCGGCGTTTACCACCTGCCGTGCCCAGGGACTGTCCTTTCTGTTATATGCTATATAACTCTTCAGATTTTTCTCTTTTAACAAACAGTAAAATAGAGAGAGAGGAAAAAAAAAAAAAAGGAAAACAGAGAAAAAGAAAAAAAAGCCACTAAAGCTAAGTGCCAAAAAGATTTTTTTTTATTGTTACCTTCTGATGATTGACTATTTTTTTAAAAAAGAAAAAGGAATACGACATGATTCAGAAAAACATGGAGTAACAAGAGGGAGAAATTTCCTGACAGAGGCAGCACGTCCATCCAAACAGACATCCAAATGTGGCTGCAATGCCACTCTGGTAAGGTCTTATGGCTGCTCAGGGTGGAAGATGGGGAAGAGCGGAGCTGGACAGGTTAAACAGCCTTTCAGTCCTCCCCTGGTAACTGAGTGCAGAAGTTTCCTGAATCATCCATAGTTTATATTCCAGATATAGAGTTTCTTGGTGACTTATTTTCAGTTTGCACGTTCTGAGCCAGTGTCAGGAATGAATGTTGTACAATTAATTCATTTATCAATCACATTAATTAAATGGAAATTGTCTGATCTGAATTACAGAGAGAAAAATTAGGCAGATTAATGTCTTCTGAACTGATGCAAAAACAGTGATCAGAGCTGGCTGAACGAACTGCAGGATGAATTCCCGTCATTTCTGCAAACCCCAGCCGTTCCTGGTGTGTTTGGGTCATGTTATCGCTGTCCCCGAAGCAGTCGGGCATGGTGGCAAATCTGGGACGTTCCAACCTGGTAACCCATGTCGTAATTCATGCCACACTGCCAACATCCATTTATTTTATGGGCTTTTCTCCCTCCAGAGAAGGAGCAGCAGGTTGGTGTCTCCAGACCTTGTCCCTGGCTATTAGAAAGATCTAATGAAGACAGAGCATAATGTTGTGGGACGTGTCAGGGTTTCCGTTATGTCTCTATCACTTGTCCAGAGACCTCAGCAGCACAAACCTTTGCTGCAAACAGAGCTTGGGACACTTTTTTAGCTCTCTGGGTTAGAAAGATTTGAGGATCTTAATGAGATTTTGGTGAGTAGTTTTCTGGCCTTGGTGCGGATTCTTTCCTGTGATGTTGCTGCAATAGCTCATTGATGTTGTATTTTTTTAAGCAACTTCTTTTTACACCATCTCCTTAAATATTAAACGGGTGACTTGAATTAACTATTAATGCAAGACAAATTGATGCCCTTGAACAAACATAAAGCCTAATTCTTGATGCAAAGTCATTTTGTCTAGGCACTATTTAAGCAAGTGGTTTGCAATTGCTGCCCCATTCCTCAGCCCAGTTACTCAGAAACATGTCTGCACTACTGTGCTCTTTTTCAAAAAGTAATTTATTTTCTTGGCGAGTTCTATTTTCCCCTGTTAACAGGCTCTGAAGCAGTCCAAAGCAGAAGAAGAATGGGCATTCAGTCAAAGCAAGGACTGCAGGAAATATCAGACAGACAAGCTGGTAAATGTTGCATATCTCAGGCTGAAGAGTTTAACATAAACAAGAGCTAGAAAATACATACACCCTCATTTTTCCTGCAAGTTGAAGATTGAACTTTCCCAGCCCATCTGTCCTTTGTACCATGCAAATGGATGTAGCTCTGCATTGAGAGTGTTGGAACTGGAGGGGGAATATATGTCCTGTTAGAAAATGTGTCTTGTTAGAGAAGAGTTTATCCATTACACATTTTTTTTTTTAGTCTACTGGTCTTGAACATGTAATTTGCATTTCCCCAGTTCACTAGCCTGAAAGCCATCCTGTGTTTCAAAAGTGATATTTTCCTGCTCATTAAACACCCTTGGAGTCTGGGATAGAGTGGTCTTTGTGACATTTAATCAGAAATGTGTTACGATGCTCTTCAGAGCCTGGATGGGCTGGACTTAGGCTGGGATCCGTGAGCAGAAGAGCACCGAGTTAGGATGATTCTGGGAAAATACATTTGAGCAAATTTTGAATCGGTGATTCAGGCTCCCCCAAGAACTGAAGCTCTTGAAAGGTCCTTGGCTGAGAAGAGGAAGAGGCTTTTGATCCTCACATCCAAATCACCCCCTGGAAACTGGATTCACATGCACTAAGTGGAACTCATTACTGCCTACATAGGCGTGCTTGAATATCTACAGGAAGCTCACCTGCTTATGCCATCTGGTACTGTGTTTGATATGGAATTGAGAAGCAGGATTATAAAGCATAACCTGTGATAAAAAAAACTTAAAGTGTTTTCTTATTTCAGATCTGTTCCAAATTTTCTGAATTGGTTTTTATGAAAAAAAAAAAAAACAACAGATGTCAATTTTGTTAAAGTTAATGAAAATAATGTGATTCAAGACTGTTCTAGGCCACCAAGTGTGTTAACTAAACACAATGAACTCTTGCTAAAAGCAGTAAGAAAATTCTAACAAAGACAGAAGTTCCAACCTGAGACATTGAAAATGAAAGAAAATTTAGAAAATTCTTTGGAGGAAGTGGAAGCTCTCTGACCTTGTGCCCATTCGGGTACCTGCATGAGGTAAGATGCCCAGTTCACCAAAAGATGCCTCAAGTGCCTTATCCAATATGGTGCTTGGAAATTTCCAAAGATGTGTATTTTTGTAAAATGCCCATTCTCTGGAAGACAGCATTTTTCTCCCAAGTAGCAAATAGCCTTAAGTAGTCAATCGTACAGGATCAGGAACAACTAGTCCACCCCGCTCCCTTTGGCTTAGCTTAGGGATTTGGGCAGAAATGCCTACTTCCCAAATGCTGCCCCAGGCATGAGGCTTTGGGCTGCTCTGGGAAACTTGGTTGTTTGGGGAAAATGTGTTTTCGGAGCACTTTGGTTTTGTCCTATTGAGGAATGGGAAATCTTTGACATCTCAGGAGCCTTGCAAGCTAGCAAAATCGTATTCCACTGAGAATAGAGGAGCTGCCCTATAGGATTGTATCAAACAGATGAAAAGACATAAAGGTTATTTATCCCCTTAGTGATAATGCATTATGCATGGGTATTAATTCAGGGGACTGAGGGAAGTGCTGGCTACTGTCCACGAATATTCCCTTTCTTTAGGGCAGGGGAGTCGTTCCCAAACTGTCCTTTTCTGCAAGTCAGGTCAGAGTTGCGTTTCTTCACATAACATGGAAGTAATTTCCTTTTGACACAAGTTTATTCTGATGTAGGGACTAATTGATAGCTCGCAGGGCACTTGTGTTTTCCAGGCTGCTGGTTTTGCTTTAAGCACAGATTTACTCAGTGATGAGAATATTTTGACAACTCTGCCTACCCATGATCAGGAGCACAGTTCGGTGTGAATTTTCTGGGTGTGCTGACCCAATTTCAAAGCCTGGAATGAGCATGCTCTACATGAACATGGAAATACTGTAGTTGGCAAAATAGAACAAAGAAACAGAGCAAATGAGTGGAAATACTGCACCTCCTGAACAAGAACTTGCAGGAATTGTTTAACCTAGCTGGTGATAGCATTTTTGTCATAAGACATTCTCCAGGAGGCAAATGTTAGAAATTGTTTTGCTTTAACTTGCCGAAATGTGTCATTCTGACCCACTTGCCTGTCCTCATGACCACGACTTTTTGACAAATCACTGCGTTGCTGTTAGCCCATAAAAATGAACACGTCAAATCAATCAGAATTTATTTTGAAGGGAGGGCACATGTTGCATCATTCCTTCACCATCCTGGATCTAATAAATGCCTCATTTAGAAGTCCTTGTCCTTCATATTTGTGGTGCTTATTTTTAAATGCTTGTCAAAACTTATTTTCAGGCAGCTCGAGAATCATTCTTCAGGGACAAAAAAGAAAAAATCCTTTCCTTTTTATGTGTTGTTGTGTGAGCAGATCTAGGATGAATGTGTTTATTATCTTTAGATGCTATAACAAATTAGCTTCTTCCCAAATACTATGCTCCAGAGACTATGATCTCAGGAAGCATGAGAGAATATTAGATTATATTACCAGAGCTCTGTGCATGTATGTCTGCTGTGTATAGAGTCAGGTTTTAAGTGGAAATTGCCTCAGTTGGTCAAAATGGCTTTTGGTAGAAACTCACCTAGCAGTGTCTTCAGCAGCTTCACAAATCCACAAACACTTTTTCTTGCTGAAAACAGCTGATTTTGCTGCAAACTTTATGTGGAAAGGAATTAATTATACTGTTTATCTACAAATATAGCATTTATTTTTACCCAAAATACCAGTTATTATAATGGTTATCCACAATTATGGAAAAAAAGACCTCTGCCTCTCTCTTATTTTTCTATAGATTTTGCAATCCAAGATCTGCCTAAAAATAAAAGTGCATTTACCTGATAGGTGGGTATCATCATTTTGCTTCCCCATTCGTCTCTCAGGTGGAATTAGCTGGGTTGCTAAGCCATGAAAACGCAGCAGGAGAGGAGAGCAATTAGGAGCCCAGCTGCACGCCCCGTGCTCCCGTGGAGCGCATCCCTGTCCGCTGTCTTCGTTGCCCTTTGTCTCTTCTCATTGAGGAGCCTGCGAATTATGGAATTATCAGGCCATAAAATGTGAGTTCACCCTGGTCATTTGTTATCCCAGTAGCTGGAAGGAGGGGAGGGAAGAGTGAACATTGATGCCTGCTCACAGCCACAGGGTCCTTGGATCGGGCTAGAAATGGGAAAAATAGCAAAACTTTTTCACAACGGGATGGCCCCCTTACATCCTATTACTCCTTGAAGCAGATCATTAACTATGCTGAACACAATGCAGAAAGTTAACACGTCAGCTAGTTTAATTTTAAAGCAAAGCAACCTCCAGCATGTTCTGTATGCAGACGAGCTGTGTTATTTGCATTTGGCCAAGCCCAAATATCAAATTTGGATCAGGCTTCCCCTGCGTGGAGATAATGAGTGTGGGATTTCACATCTGGCCTTGCAGCCTGGGCTTCGTTTTGATAAGGCACCAGTAGCAATTCCGCTCTTTGAATAAACCTGTCAGAATTTGCTTACCAGAGTTCCACAGTGAGTTGAACAGCATCTTATGACTTCAGACTTTGGCTTGATGGGTTTCCTGTTCATCCTGTTGCTTTTCATAATGGAAGGAAAGTCTAAGGGGACAAAGCGAGCCAAAAAAAAAAAAAAAATGTATATATATACATAAAAAAATGATGTTGGCAACAGCAGGCTGTGTGAGCATTCAGACTGCCCCAAACGTGGGTGTCTGCAGAGGTTCTTCAGAGAACGGCTGCATTCATAAGCAGATTACTGAGTCATGAGCATGTTTTGAATGTGATTACAAGCAGAGAGACAGAATTAAGGTCTTTGATTTCCATAAAAGATTAGTGAGGGAGACAGAAAAGGACAGAGAAATTGAAGAGTTCACTTGGTTAATTTTCTAGCCAGCAGCTATTGTAAATGCTCCTCTTGTTTAGCAAAGAAATATAATAAATCTATAATGGTTATGTTGGCCAATAAAAGCTATTAGTGTGCTACAGGCTTACCTGGGGACGAATGGTGACAGCAAATCTGAAAAGCTACCATATGTTCATTTTGGGACATTTTCATGCATCTCCCCCAAGTGTAGTTAATTCCCACAGAAATGATGTTGCTTTGCCTCTCTGTGAGCACAGTGGACTGATTTGTCTCTCAAATGTAGACAGTTCAGTTGTGAGTTAAAAGTATATTATGTATATTAAAAGCATATTAAGTATATTAAGTTATTCCCTGGTATGGATGTGATGAGACCTTCATTTCATGCTACAGACACAGCAAGGGCAGCACCTCTAGGTTTCCTATTAATAGCTGAACCCTTCTCCAGAGATGCTGTTTTGAACCTACCAGAGCCTTTTTACTGGTTTTAACCAATATTCAACCTCACCTTGCATGAGCTGTGCTTCCAAAACTTCAGCCCAAGGCAGCCAAAATGCCACCGTTTAGCAGCAATATCTACTGTTCTGCATGATTTGTGAGGAGCAGAGTTGTGAGTCTGTTGAGCACAAAATTGAGCTCACTCTAATTTGCACAAATTATCAATGAATATTTTTGCAATGATTTCTGATCCAGATCTAATGCCAAGTATTAAGACTATTTACTATCACCTGAAGGAGGAGAAGATGAGCACAGACCTCATCCGAACACATCTAGCACAACAGTGGAAGCTATGCTTGAAAAGGAATAATTATCCTCACCAGAAGACTTTGTTCTTTGGAAAATCACTATGAAATTGGTAGATTTGAATTGTTTTCTGCTTTTTAGATAGTCTTGCAAAATGTTAATGCCTCAGTGGAAAGGATTAAAACAGTTTTAAAACTTGGGACAGAAATGGGCAAGACTGGCTGGACATTTACAGCAGAAACTCATAGTCTGCACATAACGTAAGTAATGACTCAGCTGAGGATGAAAATATTTAATGTGAGGATTTTAATGTAGTCTAGCTGATTGTAGGAATGTAATATAGAAAAAGTCACGTGCACTGGGAGGGAAGGGAGGGAATAACTTGCTGTAGTAGAGAAACTACTATTTTTTTAAACACATTGTGGAATTATTGACAGTTAAGCCACATAGTTTCTGTTTTTATGCCCTCTATTATGATAGTCCCTGTATCAGCATATTTGTGCTACAGAAGTTCAATAAATAATTCATGTTTTTATTTAAATAACCATGGATTTATTTCTATTTGGCATGGAAAGGGCCTCTATTTTCTGTATCATTGCGCACAGTTGTCAGACTAGCCTCTTATTTCAAAACGTTTGTGATTCATTCAGAACATATCAGTAAATCAAATTAGCCCACACTTAGCCTGAAATTTAATTAGATGATCAACAGTCATAGTTCTGTACTTTCCTAGTATTATCTTATTGCAGACAGTTTACACTGCATTGTTTCTGCACCTGAATCCATTATTCTGGAAACAACATGACAAAACATTAAAAAAAGATAAGGAAAAGATCAGAGATAGTAAGTTCTCAGCAAGCTATATGAATGTGGCGAGCAGTTGCACATGACCATATTTCTATATCAATTTGTGTTTGCCAGATGGAGCTGAATTTGAAGTTAAGGTGTTTTTGTCTTTCTCAAAGGTGTGAAGGTTTCCGACTGGCAGAAACACCATCTCAGGCTATGGTTCATGCAAGTGATGTGACAGATTTCCGCAGATCCCATTCTCATGACTCAAGCCATGCTAAAAAGGACTTAGGAGAGATTTGAATGTTGCACCAGACTGACCCAGCCCTGGCCAGATCTACCTATCCAGGTAAATATCATACTGAGCAAACAAAGAAAATGGTCCTTGGAAATGTTTTATTAGTCTTACCTTCAATCTATTATGTTATCTGTCTTAGGCTGGATTCTGCTACCATGCACTGACTTTGTAGATATATGCAGAAAGTGGATTGGACTTGGACAGAGGTTGTTTAAAAGTACTAGACCTCAGAGGTGGGTTTTAGTGGGTGGGATAAGCTCAGAATCTGAGCTGAGTTCAGCACAAAGATGAGGAGAGGCTGGCTTTGGAAATACTTCTTGCAGATAAGAATACTTCTTAAGAGGTTTATCACCAGCTCAATTATTCATCTCCTGGTCCCAAGCCCTAACTCCTTGACATGTGAAAGAGTAAGAACCTGATTCTTGCTTGGATTGAATCTGGAAACATGCCGGGAGCAAGGTATCAAGGAGGAGCCTTTGCTCTGGTGGGATTTAGAGATCATCCCTCTAAGCGGACCCTGAGCTACAACCGCAGATATGGAGGAAAGGAGAAGATGCCTCAGTGGCTGCATCTGACCTCCCAATGCACTCATTTATTGTGCACTGTTCATCTGCCTCTCTGCTTCTGGAGATATTATAACTTCCCTTACTCTGTTAAAATCTGTAATCTAAAATACGTAGTTTGAGATATTATGTATACGATTCTCCATATGTAGAAAAAGAGAATGTCTCTTGTTTGTCTGACAAAAGCAACGTTTAACCTTTGAGGCACAGTGCAAAGAGCATCTCTCCATTCAGATTTCTAGCCTGGAGGCTGAGAAGCAAGTCTGTGTCTGGTACCTCTAGCTGACATTCATTTACTTAGTCTGCTTATGTTTTAATGTGGTTTCATGTACCCAGAACCAGTTGTTTAGTTTATGATAGTATAGGATATAAATATATGTATGGTCAAATTATTGTTTCTCCAAGTTATCCCTGCTGGAATACCAAGGAGAAAATGAGTTTTGGAGACCTAAAAGCCCCAGATATCAGAAAGAAAGGGTGCAGAAATAGTAAAGTTTTAGTATTTCATCGCTGCATGGAGTAGCTGCTGTTGTAGAATGATGGAGCTGCTGCGATGAAGAACCAAGACTGCCCTCAGTATCTGCAGCCCCTGGCTGGGAGGAAGCTCTTGATATATCACGATTCATCTCTTGCTAGATGATGTCGTGCAGCTCTTTGGGTGCTGGTTGGGGTGCAGGAAATAGCATTTGGCAACTTTTTACATGCCACATACACGTTTGCCTGTGCATCTGCGTGTGGGTTGCAGTGCTGCTCTGGGGAGCACCTTGTCCATGAGGGGACCACATCCCGAGCCACCCCATAGACCTCTCGGTCCAGCCCTCCCTGTGCGTGGTGCCCATCTGCCAGCTCTGTGCTGCACAAGCTCTGCAAAGATACGTGTGTCTGTGAGGAAAGTCTATTTCCGGGAGAAATTACTCCAAAAATTCTTCAGAAAGCTTTTATTGCCGTTATGACAGTAGAAAGTTTTCCTTAATAACGTCTAAATATGAGGCTAAGCTTGAGCTGATGACATCTCATTAAAGCCAACAGAATAAAATTCAAATCTGCCTCTTCCTCTAAGTGTTTATCTATCAGCAGGAGCCTAATATCTTGTGTGACAATGTTATCTGCCAGTGACTGTATCTCTATACCAAAATGAAGATGGATACATTTAAACTTAGAGGATTCTGAGTGTTTCTGATGATGATGATAACCAAAACGTGCTTAAAGGATCAGTGTAGTTTACTTAATGAAGTCAAATATTCAAATGACCTTCTTTATTGTTAGGATTATTGTACCACACAAGCAAAGCTGAGTTTTCTTAATGCCTGATGCTATATATGGAGAGATTAGATAGATTTTGAGAGGTGTGCATACTTCTATGCACACAAATGTACTGGCTGCTCATGAGTAGCTTCTCTCCAAGGAAGCAGGCTGCAAACCAAATTCACAGCGTTACTGGAGCATTTTCCCTGCAAGAAAATATTCTATCTTGATGACCACAGGCAAGGAAGAGGAAAACTGTCCTTTCATGACCTGATATATATATATATATACATATATATATATGTGTGCATGTTTGTATAATGTATGTATATAAAATTATCTCCTCTGGGCTGGAGCATCTGTGACCCCATGCAGTTTCTCAAGAAAAGCCAGGATTTCAGTTGCTAGCCATATCCCCTTCTGAAAATGATCATCTGCAGTGAGCTGTCTATCCTCCAGCACTAGATGCTTAGGAAAAAAAACCAATCTTCTAAAGGGGACATGGCAGAGGTATCCATCCCAGGGAGAAAGGGAGAGCAAGGATCCTCATGGATGCAAGAGGCTATCAGACTGCTTGATACGAAGCACATCATGTTGCTAGTGGACCCCGGCCTGGCTCTGTTTATGTCCCACCCCATTTCCAGGGACCCTTCTCCCCTGTCATCCCCCATTCTTCTGTGATCCTTAGGGAAGGGGCAGAGGCTTGGTCTTGGCTCTTGCAGCTCAGAGGGATCTTTGCTTTCCAGGGCAGAAAATCTGCTTTCTTGGCCTTCCCTTTCCTAGCACGCTGCTTTGCGGGAGGGTTTCAGAAACGCACAGCTGAGCCCGGGCAGCAACCAGGCAGAATGTAAGGGTAACATGCAGCAAGCCGATGCACAGCCACCGTCAGGGGCCAGGGCCCCGGGGGTGCTTTTCCTTGGCTCTGTATACATTTCAGTATCACTCAATAGGGTGAAAGCTTATCATCATTAATTATGAAGGTTTATGTTGGCAACCACTTAGTTCCTATGGTTACATCTCTAAGAAATTGTGAAATAGGCACTTCAAGGCACTGGGCAGAGAAACAAATTGACTGTTACAGAATTCATGAATGATGATAACTCATTTACTTATAATGCTAATAAATAATTGGTGTAAAATCATCTGCTGCAGCCTTAGATGCATAGGGTATTTAAAGGTCAGCGCTGCTCTTAACTCTCCATTAAAACCCTTGTATTGCAGTAATGCATCCCAATGAGCAATTACAGTGTCCCAGAGTATTCACTTAGCAAATCTATAACCCGGTCTGGTCTGTCGGGATGCCCTGTGTGTTTTCCCTTGGACACCAGCACACCCTTCCTATCCTGCATTAAATAGTGATAGGAAACCCGTTGATCCTGGACATGCTGAAGCTGTGCCAGGAGAGGCAATACTCAGCGTCTCGTCCAGGCCATGGCAGCATCCTGAAAGAAGAGAAGTTCTGCAGCAGATCAATATTCAGCATTTTGTCTATGGGGTAATTCCTTTCCTGTTAGGGAACTCTGTTCCTTTTCTGAGTTCTCCTGGTCTTTGGTTTTTTTTCCTGGCTAGAAAACCTTACCTTAGAATATTCAGTGCTCCTGGGTCCTGGAGTATCTGCCTCCTGCAGTGCTTTTCTACCTCACTTCTGCCCATATGTTGGCATGCAACATTTTCATTTCTGTGTCCTGCTTGTCTTACAAGCAAGCAGCCACACACCAGGTTTTTTATCATTTTAGAATGATCTGCCACGTCCTACCCAGTTTGCCTCAATAGCACAACTACCAGTTCACATTTTTTTCACTCTCCTTGCACAGATCTTGCTTCACCTGCAATAAAAACTTGATTCCTTTTCTCTAGACTGCCTCTCCTCTACCTTCTCCCTCTAGAGCTGACTTTTGATAGCAAACTGTGTAGCCAGGCTAAACGAACATCATCCATTTCTATAACTGTGCTCTCATGTTTTCAGTATTGCAGCTGATGTAGCCTCACATTCTGCTTTCGTTGACCAGCAATGTGTACAGAGCAGAGATCTTAACTGAGATGCCCGTAACAGTGCCCAGCGGCTGCAGATAATTTAAGCTCAGCGATATGGGCAGGTAACATTAGATTATTCCTTCGTGAGGCCAGGATGAATCAGGATGAATCATATGGCGATGGAGGTAACTCCTTCCATCAGCTGAGGAGTGAATCAGCCGCTGTTCTTCTTGTCATAAAGATACCATTTTTTTTGTGCAGTTTTCCCTGCAAAAGTCATGCGGCTGAATCAAGTGGCTAGTTTGCCATGGGCCTGCCCATGAATTAGCAGTATGGATTTCAGAACAGTTTTCAGCATAAGCAAATGGTGTTCAGTGATTTGGAGAAGAAATTCCAGTTCTAGATCAGGAGACAGCTGGAAATACTTTCTCCAAGAAATGTATGGACGAGCTGTTGCTTGAGATGGGAGACCATCACATCCCAAACTTCCCAAAATCTGTGTTGGCCCTAAGAGCAAATTCAGGACTCAGTTTGCAGTACGTGGCCACCAGTAGGTATCGAGTCCCATCGGGGGCTCTTTATTTAGAGGAAGAGGGAATATCAAAGAGGAGGAGATGGGATGAGTCCCAAGGCTCTTTGGCTCAAGTGGCCACTTGGCCACTGCCCCTTATGACATGCACCAGGTTTCTGCTGGGTGCAAAGCTGCCACGTTGGCTCATGGTTTGCCCCATTTGGGAAATGCCCTCACCTTCATTAGGTTTAAGACTGAGGGATCTGCAACACAAACAGGAGCTTGTGCCCTTTATTCATTATGTCACTTCCAGCATTAGCTAAGTAAAGAAAATCTTTGCTTTACTTAAAATTAAAATGACAATAATTCATGAATCAAACTTGCAGTGACATTTATCCAGTTAACTGATGCTTGCTAGAGGTTGAAGGGACTCATAAATACAGTTGTCTTCATGTCTCAGGAACATTTCTTGGTGTTTCTTGACAGTTAAGAGCGTTAATTCTTCTGATGCTAATTTCTGTGTAGTACTGATGAAAAATGCATTTTTCCCAGGGAGTTGGCACTTGGCAAATATCTTGATGGCAATAAATTAAAGTATGATCTAAGTTTCTGTTGCCATGGTTTTCTTCTCCACTGATACATGCAATTACAACATCTTCACTCAGCGACAGCAGAGGAGGGAAACCGCAGCCCTGATCACCCCGTGGTGCAACAAACTCATGGTTTGCCCTCCTGGTGCTCTCATACCTTAAAGCAAACAGAGCAAATAAGTTGTTGTTCTATCTTTCTTAGAAATTGTGGATATATGTCTGCCCAATTTATCTACTTTTTTCCTTTAAAGCTATTTTATTTCTTGATTTTATTAAGCAGGACCTTTAAGCTATTTTTTTAAATGATAAATCTAGACAAAAACTCCCAGCAGCTCTTTTAGCCCATCTGGCCACAATTACATATTTCTCTTTGAAACGCAGAAATATCAGTTTTGAATTAAATAAAAGCAAAGTCTCTCCTTGTTTTGCACTGATTCAGAAATACTGCCTCTCTCTGAGACTAGTAACAATAATGAAGTTGCAAAATTTCTAGCCTTAAGATGTACCTATTTTATTAAATTTATTTGCATATTTTCAGCAGAAATGAAAAGAAGAAAACACTTTTTAGAGACAAGACAGAGAGCAGGTGAGTCACAAATCATTCTAGCTTGTATTTTGGGATGGGTGTGCAGGGGTCCTTGGCGGGGTGCACGTTTGGTGCCCCAGACCCTTTTCCTTGGTATTTTGCAGGATGACCATATCGACAACGCCTTTGTATCTGCATCTGGAGGAAGATTTAACTGCTTCCACCAGCAATCTGATCTCTGCAGCAACTGTTTAAGCCGCCACTGCTGGTCCTCTCCCAGGGGTCCGATTCTGCTGGTAAATATTTGTCACAGCAGCCTCCTTCCCCACTCGGGCATCGTATTTGTTATTGCTTCTAAAGCAAGCGCTGAGTTGTGAGAGCAGTGATTTCTGCTCCTTTGGCAGCCTGGCCTGCACTGCGGCAGCCTCCCCCTCTGCTCACAGAGATTTAGAGACATTGCAGTAAACAGCTTTTCACGGAGATGCTCCTGCTCTCCTGGCTCCGGTGCAGCCTGGACCCACTCTGCACTGCTATGGATACCGTATATAGAAGCAGTTTGCAAAATCAAGCCCTTGCAGAAGAAGATGATATATTTGACCTTTCTCAAAACAACATATAAAAAAATCATGGAGGGGAGTGGATTTAGGAGGTCTAATCAGAGCTGAAGTCTTCTTCTAGACTCCCTTGTGCCCAAATGCATGTCCTGCATGCGAGAGTGCAATTGCTGCCAAGCCACGAGTTTTACTACACTCGCTTCTTCAGGTTTGCGCTGGGGCTGTGCACTGCTGTGCTATGTCACTTGACGTTATTCACACACAAAGGGCTGGATTTAAGCACCGCAGCTCAGCAGCCAAATGCCAATTGATTTATGGTGCAGGCAAGAGGTCACAGCTAGATACACTCGGTGACACGCGGGTTTGCAGCTTGAATGAAAAGATGGGCGAGAAGAATGGATTTGCATGGTTGCTGACAGTTAATATATTACATCTAGTTAGCCTACTATATATAAAAGATTTTTTTGAAGTTTGATTGTGGAGAGCCAACCATACTTTTCTCGAAGAATGTTATTTCATTAATAAGGAACACAATGCCCTTTGTTGTTGTTGTTGCATCTGTTTGTCACTGTAGAGGTGAAAAATAACATTGCAGCTCTTTTACTTTAAACAATGATATTTCTATGACTCATACATTATTGAATGCCCCTATTTTTTCCCAGGGAGTTTTTTTTTTAATTTTAATAGCACCTGATATTCCTGTTGATTCCCTTGTTGCCAAGCCATATAAATACTGACCTCAGAATTTCAGAATAGCCTTGGCAAAAAGAAAAAAAAAAAAACAAAAAAACAAGCAAAAAAACCCCAGTAGCTTAATTTGCATCATCATTGCTAAGGGCTCTGCATATTTTCACAACAAAAAAAAGCTATTTTCAGCAGTCTGGACGATATGGATTGGTATGGACGTATTCAGCTTTCAGGAGGGAATTTATTCTTAGAAATTGGGTCAAAGAATTTGGTTTGGCAAGACCTACTCAGAGTGGCTCTGATTCAAAAGAAAGATTTTTGTAAGGTGGTTTATTAGCATAGTACAATTGCTTCTAAACATCTTTTATTTTAAAAATGGGAAACTTTTAAATAAATTTTAATCAACTAAGGTATCTAAAGGTGAACTGAGAAGCATGGATGGAATAAATAAACAAGAATTGTTCAGAAGGCAAAAATCAGAAAGCAGACTGATGTACAGCTTTTTTTGTTTTTTGATGTTCTTTTCCTTTCTGCCTTCCTTCCTTTATCCTTCATAGTGTCATTAAATTGGGTCTTCCTCAATATTGCATGTCCTTTGTGCAGTTAGCTTTGACATTGAAGAAAAGGAGATATAAATTATGCGTCCGGTGGAGATGGGCTTTGAGTCTCCATGGACAGAGGGCTGCATGGAAGAGCTGGTCAGAAGACCAAAGCCTAAAAATAAATACTCAAAGTAAGTTGAAATCCTGCTGTGCTTTCCTTCCTTCTCTCCCTGAGCAGATGCAGGTCTGCCTCAAATGCTGGTCCGTGGGTATAGATATCTGACTCGGTACAGCTCAGCTGTGTGGACTTTGTTCTAGGAACTGGAAGGCCCGGATGCAGCTCAGGGACAGCAGCCGGAGCAGGAGATGCTGCGCTCTGCAGGCGCACGTTGTGCTGCGTCCGGAGCTGGAGACGTTGGGCTCCCACATCCATGCCCAATGCCAGGATGTTAGTGGTAGACACTGAGATATTTAAGCCTGATTTTTGTCAGAGAGGTGCAGGTGTAGGTGATCTCAGTGAGACCTGTGATAGCCATTTACAAAATTGTATAGTCATCTATAAATTCGATTTAGAGAGTTTAGATCTGAGACTTGGAATATCTTGTTCCTTCTCAGACCGAGCCTTGACTTCATCTTCTCCAACACTCTGGGTACCTTGTGGGTCCTCCCATTTTTGGATGCAGTACCAGAAAAGGGCCAACAAGTTGGTGCTGTGGCCACATGTACCATCTGCTATTCCCTGTAGCAGTGGGTTTAGGACAATTTTGGGGGAACACTGTCTCCTTATGACTCCTCTACCCCACCACAATGAGGGCAATGGAGTCGCCTGATTCCTGGTTCACTCACGTGTCCTCCTAGTGCCCTTCGTTTGTACGTGTAAGAGTTTCTTAATGTTTTTGAATCTACTCGTTTGAGAGTATATTAATCAGGCAATTCCTTGGAGACCCTCAAGTATACAACATTTGTGTACACTTGTCAATTAACTTTTTCCTTTCAAGGACTAATGACTCTAAATAACATTTCATGCTCCACATTTGCATGGTTACTGTGCACAGGGCACTGGCCCCTTGTGCTCGGTGCAACCCTGGATCTGGAAATACACCTGCTAAGAAGATTAAGCCTACAATGCTAAGCATTAAACCCACCAATATTTATACAGCAGGCAAAATTCATACCAAATCTGTCAGGCAGAACCTGTCACTGTGCTGTTTCTAAAAGGCTACCAGCCTCGAGAGATCTGTTTTTCACTTTCACCAATTCTAAGATGAATCGTCCTTCAATTTGCATCTCAGACCACTAGTAAACTGCCTAAAGCATTATTGAATTAATACATTTGAGGGGGTCCATCTGCAGGCGCTGCTCCAGTGGACATGATGAATAGCAACCTGACCGATAGAGAGGATAAGCAGGAAATGTTTTCCCTTCGGAGAAAATGTGTGATGTGTTAAACAGGCGTTTAGGGCATTTTTCCTTACAAAAGGCAAAAATCTCATGGAGAGGTACTGGGTGTAGTTATGGGGTTTCTCTTCCAAATTTCAGTTATTTCCCTCTCTTTCTGGGGGAAAGATCTGACCCTGGCCCCACACTCATGCATGGAAGTTGCGGTGGTCCCTCTCCCAGTCTCCTTCTTGCCTTCCTGGAAACACCACTGGAACACCGAGTATGGTACTAGCACCTAAGCACTGCTTCTCTTTTGCAACCTGATTTCTCTTTCATATAAATTTGATCTTTTTTTTTTTTTTTTTAAATTTCTGACCTAAAAAAGGATCATATTTTTCTTCCTAATGGGAAACTTGTTGTGCAGTAAAAATGTTTACTGAGGCATGCAGAGCTCGACCTGTTTCCCACTTGAATCAATAGAAAGACTGCTATTGATTTCAGTGGTTTCCGAGACAGACTCCGTGCTTTATCCATTTTTCAGTAGATGAATTCCCTGGTGGTGGCTGCTTTGCAAAGGCTAACTGTCATCATGTTTGCATGTCTTTTGGGAAGGAAAGGAGGCATAAGAAAGAGGAAAAGTGATCATTCCATAAACTAAAAATGTACATTTAAAGTAAGGAAATGCAGATTGCTATTGGAGAGTAGCATTGCTTTATGCTGAAGGGCTACAGGTAGGATGACTGACCATCTCTAAGAATTTGTCATCCACAGGGTAAAAGCTGCCAACTTCCTTGAAATCTAATGCAACATGACATTTATGTCACATTTTATCTGCTAACATTGGTTTACGTTATGTCAAGTGATGTGATGTAACCAGACATAGCCTAATAGCTAGTGATGTGCAAAAGAGGCATTTGTTTTTCTTCCCATGCTAGAAGTGTAAGATATCACAAAAGGCAAAATAATCTTGGGCTTTGTGTATGCAACTTCATCATGTTCTCACAGGGCAATGACTCCAGGGTTATAAAACACCATGGACCACAGGGATGTGACTGCAGAACGCTACTCGTCTAAGCAGGCAGCGCAGCTTCATCTTCATAAAAGACAACGACGCATGTCAAATCCCTTCATTTGCACTGGTGTTTCCTTGCTGCCAGGGAATTCCAAGCTGAAAATCTTACTGATTTTCGTAAGATTCTTGTGTTTTAATTCAATGGGGCCCAACAGGTGCTGCACACCATAGAGTTGTTGTGGACGTGGCAGGATTTGGAGGTGCCATGGCCAAGCTTTGCTGTGGCAAAGCCTCTTCAGAGCATTCCAGGAAGAAACAAACAGGGAGAGGAGTGAGCCAAAGGAGCATATTTGTTCCAAAACTTCTCTGTTTCTATGGGATAGCTCCGCCTTTAAGACACAACCTGGTCAGCACACCTTGCCTCAAAGATCATGTTTGGACAATGTTCTTTGTGCAAGATGAAATAAAGATCTCTGTGGAGGCTTTTAATGTAAAATAGCATTTACAGATGGATGATGACAAAACTAGAAAAAAGGTTTGTGAAGGAACCACTAGGCTAGGTAATCTATATTTTTTTCTATGAAAGACCACTTAAGAATGCTTGAAGAAAATTGTCCTGATGTTAGTAAGCCCTTCTACAGTGGGCTGGTTCTTGTAGTCACCTAAACTGACATCCAGCCCCATACGGACATGCTGGTAAACTGGCTCCGGGCTGCTAATAAGGGAAAGATGAAGGTGTTTGCTGAGCAAAACACTGCAGGAGCCTGGCTGCACGCGTGCCCGAGCGGCGTTTGCTGGTCCCCTTCAGTGACCGTGAGATGTGTTGAAGGTGTAGCTGCCGTATCCCGCTGGATGAAAGTCAGCCTGCCAGCCGGATAAATTCATTGCTAAACGTGGCAGAGAGAAGGATTAAACATTTCATGAGCTGCAGGAGCCAAACCTGAGCGAGAGGTGGGCACATCTGCTCCTCTGCCACATCTATGTTTGCAAGCTTTAAGCCGGCTAGCGGAAAATATCATTTATTAGTGGTGCTGATCTGATTAGGCTGGCAGCAGAACAGAGACAAATATGAACCTTTCCCAGTAGTCATTATTATGACAAAAAAAAAATCTCTGTGGCACTGCAAAGGTCCTTTGCATTTTGGTGAGTTGCTTTCCCAGGACAAACCAGTGATTAAATTCTGTATACTACTCATTATTTTTTTCAATTTAGCCGCTTGCAAGAGTTGCTGTGATAACATTTAAATGGCAAGAGGTGGCTGAACTGGATCAGCATTGCTCTGAGTGTCCCTGCTCAAGCCCCTGGCATTTCAGCAGGGCTCTCATTATCCATGCTGCTCCGCCACTTCCAACGAGACTGTCTCCATAACTTCTTCCTAGGGACAGATTTTTCTTCCCCAGCACTATCTGATGCTTTCTGTAACTGAAGCGGTGCTGATATGTAGATGCAATTTAATCATGGCAAGGCATGTAGCGCACTGGGAAAAGAGTCGGCTTGCTCCAATTTCTCATTACTGGGAAAATCTTTGGCATTTTTGTCAGGGTGTGCAGGGTATAACAAGGACAATGTTTTCAAATGACAAACAATGATCAGATAGGTATGGAAGAGGAGAAAAGGATAGATCACTAGCTGGTTTTAAGCAACATTTTGCTCATTACAGCAAAAAGTATTTCCTGGCTACTTACAGACTTGTATGCATCTCTCTGTGCCTTTTCCCTGTGATATTAGTAGCCGGCAGAGCAGAAAATGATGCTACAAATCTACGTGCCTCGTTTGCCAAATCTCAGTGGCTTTTGTCCTGAGTGGATGAAGTTTACTCCTCTGGAAATGCAAAACACCTCGCACGGGCCTTGGTTTCCAGCAAGTTAAACTATTGCATGGCAGAGACAGAATTTGGAAACTCCCCAAAACAGAGGATTCAGTCAAGACTTGCTTGCATTAATGTTGGCTGGTTCTATTTTTTAGCATCTTTAATATGTGAACATTTGTAAACGCTCATTCTCCAATTCCATGTGCTGGAGGCACCGAGGGAGAAATCTAAGCAACACCTGCAAAGCCAAGAGAACTTGCAACGTGGCAGCAAAGCCCAGGATATTGCATTAAACAGCAAGAACAATGAAGGATAGCAGGTGTCCCTTCCGAGTGTTGTTGGGCATGGTGCGCAAAACTCTGCCAAAATGTTGGAAAAAAGCCCAAAATTCTGCAGTCACCCATTTTTTGAGCTTCCAAATTCTTGGCACATTAATTAAGTTATTCCTGAGAACTTCGGTTCTGCAGCTCTCTTGCATGCACTACCACAGCAGAGTGGCAATTATCTGTGTATAAATAAATAATATAATGAATAAATAGTATAATAAATATATGTGAATAACCAGGGCAATTATCTGTGAATAAATAATCTGTGAAAAGTGTGTACAGGAAGAGGAAGGAACAGTTGAAAAAAAAAATAGGTATATTAATATTTTAATTGCAGTTTGGCAAAAAGAAGCATCGTCTCCATGCCACTGAAATGAGACAAGTTGAAGCCTGATATTGGCACATGGGTTAAAAAAAAAAGAGACCAGGGTCCCAAATTGGCACCAGAAGTGCAGTGAGGGAGTTCAAAAGGGGCCTCCTTGTCCCCATTGCCTCTTGCAAACGTCTTATTTGAGGGAGTTTCCAAGGGATCCATGCTAGCAGGGCACATATCCAAGGTCAGACACAGTTGAGAGACTGCAGTTTCACATTATCTTCTTATATGCACTGTGAATAATGTAAGTAATGTAATTATATGTAATATATAATACCTGGAAATCTAGGAAACTAGACTCAGATTACGGACTCATCAGTCCGTGAATCCATTGCTGTTTCTTGGGTTTTGATCTGAAAAATAGCGGACAATTTTAGGTAATGGAAAAGATGTGTCTCATTCCGTTATGATATTTTTAAATCCTGCTTGTATGTTATCTGCTCTCTGAAACATTCTTGATTTACTTGTTCATTGTAACAAGTTTTGTACAAGAAAGCCCTGCGTTTGTGCTCAGTCTGACAGTATTGGCTGTTCCACGTGCAACATCTGCTTAGGAAAACAGGAATTTAATTTGGTCTGGGATATTCTCTGTTGTACTTTTCTTGTCACAGCAGTGGAAATACTTTACTAGCCCAAATGAGCCCCACTTAACTAGAAAGTACCTTGATTTCCACAGGCAAAACTGACTGTGGGTTCTTTAACCCACATGCATATGGTTGTATTTTTATTGCTGGATAAAAGACACATGCAAAGGGTAAAGACCTGCTCAATGTGCAAGTTACCCCTCTGTTAGTGGGCACAGGCTTCGCTGTGATCCCCTTTTGTCAAGTGCCAGGCCCATATTTTTGATTCCTTGGCTGCTGGGATTTGATTTGGGAGGAGTAGCTGCTGTCCTTCCACATAAAGATGTGGATATATCTCCTCACCCCTGTAGAGTCTTCAGGAAATGATGGGGCTGTGTTTGGGTTTGATTTATCCTGAAAGGCAGCAGATACATTTTAGCATCAGGCTATTCTGCTTTTAGAAATGGATGCGCCCAGGAATTTTATTGAAAGGTAGAAGATGGATGATACAGGGGGGTAAAAAAAAAAAGAAATTTTGATCAAACTTAAAAATAGAGATTTCATTTCTAGATTGATGCTCTAGGATTTTTCTTCCTTTCTTCATGGTAACATTCTGTATTGTATTCCTGCCACGTTCTTTCTAATTGGGAAATAATTAAATTGCTAAATTGAATATTTTAAAGATTTTCCTTGGCTGGCGGTTTGATTTCCTCCGGTGCAGATAATAGGTTACAGGCCTGTCTCGGGACTCAGCAGCATGAGTAATACTGTTGCATCAGCCCTGTTTGCACTGACAGGTTTGCGGACGGCTCTTTCCTGCGCTGATGCTCGAGTGGCTCCGAGAAAAAGCTGAGGCTGCAGTTCAGATCCAGGAGGGATCTGCTCGCCAAAGCAGAAAGGTAGCAGGTCTCACAAGGCTGAAGAGAAATGCTCAGTATATTAGTAAGGAGTAGAACACAGCTAGAGGACTAACCAAGTATACGTGTTCCATAGGAAATTACAGAGATTTCTGCATCCAGTGCAAGGGTGGCATGGTCATTAGCAAGGAATTCCTCAGACTACGGAAATATATTGAAGCTACTTTTCTGACCACAGAAACAGATGCATTTAAAGGTATAATTTCCAAAATACAAAGGAAAGGATCCTCCCTATTTATTAAAATGAGTCCTTCAAGTATACAGGTAAATCTGAAAATATCAGTGACATTCAAGAACACCTTTAAGAAAGTTTAGAAATGCAGACCACAATAAGATGATGAAATTAGCTGAGCAGAAAACACCATTCTCATGGTACACCTCTGTTTGTAACCGGGAGCAATATGCAATTTAAAGCACGAGAATGCTGTCTTTAAAATCATAGTAACTTAACTCTGAAGGTCTTTGCACCTGTGGGCTGCGCACAATGCGACTTTCAACAGGGCTTCCCACAGGAACTTTCCGATGATGGGAGATTTTTGTTCTGTTTTTCGAAGCTACTCATTTATTCACAAACCTGGATGTGGGGCCTAAATGAACCTGTCAGTGCTCCTTGTGATCGGTGAGAACATTTAGACGCTTAGCCCACTGCCAAGGGAGATTGCGGGATTGTCATCGTCAGCTCTAATGACAATCCTATATTAAGGATGCTCTTGGAATAAGTAATCAATGAGACAGTGCTTTGAAATGACCCAAGGACTTTCCAGCCCAATGATTTAATAACCTAATAAGTTGAAAAAAAAGTAAATCTTATTAAATACTAGTGGCCTAGAACAGAATCTGCCCAAAGGAATTTTCTGATATTATTTTTATTTGCTTGTCATAATACATTTGGGCCACGTTTTCTCCTTTCTGTTGCATGTGTTATATTAAAGATGAAAAAAAGAAAGTTTCATATTCAGCTTAAGTTTATCAACAGCCTCTTTTTCCTCACTAGTTAAGCAGAAAGACATTAAAGTACTGAAATTTAATTATGTGACAGAACAATTTAAGCCCAGTCTGAGAGTGGTTCCTCTAGCAGCAGCTGGATGCCTGGAGAAGCAATGAAGAGAAAATCCCTTCCTTGGCGATGCATTTGCGTTTCCCTTTCTTCTTTTGTGCAGCGATGAACCTTTTTGATCTCGCTCTTTTGTAAAGTAAATCTTCGTCAGATTAAATTTGGAGATCCCTATCAGAAAGCACTTGGCTTTGACAAGCCTGACAGAGCCCTGCGTTGCTTGCAACATAGCAATGGTTGGCACTGCAATGCCAAGGACTTGGATAAGGAAGAAAGGATATTTTAGTTGCATGACTCATAAGGAATACAAAGGCAGCTCTGGCAACGTCTGCACTAATTACGGACTAGTTGCTATGTTGCTGCTGTCATGGATAGGTATTAGCTGTGTGGGATGCTGAAGCGCGTGGGCAACCTGCGAAGCCCGAGCTCGGCTCTCCGGAGCTCACATCCCCATCCAGCCCATCTGGGAAGTGGGCCACACATGGAGGTGCCTAAGTGCGGGCTGGAGGTGCCAAACTGCCTGTGCCTTAATTTTGTCCTCCTTAGCTGCAAACTGTTTTAGGTATTAAGAAACATGTACAAAATGGTGCACGGCAGAACTTCAGGGCCACCAGCCCTGGTGCTGCACGGCGCTCTGGGTCTGACCCTCTCGGTCCTCACTGCTACAACCCCAATGTCTGGAGCAACGGCCCAGCGATGCTCCCCTGCCTTGGAGGCTGTTGGTTCTATCGTACCTTGGTGGGAGCAAGAGATGGTTGTTGGTCCTTTCAAACTTTCAGGGCGTTTGATGGCGGGGGGGCCGCCTTGGGCTGAGAGATGTCAGTGTGATTCACATCTGCACTGCAGCGAACTCAGGGTCAGAGGGGGAACTGGCTCTGTTTCAAGAGTGAAATAGCAGGAAAATTATCCAGGCTTAATTCCGTGTTTCCTTCAAGGGTCTCGCTTCCTAAGTTGGGATGTCTGCTCCTCTCACATCATCTGCCCTTAATCCCTTCTCCTGCTGGCCTTCAGGCTTAGGGGATTTCTTGCCTCTTTCTGGAAATGAGAGACCCCTCTCCATTTTAGGGCAGGAAGGTGCACGACAGCAGAAGCTGCCCTCCCTGACAGCACTACAGCTATATGCTACATGCAAAGCTACCTGCCTTTAAGTGCTGCACAGTGAGGAAGGCAGCCCTTGGGCTGGGAAACCTGGGCACAGAAAGCACATCCGTGACTATCAATTACCCATAACTACTACATGGTGGTGTTTTAAAACCATATGGCAGCTCATGGACTGTGCCAGGGAAGGAGAACACAAGCTGCAAGTGATATTTCGGGAAGGAGGGTGGATTTGTTTTGGAATAAATGTCTGCAGCAACAGAACCCTGAGGAGGGCAGAAAATTCCTGCGGCACCAGGGCTGCCTTTTGTAATTGGACTAAAGCTGCTGCAATGAAAATAACCCACTCCTCTAGGTCCCCTGTCACACTGTGACCAATGTTCATGTGAACAGAAATCAGGGGAGTTTTTAATGCACATTTCCTTTTCTGCATGCTCCTGCTCTGTCCAATACCTTAGTAAGCAGGTGAATGCTGTTATAGCATGGTTATTAATAATAACCAATAACAACGTGAGAAACAACTGCAGCATGGCTTTCCTTCCAAACACTATAATGGGAGATATCATGGCAGGCTCCCATCCTTTGAATGTAAAAACCAGGAGCAATACACACTGCTCATGGTGCTTGCGTTTGATTTTGCACCAGAGATTAAAGCAGACGCTACCTAAAATATTCACCAAGAAACGTCAGCACTGAGGAGGAGATGCAGGCGCAGGGCTGGAGGTGGGTTCTGGATGAAGCATTTAAGGCCACGAGGCTCGAGGAGCTGTTCTGATCGCATCATTCTCAGCAATATTAGTTCAATTATGTGATCCAAATCGCATCCTTAATGGTAATCTGCAAAGAAAAGAAGTGTTTCTGCTTGAAAACATAGTGGCTTGGGAACCTGGCTGCCAGCTTGCCTTGTCAAAAATTATCACGGGACTTATATTAAAGAGCCCGGTGGGGAAAACAGCTCTTTTCAGCCTGGCACAGCCAGGCAGGGCAGCCCTGGCTGTTGGCTTGCTCTGATGTAACTTTGGGGTCATTATGTTTAAGAAATGCTGGAGGAAAATTTACCCCGCAGCCAAAGCTGCTGAAGTCTGAGCAAAGATAGTGAAATGGGCCTTGTGGTGCCCCGGCTCTGCTCCTGCTCTCCATCAGCTCCAGCACCAAGGGGCTGAGCTGGGCTTGGAGCTGCAAATAAGGGCAGCAGGACCTCGTCTAGGAGCTAATGATGCTTCTGTTTTGGGGGAAAGCAAGAACAAAAAACATATCTCCATTCCATGTAGTTTTACTGACTTTAAAATAACCAGCATGACTAAACTAATCTTTCCCTCCAAGGGAAGTTTTGCTTGACAGACTGCAGAATTTGAGCCCATATACCACTCTCATGGGACTTCAAAAGCCGGCAAAGAAGGTTTCTGAGGTCCTTGGTTTCCATATAAATTCATGTCTGCCTTTGCTTTCTGCAACCTTCCTTCAGCCTGAACTGCTGGCTCAGCTTTGCTTTGCACTTGGTTTTGGTGTAATGCAAAGGAGAGAGAGGTGCATTAGCAGCTATTTAATTTACTTATCCACAGGTGAGTTAGTCTGACAGGTCCTTCGCCTTTTTGGTTAAAAGCGGCCTAGTTAGTGGCTAAATGGGGGTTGTTTCCTCTTCTCTATTTCTGCATCCGAAGCTCACATAATGTACACAACTTGGTTTTGCTGATTTGCTCTGGGTGTCAGATACCTGCACAGCCTGTCTCAATCACTGCTCAGTTAGCATACTATATATTTTTTTTCTTGCCTGTTCTTGTCCACAGGCTTCGATACAGTGATTTCTTTTGCCACAAGCATTGCATACGACCTCATATATCATTTTGTTTTCAATTTCCATAGTTTTTGCCATTTCCTTTCCACTTTATCTATTCTTTATTTTCTATATTTTTGCACGCATTGTACTGTACTTTTGATGGTCAGACAGACCTCTTCCTTTTATTTTCAAGCTTTTCTTGCCCTACGCTACTGAAGAGCAGAGAACACCAAAATTATCTGAGGAAATAGCGAGGAAAGAGCAAAGGAGCCATGTGGGTGTTTTACATAATGTTGGAGGAACCAGTTGGCTTGTGGGCGGAAAGATGCTGGAACTGGGGCCAAAATACAAGGCTGGGGACACCAGGGTAGAAAACTTGCTGTTCTCTCTTAGGAGTTCTCATTAAAAAAGCCACTTTTGCCTGTGACGTTTGCTGACACGGCGGATGTCATAAATTCCCTAATCCAGGTAACTATGCAAAACCAAATAGTCCTGAAGATCCTGGGTTTACACCTCAGCTAGGAAGATGTCTGAAAAAAGGCAAACTTATTTAACAAGAATGGTCTGAAATTTTGTAATACCTAGCATAAATTTATCAGAGGAGGATTTAGGTGGCGATGCTTTACATCAGTCCAGTGCTGTGCAAGACATATGGAAATTAATGATGGATTAGATTTCAGAAAGCTTATAAAAAGAGCCTTGCAAGACCTTTCACCTTAAAATCGTTCACAGCTGAGCAATGCATTAAAGTAACCATGGATGTAATCCTCGGATGGTACAGCAGCAAGAAATATGCTAGTGATTAATAGGTTTGGGTTACTTAACGGTTTAATACACGGCTGCACGGAAAGTATCTCTGATAACAGCAAGCAAGGCCTAACTATTGCAAGAAAATTGGATGCTGAGTTGTGGAAGTTTGGGTATTTTCCTGAATTGCATGCGAGTTTTGCTGGATGCTCTTCCAGGGGGTTGCATCTCTGGCAGGAGCAGGGGAATGCGGGGAGGCTCTCGGCACGTGCGGGTCCCTGCGTGGGTTGGGGCCACCGAAAGGACACCGGGTTTAGTTTTTGCAGCGGCTTCCACGGCGTCAGAGCGGATTATTCTGCGGAGGCAGCGATCTGACAGCCTTGTCTGCACTGCTTGGAGGAGCCGGGCTGCGCAGTGTCACCCAGCATCACATCAGCGCTGGGAAAAGCAGCTTCGTGGTGGAAGTGCAAATCAGATTTTCCTGTTGGACACTCACAGTGCGTGGTGCTCACTGGCTCTGCAGGGACCGAGAGCACTGTGAAAAGATTCATTACCGGTGATGACTGCTGGAATATATCTGTCTATGTGCAAAAACATTGCCAGCAAGATGCATTTGGAGCTACTGCTGCAAGGCTTAATGCTGCCGAGTAGGACTTTCTTCCATAGCACAAGGAAAAGTCACTTCCACCGTGAGGTTTAGTTTAAATAGGAAAAGCTACTAAATTCAGTCCTTGCCTATTTGGCACAGGTTTCACAACATTTCCCATTGTTAGTCACAAAATCTACCTGTTAGAGCATTGCAGGAATGGCCAAGGATGCTGTTCTTGGCTGCGGCAGGAGCAAACGGGGGGTCCTGGGCACGCAGCGCGTGGCGACTTGGCGAGCTTGCTTCGCCTTCCACATTCCCCTTCCAGATGTCGGGTGTTAGTGAAACGTGCCAGGCTTCCCAAGGAGTAATCACATCAACTGGAGCCGGGAACAAGCTGTCATCGTTCACTGTGCTAATGAAAATTATGATGACACCACAACAAGAAACCCTCGCCAAGCTCATCATCTCACGCTGCCGCGGCATGAAGTTATTTAAAGGCTAATGTTCTTAGCAGCACATAAAAGCTATGAACAATTTCTGAAGGTGATTGAGCACCAGAGCAAAGTAGAGCTGCACGGAGAAGGGAGCTGGTGTCTGGTGAGTGTGCCTTGCTCCAAGCACCAACGTTATTCATACTGTATCAGAGGAAACAAGCTCAATAAAGCCTGACCACAGCCAGCAGAAGGAAGAGTTGTCCCTGGCCAGAGAAGTGCTGGGAATTCACTGTTGCTGCCATGCAACATTTCACTAACAATGATGCGAGTGAGGATGCACATTCAGTTTGCTAACATTTAATTCCCTCACTGGGGGGTCATGGAGCTTGACTTAAAACTAACTGAGGGGAAAAAAAACAGATTTGAGAAACCTTCTGAGGAAGGAGATGCACATTCAAGACTTTTTGCGGTGTGTAAACCTAGGACCCATGCAGAGGGGAAAGGAAAGTTGTCACGGGTCCTTCTATCCCCAGCACATAGTCATTGCCACGTGCAAAATAAAATATTTATTTTTGTTAACTTTGTGGGGAGAGTGTGTGGCGGAAAGAATCCACAAAGGCACAGCAGGGGAAAAAGCACGAACTCAAATTAGTTTTAGGGAGCTGGAAGAACGAGACTGTGAGATTTGATCTACCTCAAGCTCTATCCCCAGCAGTGACTCATGAAACAGAATGTCAAACTACAGTAAATTCAAGGAATAGACACAGCATTAAGAAACTGGAGGAAAACCAAGACGAAGGCGAGAGCAGGCAGTCAAAAAGAACAAGAATAAACAGGGAGGTTGGAGGGAGAGAGGAGGGGGAACAAAGGGAATTTGAGGCAACTGAAACACAACAATATGTTGGATTCCACCGAAATCTTTTCATGTTTCAATATATATTCTCTATTCCCTTTACTCAGAGGTATTTCTTTTCAGAGGAAATTTAACTTGAAAAAAGATTTCCAAGGAGGAACGGGAGCCTCAGGTAAGCAAAGGGAAAATCCTGCTTGGATCAATTCCACCTTGTCTCGAGGGAAGGCCAGGGGAATAAATACTTGGAAAGTATTCTTCTTCCAGAGCGGAGGGATCCCAAGTCTTGTAATGAGCCTTTGACACCTTCTAACATCCTTCAGGGGATGGTAGAAGACCCAAAAGACGATGATGGAAATCAGGGAAACTCAGGCTTGGCTGCAGCCAAGGGAAGACTCCAGCTCCCAGCATCCCACTCCATGCTTGACTCAGCCTGTATGTGCTGGGAAGATTTTTAGTCGGATTTTCAGAAGAAATGAAACGTTGGCCGCTTTTCCTCCCTGTACTCATTCTCAGCCAACCTCTAACAAAGTGCATGGACTGTTAGCAGCCTAATTTTACCGGCTTCGGTTTCTCCACTGCGAATGCCCCAGTGCTTTCAGGGCTCGGGTGCCAATGATGACTCTTCTCTGAACCATCTCTTCATTCCTAATCCAAGAAATCACGTACAAAGACAGCTGGGGGGTTTCAGACCTGCTCAACCATGTGCATCTCGTGGCTACTGGACTGCATGCACAGAATAAGCTGAGCATCTGTATTTATAAGGCATGAGGCTCATTTTATTGCACAACATAAAGTGTTTACTATGTAATTTTCTCCATTGATCCAGAATTGCCATATTTCTTTTCTTGGGATTTTAAGCTTCTCAGACAGATGAGGCAAAAATATATATATCTTGCCTCTGCAGAAAGGCATTAAGTTGTCTACAAAGTTGTTCTGCTCAAGCTACAGCCTTCAAGAAATGCATGTGTGTGCCCAGGGCCAGCACGTGCAAGGCAATAGTGAAGGCCACCAGCTTCATGCCCAAAGGGCCAGTTTTCAGTTGCATTGGCCATGGGGAAAAGCTTGCCAATGTGCATGGAGATTTCTTTAGGAAGAAGACTTAGTTAAGCATCAGTGCAGGCACTGTCTGAATGGCTGAAGGTTGTTGTGTGTTAGGAATCTCCCCTCCAGGAAATCCTAGGATTTAAGTAGAAAAGAGGGGAAGGACGTGTTTTGATTTCAAATAGCACAAGTGAGAAATGCAAATAGGAGAAATCTTTCAGAAGAACATCAGTCAGATGATGGGGCTCTACAAGCCCGGTCTTACATCTTAAGTGCAGCTTGCATGGCTAACAAAATCTGCAGACAGCCACTCTGGGAGTGCTGAATCATTACATTTTACATAGTCCTTTGCACTATGAAACCTGGATGCTTCCCAAGAGGGAGCAATCTGGAAATAAAACCATGTCTGATCAATAAAATGAAATGGCTTGAAGAAATCCGTGTTTAGTGCTCAGTAAGTCCTAATTGGCTTTGCAAGCATCAGGGGTGACCTTGCCCTTGGCAGCGTCACAGCTTGAGGGTTGCACAGGGTTATTGCAACATAATGCCAGCCCGGGAGCGATTCCTGGCACTCTTGGCAGTGCAGAAGACCCTGAGCACAGGTGAATCAGAAGAAAGGTCTGCAAAGAGCGCAAAACGACCCAGCAGACATGCCCAGCTCTGCTTCTCCTTGGCTTTGCCACGAGATGAGTGGAAACCTCCCATCTCACGTTGGCTCCATTTCTCTGTGTGCTGCTATAGACCAGGCCTTGCTTCCTCAGCGCTTCGCGGCCTTTGGAGCTGTCAGGATCAGCGCTTCCTTGGAGCCCTGCTCTTCATCTGTAACACCAGCTCACCCTTGAGCCTAGGGCTCGGAGCAAATTCCTTGGGAAGAGCAAAAAGCCAAGCTGCAGTGGTCGAGAAATGATGCTTGTTAATGTCTATTTGCAACCTCAATTGCCAGCTGCTTCATTTTTTTTGCCAGCACTATGAGATATAGACATACAAACAGCAAATGTAGGTGAGCTATTAAAAAAGAAAGTATGACTATTTAAATAAGCAAGTTAAACAAAATCCATCCCAGCTGGCTTTCAACTCCCAGCCCCATGATCTAAAAATCAATTGGTTTTGCTTGCAGAACAGTAAAAGCCCTGGAGGAAACGGTTCTCTTTTCCATCCACAGAAGTGGCTGTGGAGAAACTTCAGAGGTTTTCTTGTGGTTAGCCAGAAGAGATGGACCAAAGAGCACAGGGATCTCCCTCCACAGTTGTCTTGGTCTCCTTTAGTGCACAAGACCTGGCTTTCCACAGCAATATCACAAAACAAGTCAATGGCCACTGGTGCACCCAGGCTTACGTACCACGGACTCAGATGGGTGCAGCTGCATCCTGTGGGGCTGAAGCCAACTATAACCCCCAGGAGACTGTAAAACCAAAAATCAAGTAGCTTCCCCAGGCCACCACAGCTCCCATGGGAACACGTTGGTCCTTGCAACTTTAGTTGGCTTTGACAAGACGGTAGCCTCGCCTCTGAGGTTTGCTAAGCCTCAGAAATACAGCATTGGCAGCAAGCAAAGGTCTGGGGATCACTTTTGTTTGAAGTTCCACCCCATTTTTGTGCAGCTCTGGCAATAAATCCATAGATGTCTGATGGCAAAAAAAATCAGTAAATAGTGACAACCCGAGGCAATGCTCCACTACATAACCTCACAACGGCATGGTAAACTAGTGTCACTTCCTTTAATTTACCTACAATTTTATCAGGATAAACATTAGAGAATGTATCACATTTCTTTGTATTTTCTCCCTGCCTATTAGGCTGCTGGCTGCTTCAGTGAGCCCTCCATACCCAGCTTGGCTGCAGACCACTGATCTGCAACTCTCAGCACTCAGATATTGTCATTTCTCAAGTCCTGTCCAACTCGGGCTGTAACTTTTCATGAGCAAAGAAGGATGCCATAAGCAAAAGCCAGACACAGGCAAAATTTATCTCAATTTATCCTGGACAGAAGAAGTAACGGAGAATACCTTGCTGAAAGCAAAATACACTGCTTGACTGAATTTACTATAAGTAATAAAATACATCAGGGAGAGACCATTTACTGTAGTGGAAGAAAGTAATATATGATGTCAGTAAGTCATTTTAAAATGATGCTATTAAGCAAGGATAATGGTGATTATTGCCTTTTTTTAGGCATTAAAGTTATATTTATAAGCCAGTCGGTGGCTGACATCTACCAGTATAAAAAAGCCATTTTTAATTTCTTCGAGAAGAAGCTGTACATGTTTTATGTCACTCCCAGGACTGTGCACACTCCCTAGGCAAAAGCACAGGGCAAGGCAGGCCTGCAGCTGACACGAAGACAAGGGTCCTTGGGGTGTTTCTGTCCTCAGGACTCTGTTGTAAACACAGAAAAAAAAAAAAATCTAGATGTGTCACCTAGTTCATGGAGAAACTGCTGAGACATGAACAGGATTTAAACATTTCTGCTAGCGTTAGTCCTCAGCCTAGTGCACAAAGCTGTCCTGATCCTAGCACAACGAGTTATAACTTAGTGATGGCCAGCCAGCACGGCCTTCTTGCAAGAACAGGTCATTTTGGCATAGATTGGGCATCTACATATTTCATAGACATTTGCACTGGATCTTTGTAACTTGGGGCTGGTTTCAGAGAAGCTGCTTTGGTTGCAATTTGGGTCTTCAGCCCAAAAATGCCAATCCACCTGACTCTTCACACCTCTTGCCCTAGTCCTGAGGATGCCCAAACAGGTCTTTTCAACCCTCCTTCCTTGCATTTCTATGAGCATTTCTGCACCCATCCTTTTTTTTCTTTTTTTTTTTGGAATGTGGACAGAGGGAACTGTAAAGAATATTGCAATGCATCATGTGCCAGACCCGTAACACTTCTTTGCTGCTGCTTTACCTGCTGCAGCCGGATACATCAGACCTCTGCATGGAGGTTTTCCAACACGCCTTTGACATTCCCATCTCCGTACAAGCAAACGCTGATGTGGTTTCAGTGGCCTCATCCCAGGCATCTGCAGGATTAGGCTTGGCAGTGACTGTCCCCTACGGCAATGATGCCTCAGCACAGGCAGGCTGAAGCCCGGACATGCCAGGGATACAGGAGCAGCCTGAGGTCTCCATTGGGAGCACGCAGAGTTCAGTGCCAGGAAATTAATTGCAAAGGATGCAGGAGCCTTAATCCCAGCTAGTCCTTCAGGTTGCTCTGGCTCCATGGCTTGACCTCTGGCAGGATGTTGTGACAAATGAAAACCCCCAAAACATCCATCAGCTGGAGGCAGCACTCATCCCATTTACTGTTCATCATCATATGGCTCTGACTCATTGGCGTGTGCTTTATATAGCTATTTTCAAGCAGTAGCTGGGCTAATTAAAGTTAATTTCAGAAGGAGGCTTTCCAAAGTGGTTAAATCTGCCAGCCATTTCCAAATTACAGCAGCACAGACAGCACACGAGGCACGACAAAAATCTCCTGCTCCACCTTAAGCTCTAGCTCTCATGAATATTTCATATTTCAAGGGGTGAGCAACACGGCTCCTCCAACCCCTGTGCTCTGCTGCTGTAGAAAAGATCCAGTCGAGCAATAGAAAGATCAGCAACATCCAAAGCCGCCGGTGAAATTACCATTGGTTTCAATGGCAAATTCTGCATTTAAGCCAGCTCGTCAAGCTCAGGAATGGCACCTGGCAGTGCAAGGTGCCTTTACTCTCCTGACAAGACACTCATGCTCATCACACTGCCTCTACCTACGTTATAAACAGTTAAAGTTTTCCCGACAAAGCAGAAGCGTCCTTATTAAATTATTAAGGTAAGCAAAAAATTGCCAGATTTTAATTTATTAACAAGAAGGGCAACTTAAAAACTATCTTTGGAGATGATGAAATGGTGCTAACTCCAAGGATGAAAGAGAGGAAACAAATACCATGGAAACTGTCACCAACAAAAGCTGCAATATTGCAGAGAGGTAACGTGTCTTCATGTTGAAATTACCCAGTGCTTTCCTTTCATTTAATACAGAAACAGGAAAAATATTATTCACGCTGCATATGATGCTGACAGACAACAAAAGACTAAATCATGGGTTGCAAAAGTGCTTTCCTTTGGTTGTTGCGCCAGCTGGATAGTGGCTGTCTCCAGCACTGACATGCCGAAGGGCTCTGGAAGGGGAGAGGCAGGAAGCATTTGCTGGAAGTGCCAGAGATCATTGAAGGCAACTTACCGTTTAATCCCAGGAAGAACACAGCGCCTCACCACTTCTCTCCAGAAAGAGCATTTCTTTTCCATCAGTGATAGAGGAATTACAATCCTGGCAGCATGCGAAGAAGCCTGAAAAGAGATGCCACAAACCCTCACGCTACAGTCAATTTATCCTCTCCCCCAAACTGGGGACAATGGTCTAGGAGCAACCCATGCCCAAGACAGAGCTGACCCAGCTGCATACTCCAAGAACAGGATAAGACAGTGCAAAACATGAGAAAAGGTGTTTTTATTTTATTTTTTTTTTTGGTTGTGGATATATGTAGGCCTTTTAGGAGAAATACTGCCCTGTAATTCTGCCTGATGCGAAGCTGCCACTAGCAGGCGTGGGCATCCCGGGCTTTAGGCCATTAGAAGCCTTAACAAGGAGGTCAGTGCATCCTGCATCAGGGGATTTGGGATTTGTATGGTAACTGCAGTGGCACACGGTGAAGGGACACATGAATTAACGACATTATTTATAACCCATCTCATTATCACACACAGCAAGGCAGCTCAGACAGCTGCTAATTCTCTTAACCACTTTCTTTTACTGGAAATAAAACTGCTCCGCTTCAGCTGTGATCCATTAGAAGAATGCTCTTGTTGTTGTTGTTTTTAATGCAAAAGCTTCTTTCAAAGAAAGGCTTCATGACTGCATGACATAAGTCCCCTGAGTCCAAATCTGGGATACAAAAATATTCATGCCGAGTCTGCTAAATGAACAAACAAATAAATTACATGCTTCATCCCTCCACTTTGCCTTACCTTTTATCTCTAATATTAGAGTGCTGTAATTGTTTTTCAGCTCGTGTTATTAATGTGCATGTTGCTATAGAAATGCAGAAACCAACATATTTTCCCTGAGCATTAAACAGCAACTTTGTCCCTCCTATTAGTTTTGTCCCTTTGTCCCATTTTTGGCACTAATACGAATTTAACTTGTGGCAAATATTAAAGCCTCCATCCAGCTACAGCTCCACAGCATCCCAGACACTAGAAACTCCTCCTCTACCTTTTCCTGCCTCTGCCAAAGCCCAGGGCAGCTTCAGGGATTTCTGTTCTCTGGTTTTCTCCACTGCACGGTCCCTCATGAAACATGCACTGAAGAGATCAGTCCTCTGTGGGTGCTGCGAAGCCTTCCAGAAGGCAGACTCGCCCTTTGGAAGTGGTGACAGCCAGTAGAGGCCCCAATTAGCACTCTGCTACCTGTGACAGAGAACAGATCAACTTGGAGAAAGGCAATTTTACATGACATTAAGGACAGGGTTGTTGGCAATAATTAAAGCTCAAGCACCAGCATAACAAGGTACCTACAAGTCCACTTTTGGTGCATTGTCCAATGGTACAATGCAAGCATCAGAAAAGCATCCTTCTATTATAGGTCACCTTTGGTTTTAGCTTCATTTCCGCTAAAGAAAATTTTGCCCTGCAATGTTATGGCTCATAAATACATAACTACTTTTAAATGTAAACAGGGAGATGCAGGAGAGTACGAAAATACCCCTATTTCAGCAGATGTCTCCACAGGGGACAGCTGTGACTATTACACCCAGTGTTCTGACACAGTCGACCAGCTCCAACTGCAAGGCCAGTTGCCATGTGAGCCAGAGCACAGATTTCCGAGGGAAAAACCTGGTCTCCATGGGGAAAAATCTCCTGCAATTATGACTTGACCACAACTCTCTATAAATTGTTTCCAGAGTCAACTTTCCCTCTTCCAGAAAAAGCACCACTTTATTTCCAAGTTGAGCTAGCTTCAGTTTCCACTAGGATCTTCCTGCACTTAGCCAACCAGGCTGCAGTACCTGCCGCTACCAAACTGCCCTCCATCAGGAAGGGAGCGTATTGGCACAATAAAAAACAAAACAAAACACAACACATCGAGTTTTTAACCCAATTTGCCTTCCTTCCCGACTGTCAGATTGTTGATGCTGCCTGCAGTGTTAATACGAATCCTCGTTCTTCTTCACATCTCCAGTTACCACTCGGCCCCTCCGCAGCTTTTTCGCTCATAATTGCTTCCAGTCAGCAGATTTGGCATTTTTAAAGCAATCCTTATATTCCTGTCTGGAATCTGGCTTTGTTTTTGCAAGCAGCAGTACAGCCTGGTCAGAATTATTTGCACCCAGACAAATTGCTAATTCTCAGCCTGTAGAAAGGCATCTCCCCTCACTTTCTGCCAGGAGAAGGTCAAATAGAGAAGTCTCCTATGCTGAGTGAACACTTTTGCAGCTAAGAGATTGCCATCTATAATTATGAAATATTTCAAGGGTGTTTCCGTGCTGACAGCCCAAGATCTCCATTTCCCACGCCAGGCTGGAGTCCCTCACACCAACACAGCCTCCTCCTTGAGGATTGCAATAGGGAAGCTCCAAGTCCCTTGTGCCACTGCAGGGCACTGGGCTCTGCATCAGCCATCAGAGTGTAGAAAAAGACTTTTTATTCATCGGGATAAGAAAATTTGCAATAAAAATATTTCTACAGCTTTAATCATTGCTTTACTGAGCTGCTTATAAAAAAAACAATTTCAGTAGGAACCTTAGCAAAAAGTACGAGTTTCACCTGTGAAAATTTAACACTTCCTGGGAAACTACCAAGCCTAAAGAGCCAAAATTACAGGAGCCTCATGCAGGTGCATATCCCTCCCCTCACTGGCCATGCTTGCTATCACCCCAAGGCAAGCCCAGAGAAAGCATTAGTAAAATATTAACCAAAATAACCATGTACCTGACTAATGCCACAAATTGAGAAAAGCCAATAAGCAATGCTTGTGCTCTCCTCTCTACTTTTCCTTGAGTTAAACTGCAATTTTTTAGTTCATGCATAAGGTTGCAATAGAGCGATGAACGCGTAATTACCTCTCACTATTTCCTACTTTTCTTTGCATTATAAGCATATTTAAAAGGGCACTTGGCAAAAGCAGTCACAATCTAAATTAAAATGTAATAAGAAAAGAAAATTTGAAAGGCTGCGTGAAAAAGTAGCATATCAAGCATTACATAAGGGAGAAAGTGACCTTTTCCCCTGAGATTTGTCCTTCTCTCAAGAGCTTTTTTGCTTGCTTCCTTTTACAGCTCCATAGCTTTCCTTGATTCCCTCAAAAGAATGGGCAAAGTGGAAGGAACAAGCAAGCACTCGAGACTAGCACAACTTTTTTTTTTTTTTTTTGATTGCTAATGCAACCTTTTGTTGCAAAATTAGCAATACATGGCTCAACACCGACTCCAGAAGATGGGAAAAGCCAGATTGGTAGGTGGGAGCTGGCAGCTTGCAGGAAAAATTGCTGTATATATCTGCTGTATTCCCAAGAAGGACCAAAGCTAGCTTAAAACACCCTGATGAGCGTGAAGCTGGTACTCATAATTAAGCCTGCAAAAATACAAAGATTAAAAATTCATCCTGAACTAAACAGAGCTATTAAGAGAATAGTTATTTTCCCCATTATGCCTTTATGATCAATAGGATGCTAATACATTTCCCTTGTTCTGAGGATGCTGAAAGCAGTTGCTCAGCATCCTGGGGCTGGCACTCTCGGAGCTGGTGCCAACGGTCAGTAGGTCAAAATTACTCAAAAGTAATTTTGATTCCCTAAACTGGGACATTTTCTGCAAGAAAGTGTTGGAAGAGAACTGTGTAATCTGGATGAATGCAGGAAAGGGGCTGCAGTTCCCAAACCAGCACGCCGTGCCCCTGAGGCTCCTGCAGCCGCAGGTGGATGCTGCTTCCCCTTCAAATGAAGGAGATTTTTAAAAACAGGAGAGAACAACATAGGACCAGACCCCCAGCACAGGGGCTCCCCTTTGCCCCAAATGCCCAAATTCCTCAGTGGAATTGCTGAGAAATAACCAGCATCAAAAGGGAGCCCCCAGAATACAGCAAGAACTCAAGTTTCTGGGCAGGACATCGGGGCAGGCAGTGGCTCTTTTGCACATCCATATACCTCTAAACACTACAGCCTTAATTCAGTGTGATGTTTTAACTGTCTAGACCCGTTAATTTTTTTTTCCTCCCCCTTTTTTAATTAAATATTTCTCCCCTTTCCAATAATTTCCAATACCACACACTCCTGGCTTTATTTACCAGAATAGATAATTCTACCGGAAGACAAAAGAAGCTTCAAGTTCAAAAACCATTAAATAAAAAGAAAAGGTATTTTCTAGTTTCTTTTGGTTAACATGCTCACCAGTATATATAAATTCAGGGCAGAGTCCCTTACCTATAAAAGTTTGATGGTGTTCTTCTCTGGAAAGCTGACAAGACACTGAATTCCAGATTCAGGAAATGTTCAACTCTATGATGTGTTTATAATTAAATTTATTTCCCCTGAATGCAACCAAGAGGCTCTCCGGCTTATTGCGGTAGGCAGCTGCATGTTCAGCATTATGCTTGTGGAATCAAATAGATTGATGACATGATTTAGGAACTATCTGGAAAGATTAATTGAATTAAATGCAGCTCACACAGTTTGCCTTAATTCTCCGAGGAGAGTCTGGCTAAGTTCACACCTTCACTTTCCTCTAGAAACCTTATTAAGAGACAGAGAGGGAAGGGGAGAGTGTTTTATATACTTGATTAGGAGCTTTAAGAGTTCAATAAATTGCTACATTTTGGAGGGGAAATTTGAATTATTTGTCTCACCCATCTTGCAAGTTCAACGCTCCCTTTGCTCCACCATGGATCAGCAGAGTGGTGCAGAGTCCTTATGCCTGGTCTTCTCCAGCACTGAAGTGATCAAGTCCTCGTGGCATCGACACAGCCCTGGCAATGCAACTCCTGTGTGCCAGGCACTGCTACTTCGGAAACTAACATTTCAACTCCAAACTTGGAACTGCATAGAAAAATAAAACTCTGTTCTATAACTCTAGGGTCTGTGGCAAAGGCTCTGATTTGAGGTCAAAGCATTCCCACATTGCTCCCGTCCTGCATCCTGTCACCCATCTGTGGAGCTGGGTATTGCCCACCCAGTGCTGCACAAGAGTTTTGGGATAGGCCATTAAGAGGAATATTCATCTGTAGCAGCAGGAGCATCTTGACATGCAGAATCATGCTTCACCAGCTTGGATTTGGGCCAGGAACACCCCTTCTGGGGTGGGAAATGGATTTTTAAACCTCAGAACTTGCAGCCAAGTAATTACATGAGCAATAAAATTCATTCCCCCTCCTCATAGGTATCTACAGCTCTTGATTTGTAGATATCTGATTTTTTTCCTTCCAATATCTTTAATGAAAGTTGAAGTGAAATGCATGCTCTCATGATTTACAGTCTGAATACATCTTCATGTTGCCCAGTGCTTATTTGACCATATATCTAATATGACCTTATTGATCCGTTATGGGCACTTTTATTACTACCTAGAATTGCAGCAAATGTGCCGTGCAAAAACAATGAGATGCAAAGACTTCAAGGAGCATCACTTTTCTAAATAACTGGGGGTTTCAAATGCCAGTGCAAATGCCTGGAAGTTTAGCATAGTAGTATCTCTGCTCTATTTTCAATTTACTATGAAAACACTTCTATACACAAAGAGTGACATTCTGCAAGGAAATAATTTACACAGCATTTACCTATAATTTGGCAACACAATAAACAGTCCCCTTTTGCTTTCATGTCAGGCAGCATGAGCTGGAATAAAGCAAATAAGGAAAGCAAGTTTGCTCCAGGTATGTACAAAATTTTGCCCATCCCTTCCACAAGGCAGCTACATTTCCAGTATTGCATTTTTGTTCCGTGGCAACTAATTTGGACACAACTGATTGAATTTAAAGGTCAAAAAGGCAAGAAAATTGACTGGCTGAAGCAGCTAAAACATTTTTTCAAAACTAAATTAAAAAAAAAAATGAAACAGCTCAGCTAAGTCGCAAAGCATGTTATGAAATCTGTATTTCATAGGAGGCAAAATTGAATCTAGCTGCTAGCAACAGCCTATCATTGGTCTAGCACACTCACCTCTAAACAGCGAATTCATCAAAAGCTGTTTTACTTCTGGCAACACTAAGCATTGAGGTGGGAAATACACCTGCACCTTAAAGTCCGTAAAAACAGACACTCGATAGACAGGCAAGAACTGAACAGCGTTCAGGCCCTGAACTAAATGCCAGTCTGACTGAAAGCAGCATATGGAGCTGAATTTCAGTTTTCACCCAGGTCCTTCCTCCAGAAGGGCAACGCTGGGTCCAAGTCCTGGATCCAAGCAGGCGAAGGGAGCTCAGCCCCTTTCCCGGCTCTTCCCCTTTCCTGGGAATCTTGAGTGACTATTGCCATGCACAATGGGGACTTCAAGTCACGCTGAAGCCGATGCAGGATGGACTCAGTTCTTTAGAGCTCATTGATGCTTTGCGGTGTATAAAGTCACATGTCTACGTGGGAGGAAATGGGCTGCTCTGTTCAACAAGGCCACTTCACCTGGTGACTAACCATGAAGAGCAGCAGCCACTTGTGGCTATCGAACACCCAGCCCAGAAGTGCCCGATGAGCGTGCACGACCACACTCCTAAAGGGGTCCTATCCCCGATTTACTCTTCTACAGCATCCTCTGTCCCAAACACCTCCGGCAGAGCTTGTGTGCTCGGTCTCTAGCACAAACGACCACGTTCATCATGCTTATATAGCCTAAAAAGCACCGTTTTACTAGCAGGGTTGGCGGGAGACGTGGAGTATCATCACTGCACGCTCATGCACCCAGTGTTACCAGCCCAGAACACCAAGAGCCGGCCAGGCCATCTGCTCATCTGCTCCCCAGTCCCAGAGCCCATTGGTTTTGTGTGGATCTCACCTACCCTGAGGGGCTGAAGCCAAAGGTCTGCCTGCTGTTCAGTGGTTTATGCACATCTGCTCATGTTCAAATACCCGCACACGCCAAGAGATTAAAGGCATCTTGCATCCAATAGTGGGAAATGTCTTTGTCTCTAGTGACCACTCAAAACGTGTTATTCGGAAGAAGAGTGAGGTTTTTCAGAATGGCTAAAGAATTGCCTAGTGCAGTCCTAGCAGAGCAAGTGCAGGTACCTGGGGTCCCTTATTTCCTCCATATCAACTGATAGGGGCAAAGTTACATCTGCTGTAAATGGACAAAAGCAATCTTGCATGTATTTGGACACATACTATATGGAGATGCTTTGCTCAGGCAGGACCTTTTGCAAGTTCTACCCTTAAAATGCAGATAGACTTGGGCATCCGTCCCTAGACTTGTCCCTGCATCACACCCTGCTAATGCCTCCAGAAATTGCTGACCTTTCCAGCTTTACTGACTACTAAATGGTGCCACACACCTGCATTCAGGGTGGGAATTTCCGTCGTGTCCCCATCACTAGCCTCCTACAAAACTGCTTTCTGCTTTATCCTTGGGGCGAGCATGCATTATGCATGGGAAACATTTCTCCATCCATCTTGCCGAGCGCATTAACGCTCTTGATAAGGGCTTTCCAAGTGGCCTCTCTCATTTGAGGGGAAGGTGAGCTGACCTATGAAAGTCACACACCTCAGCTCCGAGTGCTCCTTGTAATGAAAATCCACCAGACAGAGGTGCACGAGGGGCAGGAAGGCTCTATGCAAGGCACGGCTTGCACAGTGCAGTGCTGCAACCCTTGCCCAAGGTTGCTGGACCCACACTCGCAACTGCAAGGCCCTACAGAAGAGTTGGAAATGGAGGCAACAACTTCCTGGGAATACTAGGGACAGAGGCAAGATACACAGCATCTCCAGGGTCTCTCCGGATTCTCCCAAACCAGGGTGGTGATAGCAAAATTAAGCTTAGCTTATTACATAGTTTTCTCGTAATGGGTATAGCAGGATAGCTGTGTGTGTAAGAGAAATATAAACACAGAAAACCAATTAAAGTTTTGCAGTGCACGCTGTACAATTTTATATAAATACAATAAAGCAAGAAGTAGTATCCTATTCTACCTTCCATACGGTAATAGCATATTTCCCATTTCACTAATGGAATGTGCAGATGCGGCATAAAGTCTGAGCCCGGGCTCGTGGGGGCTATTTTTACAGCTTGTAGAATCAGAAAAATACCTCCCGGAGACACAAAGCAATGCAATCAACCACGGCCAGCAGTTGGCTGCTTTCTTAATGAGCAGGCATCGCATCGATGTTTCCAAAAAGGCCACTCCAAGAGCAGCTCTGCTCTGATTGTGCTCTAATCCCTGACATGAGATGCCAAAAAGTATTTATGCCTGCTGTATTACATTACAAATTTATATTTCTGAAATGTAATGTGTTGTGACATTACACCAGGCATGATAATTGAACCTCAGGGCCTGGCCCTGTTGAAGCTGCTCTGGAGTTGTCTTTCTTTGGGGGTTACAGTAACCTCCAGATGTCATTGGGGATGTTAAAAATAAAGACACATCCAAGTCTATAGACTGCCTTTTCATCGAGAGGTGTCTAATTATGCATCCGCTTTGCTGTACCCTGCACAGTATTGAGAGTAATTATTTTAAATAAAGGATGTCAGTGAGGTTCAGTTTTGCTCTCCGTCTATCAGTCATGCAATATGGGCATGTAGAGAGTAAAGTCTTAATCAGCCATGGCTATAGATATGTCCTGAAGTTACGTTCTGACATCTGTGAGTCTTATTAAATGCACTTCCTTCATTGATTTGTTTGTTTTTGCAATTACAGCATATGAACGTTCTTAATTTTTCATTTTGCCTCCTGGCATTTAATCTGAAGTGATCCTGTGTTTAGTGCTAAGACACGTATCAGAAATGACCTTCAAGCCTGAAAGGAAATCACTTCATTTTACAATCCGTCGATAAGCAATAGGCAGAAGCCTTGTACATTTAACAGCATCCATCAAACATTTTTCCTTAAGAACTTACTGACCTTCTTGGCAGAGGCCGTTCAGAACACACCACTTCTCCTCGCTGCCTCCATCTCAGGAATGGGACTGCTACCAAGTCATTTCAGCACTTAAAAATTAGGTCAGCTATCAACAGCAACAGATTACAGAATTCAAATGATCTGTTCTCCCTGCCTGATGAAAGGAAAGTACAACATAATCTATGGTTGGGTCATCTTCAACGCAGCTCTGCTCCTGTGTTGCAAGACTCCCTCGAGCAGCAAAATGATTTAAGGAAGAGACTTTACTGTTCGCAAGCTGCAAATCTGCCCAACTGTCCTTACATTTGGGTTTTACTAAGAGAAGACTGGGTAACAGTTGATCGGTTAATATTTGAAGGAGTTTCTTTACAGAAAGGAAAATAGGACCCAGACTGCAACAGAATTGACCCCCCAATCAGTTTCATAAGTGCATTTAATGGCAAACTCCTTTTCAGATAGGAAACAAGGAGAAGGAGGAATTTGAGTGCTCACCTCTTTAGTAACTTTTTTTTTTTTTTTTTTTTGGCTTCCACAGCAGAAAAATCAAAGTAATTTCTGGAAATATAGGCAATAAATTTAAAAATTAAGTATTTTCAGGTGACCCAGAGTTTCAAGAACTCATCCCATGCAGGAACTAGAGTTTAAAGAGAATGAAATGACCGTATTTCAAAGTTAATTCGGTCGCAACAAGCTTGATGGGAGGCAAACGGTTGCAATTATGCTGCTGCAGCTCATTTCAGAGCAGCCGCTCGTTTTGTGCTCGAGTCATTTTGCATTCTCCCTGGAAGCTGTTTCTGCAGCATTTTGGCTACTTGCAGCTTCCAAAGGTGCACAGGGCTCGGATATCCTCACCGCAGAGGGTGGATGTCCTCGAGCAAATGGTGGGTTTAGAGCACTGAATTGCTGTGCAGAGTTAAAGGGAATTTTCATGAGCCCACCCAGAAGTAGCTGCAAGCGAAATTAACTTCCAGCTCTTGACTGCTCAGCATTAGCAGAACAAGCCCTATGTGTTTAGATCATCAAGCCTGGGTAGAGGGAGGTGGAGAGAGCACAAATACGAGAAGACTCAAAAGAGCCAGACTGGCAGTGTTTTCCCTCACTCGAGTTCCACTCCAAAACTGAGGTCGCATTGAGATCAGCCCATGGAGGATGCAGAAGCCTTGGTCACATACCTGTGATGGAGCATGTGGATGGAGGATCGCTCCCTCCCTCCTCTTCCTCGCTGCTTCCAAGGGGCCCGGGGCAGGAGCTGCATCACAGGCTGCAAGGAGAAGCAGGTCAATGAGCAGCTCTGCTGCCCCCAAAGCAGAAGCATCCCCAGGTTTCACCACCCCCGGGAAAGGGGATGAACCTACCAACGGGATGAACTCGATCCCTCGCACCATCGCAGCTGCCTTCTGCAATGCAGCCACCGCCTCTGCGACGCTTCTGCTGCTGCTCTGCAAACTAGGAGGGTAAAGTAGCAAAGAGCATTTTACCCAAAATGCCTCTCAAAAAAGATATTCGTTTGCAAAAGTATCGTCATTTTCTTACTGGAATGGACTTTTGAATATTTATAACTTCCAAGACTGTTGAAAGTAAGAAATCCATAGCATTAATTCCTTCCCCAAAGTAGTACTTTGTGTACTATGGGGATTTATGGGCATCGAAAATGCATCAGATCAATCTACTTTTCATTAAAAAAATAAAATCTGAACATTCATGAAAATAATTATAGCCGAGACAGATTTCTTCCAGACTTGGAAATGAATAGTTTCACCTGGACAACACATAAATTTCCATGCTTCCCAATCTGCCATATTTTTTAATGCTTCTCAGCAGTGCTGCTAAGTGGAATTTGATTAGCAAAACAGATAGGTGAAAAGATTGTATGGAAGGGACTGCAAAAAGGGGATGTCCTGAGGCAGATCAGGTTCTCTTGCAGTGTGAATGTTGGAGCTTAGATACTTAAGTCCTTGATGCATCTCTCTAAATCAGTAGGAAAATCTGTTTTGCAAGAGTGCATAGATTCATTACTATCATTTTTGCACCATCCTATAAATTTATGTTTTTTTTTCTTGAAGCTTATCCTGTTCATAGCAGAAAATAGGAGTCCATCATTATATAAAATGTAAATAAGACATCACTTGCAGCCAACTGTCTAGCATGTACACTATCTTTAGTAAACAAACAATACTCAGAAAATAATAGTAATTACTGTGCTTTTTTTCTGAGCGTTAGACAACTTTCTTTCAAGTAAGTTTTCACTGAGATTTTGCAGAAGGCAGGAGGGCATCCTGGTAAAATCTTCCCAAAAAGCTGCATTTTTTTTTGTCTCCTGACAGCTCTAATCCAGGAGATTTTTCAGCCAGCTCTGAACTAGAAAAGACATTTTTTTTTGTTTTTAAATAAAACAGGCAAGATACACTTTTTAGTACCTTAAAAAGTGTGAGTTGTACAAAGTTAAAGAGAAAATCACTCTCTTACTCCTTCTTGAGAGAGGTAGGGCAAAGACAGCTGGAAAACAGTGCTGCAGGATGAGACCAAACCCTCTCTTTTTGGGTCAGCACAAGAGCAATGAAACCAGCACGCTGTATTAGTTGCACTCATCATTTACTTGTTTTACTATCAAAATATACAGTTTAATATTAAAATATTCTACTATACCTATAAATAATAAAGCAAAACCCAGACACCATCTTTTTCTCTAGCGAACTCTCATATGCATGTGTATCTGTGTGTATATCCCAAAAACATTCACTCCAAAACTATCAGATTTTGCCCAGTTAGGATGTTAATTGAGAGCACTGCTGCATTGGGAAAGCTCTCCTCTTTCCTGCAGAATCACACGAGAAAGGAGCCCGAACAAAAGATTTGCATCTCTCTCAGCTGCTTTTGGTACATGTCTAATTTCAGAACTATTCAAATTCAATACAATAAGCAAGCGGTCGATACCGTAACTAGGTAAATGAGCTCGCGCCTCAAATCAAACAAGCTTCATCAAATATCCCTCATAAGTGAGGGAACAAATACATTGCAAGGCCTGTTTTGAAATCCACGATGATTTTCAGATACCTCCTCTAATCTTTTGGAGAACAGCAGTATCTCCTTCTGCATGCGATGCACCATTGAAACCTTTTGATAGTCAGCAAATTTAGCTTTAATACCTTTGCAGATCAAACACTTTCTGAAATCCTAAGTAACCAGAAATGGCTATTCCCACTCCAAGACAACTTGGCATCTGCAGATGAAAGGAGCTAAACAAACATTTCCTGCCTGCAAACCCAATGAGAGGAACCTTTCTAGGAGCAAACCAATCCGCTCTGTAATCACCACACGTTCCTTATCTTTCGGCAGCTTTAGATTTTATATTTGTGAGTAAAACGGATATTATTTGAAGTAGGATGTTATTCCTGTCTCGATAATCATGTTACTTTTAGAGCTTGTCATGAGAGATTATTGAAATCCTCCTGAAATGCCGTCATCGGAGGCTAACGGGTTATAATAATAAGGGTTATTTTTATTAGAGTATTCTCAGGTAGTGTCTGGAGCATCAATAACTCCTCCTCATTGGGAAGATCTTCTCCTACCCTCCTCAAATGGTTTAATTGCAGCTCTGAAGAAAACGTGTCCTCTGGAGTGCCCGGGCTCTTGCAGAGCCGCAGCTGATTAACGGGGCTGTTGCTCTTCCCGAGATGCCCATCGGTGACACATAAAAATGCTCCGTGATTCATGTTGCGTGAGCTCACGCACCCAGACTGCACGAAGCCCTCACAGCACATCAGTTGTATTAATTTATTAGCAGCAGAGGAAAAATCACCACATCTTTCCTGCTTCCTGGGCTTTACCTCATCCACTTGCTACCTCAGTCCTCATCTGTCTCCACCCAAGACACTTTCCCAGGATCGCTTCACCAGCAAACCTGCTTAACAGAGATGCAGTTTATACAGGCAACTGCTGATAGCCATATCTCTAAAATGCACCTCTGAAAATCTTTGGAATGAAACAAGTCATTTGCTAGCAGAAAAAATCAATTTTTGAAGGCCGTATTTCAACTAGAATTCTTGCTGGTGCCAGGAAAAGCAGCCTCGGACTCCTTATCCACTGCTTACGAGCCCATTTGTCAAAAGCTTTTTGGGAGGGGGTGGTTTATCAGGATAACTGACAAATTATAAAGATATTCAAAACTTGTCCCCTTGCCCATTTTTCATGATCCACAATAGGTAGCAGAGGAGCCCAAGAGGAAATGTAGACATTGCTTTAATTTAATTTAAATTAATTCTAAGTACAGTTCAGGCTTTTTACCTTCAAACCCACCAGGATTCAGAGAGGAATTCTGGGCAAAGGACTAGGGAATGATTAACCTTGGATCAGGCAAGTTCCCTTTCTTTCAGGGATTTTTGTTGTTCAGAAATGCCAAGAAGAGCTGGGAAACCTCCCCCAGCTCTGCTCCCTGAACCCCCAGTCCAGATGGGTCTAAGCATGAACTATCATGGAATAGCTGAGTAGCCCACAAGTGACCAATAGATCTTTTATTAAAAGAAATGCAAAGAGAAGACATAATAAAGATGCCTGCTAGCTTTGATATCTCCAATTTTAACAAGTCCCAACTTTTAAAAAAATTTCTTGTTCTCAGCCTATGACTAGGTTTATATGTTTGGTTATAGGCTGCAGGGGAAAAAAGCCACTTTGTGACTGAACAAGCCAAGGCAAAATTTTAACACTACAGTTCTGCCTCAGATTTCCAGCACTTACAGAAACTGCAAGTTTTCTCGTGCTAATCCTGCTCATTCATATTAATACAGAGGAGATCAACATGAGTCTGATCGGAATACATGCTCATTAACATCATATTATTAATATGAATGTTAATTAATTTAATGTTAAATTAATATAATATTTATATATATAAACATTAATACTGTAAAGGCAGCTAGGCTTGCTAAATTGCTCTGAGGATGCGTAACCAGACTCAGGACATCATTATCCAGGATACTTTGGAAGCTGATCAAATATTCTGTGGGAGCTGTAGACCTGGGAATTAGGACCTACATGAGACACAAGGTACAAATGAAGGTTCTTTCAGTGCTTTGGTAAAGTAGAACTAATCCAGAAAGAGACAAATATTACATCAAAAATGCTCAGGGAGAGAACAAAAAAGTCTCAAGATATCTGAGGACGCAGCCTGAGGTTTCTTAATGTCACTGTTTGAGGAAGAGGAACAAAGCTGGTCTGCTCATGAGCAAAGTTTGTTATGAAACAGAAATGCATAATTCTTTTCTGCAAAGATGAAATGTATTTTTGAGGAAATGATGCTAATATTCTAACCTGCATATTTTTTTTTCCTGTCCCCGCCTCCAACAGCTCACATGAACAAAAGCAGCCTGGCAGCACTTTTGAAATGAATATTGTTCTTATTCTTTCAGATTATATGGTGTGTGAAACCTAATGTTAAGAGCTGAGTATTTTGATGGTACTACCTTTTTTTTTTCCTCCTCCTGAATAGATTTTAAAGTTGCAACGTTGATTACATTCTTTCGGATGCATCTTACATTTTGCTTTTCACATGTCAGTTATTTCCATTTCCACTGATAGCAGAAAGAGACCCACTTCACACGTAAACCCAAATCCTGCTGCACACATGAGGAGTTGGCAACGAAGATTGCAAGCACTGACTGCCAGGAAGGGCAGCCAAGATTGAAACAGCTCGGATAGCATTAGTGAGACCCGCACGTCCCATCTCCCATCTTTGTAACTCATTTCATGCCCATCTTCAGCCAATTTTGCTGCAATTTTTAGAACCACCCAGAAAAAAAAAAAAACCCACTTATACAAGGATGTTCCAATTTTTCTCATTGATAAATTTGACTTTTCAAAGCTCTGTGAATCTCAGCTACCATCTGAATGAAGCTTCACACTCATTATTCCAGCTCGCTGCTGCAATGTTCTCACATAATGAAGCACAACGCATAATCTGGCCGATAATTTAGGTCCAGAGCACTGAAAGGCAGAATTAAATAATAGCAGAAACTGCACTCCTGTCAAAAGATATTTTTATGAAACATTCTGAAGAACTGATTTTTTTTTTTTTTCCCCTTAATTTGGCATCCCTGAGGAAGCTACACATGCTTCCAAGCTGGACAAACACAAGAACAAGAAACTACTGAATTCAATGAACCAAAAATAAAGATTTTTTTTTTTCCCCTCTATTAACTGCTGCTGGATAGGTGGCATTTTATACACAACCTGGAGCTAATTCCACCTAGTTTGCATGGACAAGAAGGGGAGGAAAAGTTCACTGTACTCCCTGGAGCAACCCAACAGCACGCAGGTGTCATGCAGACCTGGTTGAGATGTGCACAGGAACCCCAGGGAACGCAGTGCTTGCAGAAGGCTCATTTTTAGGGCCATGTTTGCAACGGCTTAATTCCTGGCATTTTACTCCCAAGAGCAATGTTACAGCATTTCCATGAGCAGAAGAGACAGTGGAATGGATGCACATCAAACCCAGGCTCACTTCTCAGCCTTTACTCAGGTGGTCCCTGCTGCTTTGCAAACCTTTGCAAAGCAACAATAAAAATATTTGCAAAAATCCCTGTTTTCTCCACTGTTACAACAGGGAAGCATCTTTGTTCTCAGCTGACACGTTAGAAAAGATTACGGATCATAGCACAACAGATAATTCGGGAGTTTTAATTCCATCTCTTGGGTTCTTCCCAAATGCCCAAGTTGGGCTCAGATGCTCAGAAACAGACTGTGTTATTCTGGGGTTTAGCAGCTTCTGTCTGGAGGAAAAATCAGCTCCCCAGCGAAGCGCAGGAGGGCTGAGTGTGTCTTGCAGTCGCTTCCCTTCTGGCAACACAAAGCACACTTGCTCCGAAGGGAATGGAAATCGGGGCTGACGCTGCAGTCAGTTCCGTGGTGTCACAGCAAAGCCCACGCTGCAGAAGGGTGATAGACCAGAGCTTCCAGCAAGCCCTGGAAACCAGGCTCATGCTGATGCTCCCTACGGTCCCATCCAGCACCCCAGAGTTGCCTTGTGGAGCAGCAGCAGGGGTTACTCAAGGCAAAGGCCCATTTAACAAACCTTTATTTGCATGAATAGCTCCTGGAGCAAGGCTTCCCTCGCCTCGGACTGCTCTAGGATTTTCCTCTACACTTTTTGGCCTGATGGGAAAGACCTTCCCATTTTCACTGGATCTATTGGAGTTGCCTGGAATTTTAAGCCAGTTTGCAGGTTCTCAGGACAGCTTTCTGCAGCACAGGGAGATGCTGGTTCTTACCTCTGCCAAAGGTTTGCACTGGGAATGCTCAAAAGCATTTACAAGTCTTAAGGGAAAAAAAAATGTGAAAATGTATCTTATCTTACCATTTTTCAGCTCCAGCAAAACTTAAGCTATCCTGCATGCCTTCTCTAGATGTCAACAGAAGGGAAAACATTTGATAAAAATAGTTTGCTCTTTTTTTTCCTTTCAGCTCTCAGCCCACAGCCATTGCCAATCACTCAAACCCCCAAATCAATTACTGATGCTGAAGCATTTCCCTAAGTGCAGCCACTGCAAGGCCATCCTTCTCAGAGGCATTGCCACCAGAGAGTGAAAGGAAATAGCAGCTCGTTAGGAGACTCATTAGGCCCAGCCCGCAGACGGTTTATGACCTAGTTAACATTTGATGGCCAACATTTGCAAATACAGCCACGCACATCGTCCAGCCCTGTCTCTGCGTGCTACTGGGTGCTTGGACTGCTGTGCCATCCTTTGGGTGCCAAGTTAAGACATGTGGACAGTAGCCCAGTTCTGCAGCAGAAAAAAAGACACGGAAAGTTCTTGCTGCTTTCTAGCTTCCCATGCACCAAAATTCCCAAATTAACAGCACCAGAGGATCCTTAGAGAGGACAGAGTTCAACAGCACTCAGATATCCTGTGCATGACCCAGCTCTGCTGCTCCTCTGGCCCATGTGGCTGCTCACACTGCAGCCCAGTGTCCTCCAGCATCTGCAAAGTGGCCATCAACAAGTGTCAGGGTCAGTCATCCTCCCCTCCTCACACAGCCACAAATGCAGGGCTGCAAGGGCACCCCCAACACTGGAAGCATAAATTCTTAGTCTTGATTTATTGACAAACTCTTTCCAGCTCTGTTTCCAGCACACACACATGGGTCTCCCCCTCATCCCCTACAGCCTGGATGGTTCATTACAAATCACATTTTGTTCAGAGATTGAAGGGAGAGCCTGTGCAGGGGTTCAGGAAGAGCAGCACAACCCTTGCAGCACGTTGCACAAGCCTTGCATCGCAGCTTGGCAGAGCACTGGGAAACCCGGGCAGGTCCCATCTCACCCTAATCCCTGGCCTTAGGGATCCGGCAAGCGCTGTGTGTCCAGCTCCGCCTGGAGAGAGCAGCAGCCAGGCCTGGGGCTGCTGCTATAACCCAGAGCATAGGCAAAGTTAAGCTCGGCTTAACCCTCTGGGGCAGCTCCAGCTCAGCCAAGGAGGAACCTGCTGCCAAAAGCCACCCAAGCTGTTCCAGCTCCTCCAGACACTGCTCCCTGCCCAGGGCCAACCAAGCCTGAGCACAGCACCAGCTGAGACTTTAAATTAGCTCTGCTACCCATCTGCAATGAGATGAGCCTTTAGGGAAGAGAAAAAGCAATCCATAATGGTTGTGATTCATAGTCATCTTCTAAAGGCTTAACATATTAGCTTGGGGATTTACGTATTAACTACTGGCAGCTGTGCTCAGGAGGCAGCACAGACCAGGCTGAAGCTCTGGGGTTGGGAAGACTTGAATCTTTTAGCTAGCACTTCTTGTGTGTCTTGTGTCTGCATGCTTGGGATCAAGCAAGCTGCAAATACAGGGTGTAAATGGGAATTGTCCCTTTCTTACAATCAGCAGGTGTTCAAGGGCGCAAGGTGGTGCCCATCTGCCCTGCTCCACCAGTGCCCCCAGGCCTGCAGCATTCCCCAGAAGGAAAGATTTACAAGCTCTTTTCTATTAAAGAAAAAAAAGTTTTTGAAAAATAAGTATTTTCTAAAAAATTGTTCCTGAAAGCTCTCATTTCTCCATGCATTTTTCTTTAGGAATTTCCTCCTGCCCCCTGCCCTGACAGAAGAAAGGAGGAGGAGGAGGAGAATGGAGTGCGACAGGTTACCATGCCCAGGTACACCGCAGGCCTGTGAAAATCTGACTCTCGGGAGCATAGAGAGGGGCTTTCTGAGGCTTTGCTTGCTCAGGTAGGAGCTAAAAGACACAGGCACAAGAGTTCTAGAGTTCATTGTAAGATTAAACAATCCTGTGATCAAAGAATCCTCCCAGCTCTTAGGGGAGTAGGGGAGTTTTTGGCATTTTTTTATTTATTTATTTTTGGATTTATCTTGCTGTTTGACTCTCACTCCAATCCAAACAGCCTCCATTGAGCAAAAATACCAGGAATCTAACTAGAGGGCATTTACATCTGTAGCGGTACAGAGGGAGATTTCAGACTACTGCTAGGAGAGACCACATTGCATCAAATTAATTTCTTGCAGTGATCCAGAATGGAGGAGAGGTCATAACCCCAAAACCAAAACAATCCCGCACCCTCTCCCGAAAACCCCCATGAGCAAGTATCGGGCTACTGATGAATAGTTGCTTAATTAAATACATATGCATCACAGAGAAGCTCCCTGCTTAGAGGGGCCGCCCCATGGCTTTAGGAACTTTCTTGGTTCATTTAGCTCTCTGAGGGAAACCTGCAAAAGGCATCTATACATCCAGTCACATGGCAGCATATCATAGGAACAGATAGGGCTTCACCTTACCCATAATGATCTCAGGTATAAAAAGCAGTCGTGATGGACTAGTTAATTACTGCCTTCTTATTCAATGAGAAAAGATGATCCCACTCTGCTTCAATTTCAGTGTCAAAGAGGCGAGAAAGAAAGAGAAAGAAGAGAGAGAGACAGGTAAGAAATGTACAGTTTTGCTAAATATAACCAGTGGCTTCTTCAACCCCCACCTGGCAGTCATAAGAAATAGGACATTTCATGCAAATTGGAAGCCCAGCAATTTTTTCCTTTCAACAGTCAATGCTCGGTTCATTCTCAGGGGCTGTTACCCATCTTTCCACCCGCCACTGTGCAAATGCACCGCTTCATCGCCTCCTACGCACGGCCATAAACAATATAACCTAACAGTATGCACCTATTTTACAGCAAAATTCAGGGAAATGAGATGTGTTTGGACTGTGAAATTTGTAAGTTTTGATGTTTTCTTTTTCCACTTTCACCCAGCTCCTGACCAAAACAGAAGGCACTTTGTAGTGCCTTCTACAGGCACTAACACACACACACACACACACATATATATATATATAAAACATATATATATATATATATCACAGTGCAGTTTGAATGCTGAAATTTCCTTTAAAAAAATACAGTGCTTGGGTATAAAGTAAAATTTGGCCTTTATTTCCTAAGCACTCATCTCAAGTGCAAGCCTGCGTGGAGTGGTTCCTCCTCTTCCTTCCTCTCCCCTATTCCTTATCACTGCAGAGCTTTAACTTAGCTGAGGCCCCAAAATCTAAGGTCAAACCAGGAGAAACATCCAGCAAGACCAATTAGACTGCAGCTCTTGAGACCTACAAGAATGAGATACAAAAGAGTAGGAAAAAGCTGTGATAGTCAACAACGAAAAAAATATCCAGGGAGAAATCCAATGAGTTGTTAAAATTAAGAGCAGTCTATGAAGCCTAACAGACACATTGCCCTTCACTTGGGAAAACACTTAATCTGGATCCCACTGAAAAGAGCAGTGATATGGGAAGGCACATTGGGAAGGATTAGAAGAATGCACATAATTGAGATCTTCAGATAGCTGATGCAAGAGGACAGTTTTATTTTTATTTATTTCCCCCCCTGCCTCCCCAAAGTTGGATGCAGCTAGAGATAATCTGGGTAGAGCAGCACAGGAACCCCTCGTTTCTGACCTAGTTGTTGAGCTAAGCACAGCAAGCATGCTCAGAAAGAAAAATAAAACAGAAAATAAAACAACTCATCTCAGCAGCCTAATTCACAGCTCTCATTACTCTGCAGGTGTCAGAAGCAGACATTTCATGACACAGCATGAACTCTGCTCTGACAGTCAGTACATGCAGCCACTCCAGCTCTGACAGTTAATTAGAAAAATATATAATGGAGCATTCAGCACATCTAAAAATAGAGGGATTTGAAGGTGTTCGGCGGCCGGTCATAGCAGGCGAGACAAGACAGTGCTCTGCAGAGTCCTGTGTCCTGCCTCCAGCTCGCCGGAAAATGCATTCCATGGAAACCAAGTTTCGCAAAACTGCCTCTCCAATTAAGCCTAAAGTACAAGGGCTTTTCGGCTGCCCTTGGAAGGCTGGGGCCGAAGATGAGGGAAAGGCATGGAATTGGGAAGGAGAGAGAAACACCAGGTTCCACATCACCACAAACAGCAGGGCAAAACTCCAGGGCAGTGCCCACTTTACAAGCAAATCCCAAATCCCGCTCCCCTGATTTTGAGCAGGTCTGGAGTCTTTCAGCATCTTCCCTGACTCTTTAAAAAAAAAAAAAAACTCAGAGTATTTCTGATTCTCTGCGCCTCCCTCCTGCTTTCCCAGGGCAAGGAAAGAAATGACAGCCAGCATCGAGGCAGCTTCCTCACGCAGACTTTGCAGCAGTGGAGGAGTCAGACGAAGGAAAGACATCGGGGAGTAAAATCTGATAAATTTTGCAGAGTACTCGGTGACCTTTTATAGCAAGGAAGAGGGGAGCAGATGGGCCGGGGATGTGTAAAGCATGTTCATTTTGCTTCACACAGTCTGTGCAACACTGATTTTGCTCAGTTAGAAAGCCACCCACCTTTTTGTCATCTAAACTCAGCCAGTTTCCTCATTTTGGGGGATGAATCACAGGGTGAACTTGCCTACCAGCTAAAGGCATCAGTCCAGCTGGTGCTGGACCCCACTGGCTTAAACAAGACTCTCCAGATAAATTCATAGCAAACAACGTTAGGCAGTCCCAGAAGAGAAGGGACACTTCAGAATCGGGAGGTCCTCCAAGGAAGGCACTGAACGGGTTTCTCCCCGCCAAGTCTCTTGGAAATGCATTGCAAAACTTTTCTGGCAAATCTGAATTTCCTCATGGAATTGTTTAATCAAAATTTCCCATGCAGTGTGCTTGAGCACAGGGCTCCTCTTGCCTTGATGTATGCAAATGGATTGCATTACTGATGCAAGCAAAGGAATAAAAGGTCACTCAAGCTATTTTGTTTAAAGAGAAAGCCTGAACTTGGGCAGGAATTAGCTAAACTTCGACATATTGATCATCTGGGCTGGTTTCAATTATAACAAGCCAGCCACAAGTTTACTGTGGTATTGAGCAGGGACTGATCAGAGCATCCCATCTCTGACATTTCCAGTCACCTGTGAGATCAACTTCCCCCAAAATAACAGAAGAGCTACAAGGAACAGAAGTCCCCCAGGCTGATACTGACAGAGCTGCTGCCTGTGATGGGGAGCAGAGCAGATGGAGCGGTCAGCACTTACACAGATGGTTGTTGCTGTGCAGCATCAAGCTGGACAGGCAGACAAGAGGGGCTCAGGAATGTAACTGCAGCAATGGGAGTAAAATAAAAGCAGCCTAGAAACAGGGGGAAAAAAATCACAAAGACAAAAGAGAGGAGTATATCCCAAGCTGTAGATGGCATCAGAAGACAGAGGGAGAAATATAATTATATATATTTCTTTCTTTTAATCATAGCAGGATGCCCCCCAGGACAAGGGGAATCTGCAGCCCATGTCCCAAGGCCAGGTCCAACGGTCCCCTTCAGAACCAGGACATGCCCAGGAGGAGGCTGCTTCTCCCACCACCTGCCCAGGTTGTCCTCAAGCCCCAGCAGAGATTTACAGGGGTTGCTTTTAGCCCATCTCATCCCAGGGAAACAAATCCCTTCTACCTAAGGCTCGCAAACCTCATTTTCTTTATTTAATCTTCTTCCTTTCCAAGGTGCACCTTTTCCCCCAGAACAGAGGGGGACCGCCCGCACGTTGGCTCCACGGTGCCTGTGACATGGCAGGGATGCAGTTGCCAAGCAACTACCGCAGGTGGGGAAAAAAAGAAGGAAAACTTTATAAGGTTGTTTGTAATCATCTGAGAGCCGATCCTGGCGCGATAAGAGAGGCAGACAAACGAGCCCACCTCCACACCTCAGATGAGGTTTAATCAAAAGAGAAGCTGCTTCCAATAAGGTGCTTCAATATCCCGGGCAATCTGATAAACAAGGAGGCACCGAGCCCAAATGCAGCGTAGCTAGAACACGGACGAGACTTTCCATCATGTCCAACTCCTGGACGAGAGCAAAAAAATCAGGGCAAATGCCTGCCTAAGCATAACAGGAGAGATAGCATCAGATGTGAAAAGCTAATTGAAATTATCCCAGTGTAGCTAAAATAATTAAGTTGAAGCTTAGCTCTAATGGAAGCTAATTCTCCTCCGAAGGAGCCTCCCCTGCAGCATCGGCCCTGAGCATCCTCCTTCCACGGCTGCACCGACCCCTTCGCAGGGCACAAGGTGTTAGCTGCTGCAAGACCTCTTGTTTTGAGGCATTTTTCTTCCACATCCCTTCAACCATCCTGGCCCGGCTCAGGGCCAACACATGTCCTTGAAATTCCAGGACTTGCAGCTTGAATAGCAAACCCCAACTGCCTGCAGCTAAATTTCCATTAAGACAGGAAAAAGAGTGCCTAAAACCAGGCTGGCTTGCTCCTCTCCAGGGCTGGTCCCTCCTTGGAGGGCAATCCTGTTACACCCCTCTCCTTGCACCCCCATCTCCTCCTACCTGCTCACACTCCTTCTGGCTGGGCATCATCTCCCTCTCTGCCTTCAACCCATATTAATGACTTCTTTCCTGATACTCCCTTAAGCCATCAGCTGCATATAATAATTCCCAGATGAGCATCCCAATAGCCAGACCCACCTGGTGCCTATCTCTGTGGGGACTTTCTACCAGGCTCTGTGGCTACCTTTGGTTATTTGCTTCCAGAAGCCCCCCAGTTGATTGCCTGCAGGCTGCAGTGATTAGGAGTGATTGCACTTCCATCAGCCCTGTGGAGTTTAGGAGTTTTGATTTTGCTCGATAGGGAAAAGAGATGTTAAAAATATTCCAGCCTTAATCCCTGTCAGTCAGATAAAACTTAAGGAAATGGAGCTGTACAAAGATAATGTTGTGGGAGGGAGGGATTTTTTTACATGATTGAACAAGGTGTTCCACCATGTTATAAATATTATGCTAAAAGCACCTGAATAAGAAGAAATCAGGAGGATGCTCTGAGCTGGTGCAGAATCTCTACCCAGTCAAGGAGCTTCTGCAACACAAAACCACACTTTGAAGTATCCTGTTGGAGTCACGACGTGGAGAGGGGAGGACGGATCCATATCTAGTGATGTTCCTAAACAGTGGCTAACAAAGAGCTTCCAGATGATGAGTGAAACCAGAGACTAAGTGGGGGCTCAGCAGAGAGATGGGAGGTTGCTCAGGAATAAAACATCTCCGTGTCAAAAGTAGCCTGGCCCAGCCGCCTGTGGCGGCACTCAGCTCTGCTCCCCAGCTCGTCCCCCTCTAAACTGAAGTTATACAAAAACGGCACAAATCATAATTCTGCCCTCCCACTTCAGACCAAAGATAACAGACCTTTAAAAATAACATGTACAGGTCTTTTTCTTTCTTCCGTGTAATGTCGGCTCTTTGACTTATTTCCATGACTTCTGCAAATCAAGGATCTTTCACTAGGAATTCAATCCTAGGACACCTGAAACTTTTCATCTTGTATATCTTTTGTCTTTTTGAGTAGGTTGTTATTGTATCCCGATTTATTCTGGTTTATGGATTCCTTCTCTCATACCCTGCTCCATGTTGAATTCCTCTCTGCAAATACACTACACCAAATGGCACGGTACAGGACATCTGTTTGATAGACTCGCATTCCTTTCATCTTCATTCACATCAAAACCCAAAACATTTCCAGGCACTCTCGAAAGCCAGCATGGTCTCTGCAGTGCCCTGAGATCAATCAACATTTTTAATGTACTTTTGTCAAAAGATATTAAGGTACCTAATGGTATTGTAATGAGGCAAGGCTTAACTCAGCTGCACAACAATTAAAACCCATTAATACTATTTCACAGCATCTAGTCCACTTGCAAAGGAGCCACTTGCCTATCTGCATGCCAGGTTCAAAGCTGTAGTTTTCTTCTGATGTGAAATCTAACTTCCAATCAAAACAAAACTGCATCTGACACTAGGAAGTTGAGCCAGCTCAATTTGCCCTCATAATCGGTGGATTTGAGAGAGCTACTGTGTGCTCAGATATTAGGAACACTGGAAGATCCTGGCAATGGGCAAAGCACATAAAGGCTCTTCATTCATTCTCTGGATTGTGGTTTCATGCGCTCAAGTAAGAGTGCTGGATAGAAGCAAAGTCCTTTCATTCTTCCTGTGTGAACTTTCAAGTCTGGAATAAATCCTCTTTGCCTTTACATCCTATGGCTGCTTCCAGCTCCCTTTCCAAGTTTTGATCCTCTAAGGACTTGCATACTTTCTTTATCCTATGCAAGTCGCCCCAAGTGAAAATTAGGGATGAGCTCTGCAGGGTATTTAATGCTCTGCTGAGTCTGGGTGCACTGGAGCCAGGCAAAGGGACATGGCTAGAAGGGCTTCAGGTCCCCAGCTGAGGTGACAGAGGAAGGCAAGGTCAAGTTGCAGCAACTGACAGGATGGGGGTCCTCCTTGCACTGTGCCCCATTCAAATTCCTTCTGACTCTCATTTTCTGCAGCCCAGACCACAGACTAGTCCTGGAATCACATGGGTTTCAAATCCCTTGGGTCTGTGCATGAATTTCTATTGCCTTTGGAAAGACTCCTTGGCATCCATTCCCCATTCAAATCCATTCACATTTGCCATGTCATTGAGCACCTTGGGCAGGGCAGCAGCATGGGCTGAGCAGCGAGGAGCAGGAAGGGACCGTTCCGCTCAGCAGCCAAGCAAGACGCCCGAAGGGACAGAGCAGAGGATGTATCCAGCAGGCATGAGAAAGCAGCCTCTACTTTGCTCCTGTATTCCCAGGAACTTTTTGGAAAGGCAGCAAACCCGCAAAACGCGGCATCATCTGCACAGAGAGCCCTGCTCTCTTTGTGTCCAGCAGCTAGTGAACTGCAATAGCCTGTGTAAGGCTGAAAATCAGACAATTGCCCCAGGAAAATTCCAAAGTCTTGGATCTGTTTGCTTTCCCGTGGCTTCAGTGCATGAAAACCACAGGATTTTACTATGGCCCTTCCCAGCAGTGTAGTGCTGCAGGTGGGAAGACAAATGGCAAGCAGAAAGATGGAATTTTGTGCACCAGTGAAAAAAAAAGTCCCTAACAGAGCAATGGCCTGAAAAAAGAATAAGAGGCTGGAAAAGCAGGAAAGGTAGTGAAAAGATCTGATGATCATTGTGAGAGACCACAGTGGAGCAGATGCTTGACAGGTGGGGATGCTGCAGTGCAGGGAGGTCAGAATGCAGGAGCTGCCTGGTCCGTGCTCAGCAGGTTTCTGTTCTGCCTGGGAAAAAGCTTGTTATTGCCAGAACAGTGAAACTGGCCCCAAAATCCATCCCTCCTGACATGTCTGCCCAGGCACGGCCGAAGAGGTGACATGTTTTTCTGCTCTGTCTAGCTCAGCTCCTCTGCAAATGGACCAAAACTCATCAGTGCCTCCAACAATCACTTCAGACCAATTTCACTGAGCATCCAACCAGCCATGAGAATGTCATCTACAAACAACCCATCAATTATCCATTTGCTAAAAAAGCAGAGTCAATTAGACACCTCCTGGGCTCTCCGGGTCACTGAAACATTCCCAGATGGATGAGAACAGCGGTGGCTGGTTCTTCACATCTCCCATGCTTGTGCCCATGGGAGCAGAGTCCTCATGCTCAGACTGATTGTGTTCTCATTTGCTTGCTCTTCATACTTTATTTCAAATCCAGGACCAATTTAGTTTAAGTCCCCATGTGCGGTAAATGCATATTGCATGTTGATAAATCATTAGCCTTCTTACATTGCCATTTGGAAAACCCATCGAGAGCCACTTACAATTCCCCACTGTCAACCAAAGAGCATTTGTTTAATAATTCTATATCCAGATGTGTTCAGTGAAGCACAGGGAAAGCGTCGATGTTTACCAGGAAATGTCCTTGATCCAGGAAGATGTAAAGACTACCCAGACATGCTGGCAATTATTTGGGTGCTGCTCTCTTAAAATCTAATTTAATGAACGTAATGCCGAACCTCCCTCACGAGCTGTGGTGGGATGATCCAGTCCCACCTGTTGCCTTGTACTCATCGTTATACAAATGGATAGTCTGGATACCAATAAAATGGGCATATGGATTTTTCTGTATGGAAGCGTGCCTTGTAGTGAGAACTCTGATTTTTCAGGACTAGGGTTGATTTGGCTGGACACAAAATTTCAGGTGGATTAATCCTCAGTAATTTTACTTTTCTAAGATAATTTCTTGAGTAACTTATAAGCAAGTTTTAAAAACTTTTAAAAACTTTAAAAACAGGTGTTTTAATGACATTTCTAAATGGAGAGCTCCCCCTCTGAAGCTGGCCTGAGCTTCTGTGTTGTCCATTCTCAATTCCTCTGGCTCTTTGTAGCAACCTATTCTACATTGACATTACTTTTATAAAAACAGCCAGAAGCTGGGGGTGGTTAGGTGGAAATGGAAATACTTTCAGCTGTTTGAGCTAGCAACAAATGAAGGTTATATTCAAGTCAAGAAAATGTGGTTTGTCTTTTGGGACCTGGTGGGAGACCCTCCACTTTCTCATAACCTCCGTCTTGAAATGCAAAATCTGGAAGGTGCTGCCTATAAAATGGTTGGATTATTAACTGCTGTGCTAAGAATACTTGCTAAATTATAGCGTGGAAATATTCTCTGGCTTATTATTTTCCACAACAGGCATCTTTTATTAAGAAACTCAACTCGGATAATCAAGAACCATGCACTGTGAAATGAATGAAGGGTGTTCCCCAGGGAGTACAAAGGCTTTCTTTACAGAGGCTGGGCCTTGAGAAAACAGCAACATGTCTCTGACTTCGCAAATGTGGCTTCGCCTGGTTTGCAGAAGAAATGATGTCTTTTTTTTTTTATGAAATAATTTGTTAAAATAAAGTAAATTCTTATGGAATAATAAATATCAAACGAACAACAGACCTAATGGACTGACACTAGAGGCCAAGTCACTCTCCCAGACTGTCACTCCCAGCTGAAAGTCTTAAATGATTCATTCAGAAGAAACAGAGTGAGCAAAGGCAAGGAAGAAGGTTGAGCTCCTCTTCCTTTTCTAGCAATGCTTAATACTTAATAAGCAAAAGTCAGAAAGTACTTAAAGTCTGCAGGATCTGAGGCATTTCCACCCAAACTATGGTCCATGAGGTCTCCAAGCAAGCATATATCCTGCGGCTCCTGCATTCAATCTGTGAGCAGCTTTAAACAGGGAACCTTGACTAGAAACTTTGCGTCGAGGCAACAAGGCTTCAAAATTCACCTTTTGCACAGGGGGAGAGACGCGAGGAGGCGGCTGGCTTGTTCCGCAGGCATAGGCGGGTGGAGGTCAGAGCAGCCTGTTTCACAGGTCGCGGTGAAAAATTTCAGGAAAAGTCATTTTGCTTCTTTGGCGTGGAAAGAAATGGATGCACTATGTCCCAGGAAGCTTCACTTGCTTTGGGTCAGAACAAGAGGCCTCTTGCACAAGACTGCGAAATCCAATATCCGCACATCTGCCCGCTCTTTAAATTTCAGAACCTCCAGCACAGCTTGATCTTACCCTGCTTGGTGGAGTTTTGCCTCTGCAGAGCTTTGCTTGCAGAAGAGCAGCCAAAGGAATGACACTTTTAAAGGCTGCATAATGTAGAAGTTTCATGCTTGGTATCAAGAAACTACTAAACAGAAAATTTTTCCAAGGCAGCTGTAAAGACTAACCTGTTATTTTCTCTCCCTGGGAGCTTTAAGTGCCTCCTGTGATATTGGGGCACACTCTGCCTTTCTCCAGGCTGGTTTTGGTCATACCCACCACGGCTGAGATTTGCATTTGGACCCATATCGAAGAAAAATCTGTTCTAAAGGACAACTTCTCTCAACTGAACTGTATAACTATTAATTTTCTTCCTTTGCAAGCATGCAGTGTTCTTAGAGGAAACTGGTCAAAGGAACATTGATGGTACTTTGTTTGCATGTCTAAATTATACACCAAGACATACTACAAAGATGTAATGATCCGATTCAGGGAACACTAAAATCTTAAACTATGAAGAAAAATATTCATTCTTGATCTTTTATAGTTGATACTGCCTTTTCTCTACTTCGGTGGATAGTAGGTTATGGCTGGAGGAATACACTTCAATTTTACTAGCTGTGACAAAATTCTTCTTAATGATTGAACCATTAAGTCTTGAGATTTTCCCTTTCTTTTTTTTTTTTTTTTTTTGCTACCAACATAACATCATTATGTTGTTTGTGGGAATTATGGTTTTTATCTTCCTGTCAACAAAATATGCATGCAAATAGACTTAGATTATTTATAGAGCAACATCAAATTAAACTGCTTGTATAATGACTTAAAACTGGTTATCGCTATCCTGCATAATATCTGTTTAAACACACCACTCGCAGCACGCTTTCCTAATCAAAGGAAGCAACAAAAACACAATGTCACTAATTTTATGTACGCCACAGATTGCTATTCAGCTCCCGGTTCCCCCAAAACCCTTTGGAGAGACTTTTTTTTTTTGGCTAAATGCCGGAGTTTGGGGGCTCAGTTTCCCACTGAGTTGATTAGTTTAGGTGGCTCTTTCTCCACCTGCTTCTGGGCGCTGCCCAAGCACCAAGGTGCTGCTCCACTGCACATTTACCCACTCGGGGCCACCACCTAGGTGCTCCGTAGAGGAGCTGCCTGTGCCACCCGGCTGTCCCCTGGCACGTGCCACGCTCGGCTCTGCAAATGGATTTAATTGGCAATGAACTGCCCTAGCTGTGCTGCTAAGTGCAAGGAGCACCACGAAGTCCCATCCCTGCTCTCACTGCCCTCCATAGCAACAGGGCAGCAGCATCTAGCTCCACCCAAAGGAAAAAATAAATAAAGAAAAGCTAAAACAGAGCCACGTGTGGACCCTACAAGAACTTTGCATTGCACTGGCAAAGAGCTTTTAAATCGGGACTCTCAGAGCCCACTCACTGCCTTCTGCTCCATCTTTTGCCTTGCAAATTCTGCTTTCTCATTGTTTCCCCAAAAGATTATGGATCCCCTGAACTTTGAGAATGTTTAATCAGCACGATGTTGGCTGGCACCAAAGAGAAAAGCTCTTCCAAGGACATTTTGGAGGCTGTTCAGCGCCCCTCAGAAATCTACCTGGATGATGTGTTTTCACTTGTATCTTTCATGGATGCTCCAAGGTGAAAATTAACATTTCTAATAACATCTGCCTGGGCCCTACATGTGGAACAGACTAACTGCCCCTAATGGCTACAGAATTTCACCTACTCACAGGTGTAAAATAAATGAAGGTCAAAATCCTGTTTTTGAGACTAGATACTGATTGGCAGTGCAGATGCTCAACAAGCTGGAAAAAAAAAATATATATATATATATAACATTAAATACCAAGCAGAGAGAAAATCTGCAGGCTCTGAGGATGGATTTCACACTCCCTGCTGAAACCCATGGGCCTCTGCGTGCCTCTGCAGACAAAATCACTGTATTTCTCCCTAAAGCGTATCAGGCTTTTAACCAGGGCATTGCCACCGTACAGGGCAGATGCTGATGTGCAATTTTCCACCCTTTTTACTACACACTTGAACCACCCTTTGCGCAGGGTCTGGAGGGGGGCTGGGGAGCCGGGGTCCAACCTGAGCCCCTGCACATGCTCTGCTGCCCCTTCCTGGTTCACAACCTCTCACTTCTCCCCATGGGGCTGGAAGTGAAATTCATGGTATTCATCCTTAAGATGAGACAGCTGCGCTATTTTCCTGCATCTCAGGGGAAACCCGCTTTGGAGATAAAGGTAGGCTGCAGAGATTGCACTTTCTTTATGTAAATATGTGTCTAAAATGAAAAACCTGAGAGATTCTGCAAATTACTTGCCAGGTGGGTGCCCAGCTTTGTGCATAGAAAGTGGCTCTGAGGAGATGGTGACTTGGGTTCATGTGTCAGCATGCTTTTTTTTAATATATTATTTCTCCCTGGCTACCTGAAGCAAAATAAAATATTGCATTCAAGCCTGCACTGCTGAACTCTGTCCTCGCTCCTCCCAGGGGAAAGGTAGAGCAGGGACTGCAGTCCCGCTGTTAGGATAGTTTGCTGCAGGACATGACTTAGACAGTGACAAAATAGCTACTGGGGAGCCTGGGGTTGTGTGTAACGAGGGTGCAATTCCCAGCGCCCGCGTGAGCTGTGTTTGCATTCATGTATTCTCCAAACTGCAACATCAGCCATTAGGAGTGATTGTAATTAGCACATTACTAATTCTTCAGGCTCTTTTCTCTTTCATTTCGCTTACAAAAAGTGCCAGTACCTCCTCCATGAGAGCTGTATTGCACACAGGCATGCAAATCCCTGATTTTCTGGTCTGGTCTTACCGGCACTTTCTGATAACCATGGTCGTGCCAGGGAATACATAAACCACAGGGGAGACCATCAAAATCCTGCAAAATCCTGCTCACAGCCTGACCTCCGTGCACCAAGCGGCTTCGCTGTTCCTAAGGGAAGCATCACGCTCTGGCCCTGGGATTTCCGCATGGAAAACTTCCTCCATGTACACGCACAAGGCACGGAGCCTGTTTGACCAAGGTAGCTTGAGGTTTGTGTGCCCAAATCCTGCTCAAAGCAAAAAAATAATGAGAAGTTCAGACACTTTTAGAGCACTGAGCACTTTGGAGCCACCTGTTTATGACAGTGGCATGAGGTATTGCATGACAAGAGGTATTGCAATAAATCATACAGCACTAATGGCCATGCAGCCATTTAACCAAGGCAAATTGCTTTAGTGATACCTCAGTGCATTAATGAATGATCCGGTAATTAATTCAAATTATTGAGCATTGGTCTTGCTAGGTTAGAGTGACTTGGCCCAGACCCCAATGGGACACAGAAAACGTCATGCAGAGGGAACAGATCCCTTGACAGAGCCAAATCTTCACCACATCTTGCTTGGAGATGAAGCTCCTTGGAGAACCCAGGAAACAAAATTATTTCCCCAGATTCGCAGCCACTTGCCAGCCATGCTGCTCCCATGGGAGGTAGTTCCCCAGCACAGGTGAAGAAGAGATTTCTAAAAAGCACAATGATGCTTTTTTAATTCTCTCATATAGTCAACAAAAACCCAGAGAGAAATGCTAGGAAGAGGAAGCTAGGAGAAATTTCTTCTGGCTTCCCCATCCTTTTTGCAAAAGTCCTAAATTATTGATAGAAAAAGGATAGAAATCAGGTGTCATTAGAAACCTCCCAAGCAGGTCAAAACAGGGGCAAAAAGAGCAAGGAGGCTGTGTTTCCCATGGCAAGCTGTTAAGCATTTCCACATATGTTAAGCATTCCACAGATTAATTCATTAAAATAGCAAAAAAAATAAAAGAGAGGAAAACTTCTTTCCTCCTGGCATAGAGAAGTGAACAGTGGGGTGAGAGTGTGAAGGATGGTTTGGTCTTACCTGTCCCAGGAAGGAACTACCTGTTACCCTCCAAGCTGAGGAAATATATAGAAAAAAAGCTCCTATTTAATACCAACTCCCATCCCCGTTGTAAATGACTGTGGGATCAGGTGTGACATTGAAACAAGATAGGCAGGAGGGGAAAAAAAGGAAAGGAAAACCACCCCAAGGTGGCGAGGATGGGCCGATTACACACTCAGGAGGCTCTGTTAATTAGAGGCTTTCCAGGAGGAGATTTCAAAGGACTTTGCAAACACAGATGGAAACCAAGCAATGTCCCCTGGTGGCATTTCCAATTTCTACAGCTGACGGCCCCAACGGAGCCCGAGTTACTCATTAGGCTGATTGATCTGGGGGACTGTAATGACATTAAAATGAATAATCTCGTAGCCAGGTCTCGTTAAGTTATTATCCCCTGTGCAATATTCATCGCTCCTTGGGAGGGCCCAAAAGCAACTAGAGCATCTGGTAGCTCCAAAGTGGCCCATCCTCACTGGCTCAGAGAGGGGTAATTGATTTTTCCCTTTTCTTAAGGAGGATGGATCATGCAGCAGGTCTGTGCATGAGTCAACAGGGGTTGCTCACCCCAGGCAGAGGGAAAGAGGGAAAAAAGATTGGAATACGTCACAGTTAATTTCCTTGTTCTTTGAGTATGGTTGTGGTCACCTGCTTTTCTGTTTGAGCCAGTGAAGTTCAATTTGCATCATGGGCATCAAAACAGCATTCCTTTAAGTGCGTGTTAAAATGCACATGAGGGTCACTTAGGAATTAAAAATAAAAGAAGGACCAGAGCTTAATCTCAAATGGGCAATAACCTTGAGGAACCCCTTGAGGGTTTATGGTGCTAATGCAGAAAACCAAGTCAAAAAGAGCCCTTATGACCAGCACAGGAAGAAGCGCCTTGGCAGCAGAGCCTTGTTCTCGTTCTCTCTCTTCTTGTCCTAGGTTGTTATTTTTTCTTTCCTAAGATGTGTTTTGGGAGGAATGGGGAGCAGCAGCCACCTCTCACACATCATCCTGAGAGCCAGAAAGACGGATTGCCAGCACCAAAATGCGACAGGTAGGACATTCCCCTCACGTGAGTTCCTCATCCCAGCCGGGCATGCAACGTGGGAAAAAGGGATCCAGCTCCAAAAAATACCCAGGGGGAGGAAAAAAAAAAAAAAAAAAAAAAAAAAGCTACTGAATGGCCACAGCCACAGGAGCACAAATGCAATGTGATCAGACACAGCAGAAGCGAGCAAATCCTCAGCGTGTTGCTCCCGATCCATCTGTGGTTGCGGATGGGTTTTGTTCTGCTGCAGCACGGTGGTCCCCCGAGGAGCTGCGAATGATGCACGGTGGCTCAGCCCCTCGTCCCCCACAAGCGCCAAGCAGGGGCGTTCTCCTGCCTTAAAGTTTAATTGCTTTATGGAAATGTAACTCTCAATATTGCATTAGGATCTTTCCCATCTGTTAAACATCAGCCCAGAGAGGTTGGTGACGCTTTAAATGAAGCTGTGAAGAGATGCGTTTATTGTAGATGTAATCAGACAGCTGTTTTATTATGAATTAATCATCTTAGTTCATTAAAAGAATGCAATTTTAGGAAAGCAGGTATTAACAATTAATCCTGACCAAAGCCACAACTAAACAGGTGCTGGGGAACTTGCCCCAAACCAAAGACCAAAAAGCAAAACCAGAGAGGTACAACAGGATCAGAGGTAGAGACACAATTGACCAATTTGTTATTTTAAAGCATATTCCAGAGCTCTTCCCCCTCTGCCCTGGTCACTTTGGCCAACCCTGTTGTCATTAGAGGAACTCTGAGGCCTCATGTGATCCCTGATGTCCGGGGTGGAGGTGGCACTGAGGTGGCCATGCAGAGCTGCGCCTGTGCTGGAAGGTCCTGCCCTCATCCCAGCTTCTGAGAGCTGAAATACAGAGGTCTCATCTGCTGAGCCCAGCAGCCAGGACCAGAGGCCATGGAAAGCATCCGCTGGAATTTCCACGGGAGTTTTCACAGCTTGCATTGAGTACTTTTTAAGCAATGAAGTCCTTGCCCTGAGAGAGTTGCAGGGAGAAAGATCCAAAGAGTTAAATGAAAACAGGTACACATGCCATGTGTGCAAAACACTTATTTCCTGCTGTTAAAATAAGCCTGTTCTCGATCACTGCGGGGTCTCAGCAGCTGCCTCCTGATCTCTCTCTGCTTCAGCCCTCCATTTGGCCTTCTTTTCCGTATTCATCCTCAGCAGTGTGTGATCCCTCTTAGCAGCCTTGGAAAATAAATGGCGAAAAATCATTGCAGAAAAACATTTCCCATTGATAAATTTCCCCTTCTTTGCACCACTTGATTTGATATCCCACTGTTCTTTTTAATATTTTTGCAATGCAAGAGGTTAATGTATTTCCTTTCTTTACTAAATTGTCAGCATTTGTAACTTGTGATTAGCAGAAGAAAAAAAATCATACTGCATATTGTATACAGAGGTGCATTAGCAGTTAGGAAAAAATGGTAGGATTTTCAGTGATGAAAACTGAGATGCAGAGAGCTCTTGGCTTGCTTTTTTGGTTTCCATCATCACTGTTTGTTCAGCTGATTTTGGACAGGAATATTGGGCCATCATTCCTGTCTGCACTGCCATTCCTGTCACCTGCCAAAGCAGGGGGACTCTTCGGTGCTGATGCATTTGCACTTTGCTGACGTTATCCAAGTTATTCCATAACCTTTGGACCAGCCTTTTCCCGAGATACCAATATATACCCAGTGCACTGGATTATGGCAAAGTGGGTCAAGAGGGACATGTCAACCAGCCAGTAGCACTTGCCAAAGCCCATGTGTCCCCCAGAGGACACGGTGGAATGAGTTCCCTGCAGGTATTACTGGTATGGACTTCTTCTTAATCCCTTTTTACATAAACCCCTGGATGAGACAGTGCACACAGAGCCCATGTGCTCTGTGGACAGTTTCCCTCACTCCAAAAAGAAAAAAAAATACGCACGTCTTTGCCCGAAACGACCATGGCCAAACAGCCCAGCAAGGTCAGCGCAATCATGATGTAGCAAACTCTTATCCTTACGTTGTTCCTTGCGGCGTCGAGGACCTCAGACCTGCAGAGAGCAACGAAACCTGACTCCTTGCAGCTACTTATATACAAGGCTTCTCTGCTCTCTTTCTTTGTGTGCTTAAAGGAGGACTCAAAAAGGCACGCAAAATTTAGCCAAACTCCACCCAGGTGAGGTCTTGCTGCTGTCAACGGTGACACATCCTGCTCTTGTGCCTTCATTTAACATACATGAGAGTGAGTGGACCTGGAGACAAGTCCTTAACAGCCACAGCCATCGCTGACAAAGCCCTACCAGCTCCCACAAGTGGCTCCTGACTTCTGTGACAGCTGATGCTTGCAAGGGACATTAGCGTGACAACCTCAGTCACTCATGAAACAGCATCCAGCTGTGGCTTTAATCACAGCTGCAAGGGAAACACCACCTGGAAGAGCCCCCAGGGTGTCACGGGTCAGGCAGCGTTAGGTCTCTGGCAGTGAGTGGGAAGCCTTTAAGGAAACACCTCGAGAGGGACAGGAGACCACGGGCTAGGAGCAAGGAACTCCCAACAGACGTCTGCCACCAGCACTGCTGATAGCCCCAACTCTCCTATAATTCATGCGTTATTATTAGGTGTTAATAATTAAAAGCTAGCAAAACACATAAAACCCCAAATTAATATTTTGCCCTGGTGACTTCTGAGCTAAATTCACTCATTTTACAAAAGACGCTTCCTCACAGCATGAAGTTTCTGACACCTGAAGCAACTGAATCCTGTTTATTTCACAGGAGGTGACTAAAAGTTCGTGCTTCCAAAAGTCTAGATTATTTTGGGGTGCCTGTAGCAGCCCACGTAAGTGATGCCAGCTCTGCACTGTCCCCCTTGCCTTGTGGGCGGCCTGCTGACCATGGCCAGCCTGGAGTGTCATCCATGCAAATCCATGTGGTTGCAACTAAAAGCATCACCCTGGCAAAAAGGTTCCCCCGTAGAGAACACAGATCTACTCACGAGATGAGTGCAGGAATCTCCTCCTCCCTTTTAAAGCGTCCTGCCCATACTAACACCTTCTTATCAAAATTCGTAGGCCTTCGGTCATTTTTAAACGGCTGATAATCTGTAGGAGACATCACGAAAGCAAACAGTGAGCCAAGTTTCAAACTGGGGTAGAGGGAAAAAAGTGGGCAAAAGCGTTGAAGATTCATTTTTGCATATTCCTAAAGAGCCAGATGTAGTTTTTAATCTCAGTAGGATTCAGCAGTCCAACTACTGGCTCAGCTATGAGGTTGAATGAAGCGTCTTCAGCACTAGCTCCATGCCAGGCGTGCCCACGGAGGGGAGGGCTGCTGCAATGCAGCTAATGTCAAGATGATGCCACCATGCATCATGGAAATAGCGGATGGAAATAACCGCAGCACCAGGCTGGTGGCAGCAAAACTGCTGCTAAAATAGCTCAAGCAACAGACAGCCTAAACATAGCAAAGCATCGACCAGGAACCGCTACCCACCTGGTTCTGCACCCTGGGGAGCTGCATCCCGTGCCCCCCTTGCCTTGTCGCTCAACCCTCTCCTGGGACGTGGGAAGGGAAGAGCCGTCCAAGGATCCCGGGCACCTGGCCGAGCCGGCAGCCACCATCGCCCGGCCCCAGCGACCAGGAGCCTCCGCAGCATCGCGCACGGAAACGCGGCGCTTCCTGCGAGCGCAGAGCGTCACGCGCTTCCGTGGCCGCTGCCTGCGTCACCGTGACGGGCGGAATTTACTGCCTTCGCCTGCCAAAAAGACGCACCTTGGAGTTACGCAGCCAGAGAACACACGGCCCTGGCACCGCACGCCTGCTCCAGCCATCCCCCAGGAGCACGGAGCATAGCAATAGCACTTAAAGTTTGTTTTCTGACTTTTCCCTATGTTAGGGCTAAAACAGGGCACTGTTTTTTTCCCCCAAAGACAGGCTGAGTAACTGCTAACCACCACTGCTCATTAAGCTGCTGGAGCTCTTAGTTGTTTTAAGCTAAAAAAAAAAAAATATCTCTTGCAGCTCAATTGCATCAAACAGAGCTTGATGAAGAAGAGAGACTCTGCTGCTGTTTCAGAACAACCACGGAGCAGCAAAGGCAGAAAAAACCTTCAGCAATCCTGAACTAGAGGGAAAACATTTCTTCCCAAAGATTTTGCATATGAAAAAAAAAAAAAAAACAAAGGAGTCGTGAGCAGCAAAGCAGGGCACCAAAAGTCCATTTTCTTAGAGCGTTCTCAAAGAGCAGAGCAACGCAGCCAGCAGTTTCAGCCTCTCGAGCGCTTAGCTTGGGAGTTATTTACTTTGTGCATAGCAGCGCAAGCCTCGCCCTCCACGCTTATTTGTCTGAAACCCTTGGGTCCACTGGCTTTCCAGGAGCAAAAAGCTCATGTTTGTGACGATAAATGCAGAGGGGAAGCTCCTCCTGCAGCGCCGACAGTCCCACATGCAGATTAACGAGCTTTCCTACAGATATTTTTCAGATGAGCTTCAAATTGTTATGCTAAGAAAAACACATAAAACATCAGCTTGTACAGTATTTGCTAGCGATGGAATGTGGATGCAAACACCACAGCACAAGCAGAGCATTGAATTCGGCCTCATGCTTCATGTTTCCCATCCTGGCAACCGTGCTAAGCAGAAGACACCCCTGAAACTTGGCTATTTTATCACCTCCGGGTTGCTGCTCCTGCACTTTGCACAAAACTCCACCCAGCCAGTCAGGAAATGAAAGCGCAAACTCCACAAGCCCCATTTGGCACACAGGAGCATTTACTGCTTCGACACCGTGGGCTCTGAAGGGGATTTTCATCCAGGAAGAACATTTCCATTCAAAAGAGAAGGAGCAGTTGCCCAAGGGAAAGTGTTACAGCCTATTTAATAGTACTATCAAATGCAATATTGTAGATACCTAAGTGCGAGGGGAGGAAGGGAAGGGAATGCAGCTGGGGATGTTTGCAAGAATGATCCTAAGGGCTGCAGCGATGAGAGATGCGATACAGATGCAGCTCAAGTTACCCAGCACCTGGCCCCAAGAAAAAAAACACTGCTGTTTATATAGAGATGTCTTGTATTTTTCAGGGCATAAAGTTATCGATATTGAAGAAAGCAGAAACCCTCTGGTAGTGGTAGTGATAACTGTTTAGATTTTTTTTCCCCCCCCCTTTCTTCATGAAAACTTCACAGGGCATCTGGGCATAGTGCAATGCATTTAGCTTAATTTTCTTGTAATTCAGTAAGGCAAATTAGATCCATTTCCAGATTAGGAACGCATGCAGAAAACAAATGTCAGTTTGAGCTTCCAGCTGCAAACTTTGTTGCAAACAAACAAAAAAAACCAGCAGAGCTGAGCGCGCTGAAAGAAGCAGAGGATATTCACATCCTGCTCATGATTTTGCAGTGGAGAGATGCCTTGTGCAGAAGGGGAGCGATGAATTTGCAGGGAGTATTTGCCGGTCCACTCATCCCCTTGCAGAGCCAGCTGAGACCACATTCATAAAAGCTCCCAAATATCAAGGATGCTCTAGCTGACTCACTGCCAAAATTATTTTTTGGCACCAAGGTCACCTGCTCTAATATTTTCTGGCCACTTTAAAAAAGAGAAAGAAAAAGTAGTGGCCCAGCTAACAAACTTCAGTTTGGGCTTGGAACCCCTTTTTTGCTTTAAAAGGTATTCTCCGATACACTCAAAGCAAAAGTCACTGTTTTTAACTTGCATCCAAGGCCGAATTTAAAGAGAAGGAATTATCGTTTTTATTGCATCTCCTCTCTTCTCAAATGCAGAGAAAATGGTCGGGTTTTCAGGCCTCCGGTGCTTATCCACCTAGGGGTTGCCAATTGTTTCCTCTAAAAGTAGCACCAGCTAACAGCTATATTAATCACATCTGCTGCGAGCGAGAAAGCACTTTAGGATTTATTACGCCAGCATTTGGGAAGCGTGAAAAGACAGACAAGTCCTTGAGAAACCACAAACGCGCTCACCTGTCCCTGAATTTTACAACCATCACTTGCCCTAGGGATGCTCAGCACAGGGGGGTGAGTTTGACTGCAGTATAAGAAAGTAATACAAACTATGCCCACCACTGTGCTGGGCCAGCCTCCAGTATTCCCTATGTGTTTTGTCTGGGAAAAAAAAAAAAAAAA
>VZSV01000010.1:3585606-3601735 GCA_013398735.1 Nothocercus julius | reverse complement strand
AAAAAGAGAGATACGCAAAAAGACGCATAGAAGGATTCAATTAAACAGCAACTACTTATGAAGTTGTTCTCTTGGGCAGTGTCCTTAAAAGCAGGAACCTTAACACTAGGCTGTTTCACTTGGCATAAAAACTGTTTTAAAGCAAGAGTTGTGATGAGGAGTATGAGATAGGGTTCCCTTAAAATTCTCTGCCTTCCTCCACCCTAATTAGATGTGCAGTGGAGCTCACACTGGGTTCCCAGCTGAGAAAAACAAGTGATCCTGAGATTGTGGCTCATGAAAGTCTAAGCGAGTCAGGAAATATTTCTCCTCGCAACCTCATCTTCGCTGGCAGTGCAATTTAACACAGCGAGAGCCACGAATTGCTTGGAGACGTCTCACTTACCTGCAGCCTCTGGACCCCAGGAGCCAGCGCTCAGCAAACTTGGGTTTTCCCTGCATCATCCTGGGACAGGTAAGGGAACCTTGAGAAGCTGCTAATGTAAATCTACAGAGATTAAGAGCTCCTAAACTGTGCTTCTCCCATTTGATTTGGCCAGGGTGAGACAGCTGTAGCCTCCTATGGCAAAGCTGCACCGAGGTGGCCTGAAGAGCTAAGGAAACGCCACCAGCTCAGAGCACTGTCTGTTTCAGGACAGCAAGGTTCATTTCTGATAACCTCTAGTGCCACCCACGAAACAGGGCATCCAGCAAGAACAGAGCAGGGTTAGTAAAGGAACTCTCCTCACCCTTTTTAATTGTGAGTTCCACCTTTCTAGTTCCGTATTAACAGAAAGTCCAATTTTTCTTACTTATCTCTATTCCATCAAGTTTGATAGCACCATTACAATTTGGGAGAGTAGAGAAAGAAGGGGAAGAAAAAAAAAAAAAGTCCGCCTTACACCCATAAATAAGACACCTTGCTCAGGTACTCTGCTAGCTCCAGGCTAACTTGCTGATTTATGCCATTTGATCCTATTAATCTCCCAATAAAGGAAAGCAATTAATGTGACACACTTGGCACTTTCTACAACAGATGAAGGAGGTTTGAACCACTCTCTGTCTCTGACCCTAAGACAAGAAAAAGCAGGATTTGGCCTTTGCTCTGAGCAGTTTCATTTAAACATTTTCCTCCTTTAGCTCCAGGCATGTCGGGTCTGAGCAGAGATGCTCAATGCTACAGGCTGCAGATGACCCTTGCCTAGAGCAAGTGCATCCACCCTACCATTAAATACCCACAAAGAAGGGAGGTTGCTTCAGTGGGGAGGACCAATAAACCGCAAGTGCTTTGCTACACCCTGTCGGCTCCTGGCTTCCAGCTAGGATGAAACATCCCATTTATGGGTCGCAGGAATGTGATTGCTAAGGTGCAATATAGCATTTGTGGGTTGATGGAGCGTGGTCACGAACTGGCTTAACAGGAGGTAAATTCAGTGAGCAAAACTTGCAAGCTGAGCCAGGAGGTGCTCACCTCTATAAAACAGCATGAAAAAGGGCCTGGGAGGAGTTGGCTATCCAAAGTGCAGGGTTTATAACTGTCAGCACTGGAAGGACAAATGGCAAAATGCAGCTAGTCAAGTCATTGCCCCAGCAAAGCCAGGCCTGTGCCCTTCCCCGGGCATTGGGAACTGCTTTCTGATTCAATGCAGAATGGGACTTTGTAGCAGAAAGGCACAAAAGCCTAAAAGCTAAAACAAAACCTGTAGCCACTGCAGTCCAAATAATTTCTATTTTGACTCAGAATTGGAGGAATTGTTTAATGGAAACTTTTTCCACACCTGCCTCCCCAGCTGAGCCAAAGGAACACACAGACAAGGACAGGCTCCTTGCTTACTTGTCACTTAATGATTTTCTTCCCTGAGAAAAATTGTGCCGTCTTCAAAAACAGACGCATCTAGGAATTCTTCAGCCCGTTAGCCAGTGGGTTGGGGGAAAAAACAAAACAAAAAAAACCAAAAAAAACACTAATTTAAAAAGATTGAACAATTCTGTGCAGAAACATTTTTTCCCTCACGCTTGTTTTAACATAAGGATGACTTACCATTTTTCTGCTCCTGCAGTGAAGCCATGTGCTATTGATCAGGCTGATAAACCTGCTCCGGCTGGTGCAAGTCCATGCACTATGGGTTCAAATTTTGCTTTTTAATGACTGGCTGAATATGTATTCAGACACTACAGGAGCAAATGTATCCTGAGGAGCACGTGTTCTACCCCAGGGACATGTTTGTCCCAGCAATGCATTCCACAGTAGGTCATAAAGTAGCAAAGTGTCTCCTCAGATTTACCAACTAGGTCTTGAGGACCCTTCCAAAGAAACCATAAAACTTTCCCAAACCGTCCTGGGTGAGATATAACCTACCTGGAGGATGAGATTTATTGTTCCAACAGCTTATTTATTTTTATTTTTTAAGACCAAAGGGACCATCAGGGCAATGCATTTTGGAAAAGACACACAGTCCACCCAAGCACAAGCGCTGAGAGAGCAGGAGCGTGACGACCTTCTGTCACACAGAGCTTCATGCTGTGGTCCAGGGGCTTGGGTGCAGAAGAAGAAATTATTCCAGGGAACCTACATAAACCTTTACTCCTCTTGGATTAATGCAAAGCTGACCTGCATTTTCTGGGCTGTACATGTGATGAAAATGCATATGTAAAACCACTTGCTGAAAGAGGAATTTGTTCAAGACTAGAGCTCATCACAGATGGATGGCACATCTCCATCGTGCTGCCCGTATTAGGTAGTTACCTACCTGCCTGAGTTAGCTGTGCTCAAGAAAGGGGAAAATGAAGAAAGGGAATGATGAAAAGGTCTCCTTATTTTGGGTAAAAAATGAAAACGGAGAGAAATCACACTGCATATCTCTTGGGGAAGATAAGCACCAAAAAATGAGGAGGGTCATGTAGCTAAATGCCAGTATTGGTAGCAGAACAGCTAGGTTCAGGCTGCTCATGAAGGATGCCAAGGACCACGTCCTTCACGGTGCAGCCCCACGTATTGTCAGCAAAGCGCCGTGGGCTTTCTCCCTGCCCCGACAGCTAAAGCAGCACGTTGTAATGGGAACAGCCAGCCCTGCAGGGCTCCTGCAGCACCGCTGGGAGGTTTAACTTGGTCCATAACTGCATAGTCATTAGTGTTTACAAAACAAGTATCCCGGGAAGCAAAACTGCGCACAGAGGAAACAATAACCGGCAATGAAATTAGATGCAAGAGGGAGATGATTTCATTACCTGCACCCGGCCTCATTATTCACCGTTTCTCTGGCAAGAGCTGATAAATGCAGACTAATGAATCTCGGACCTGAGGACCAAGGGAAGGAGAGCTGGTTCTGTGCTACCGCATGCTAAGCGGGAACCAGAGAATCCAACTTTCAGCCAAAAGTGCAAAGAGCCAAATATTAACTCATCTCATTGCAGTGCTGCAGCAAGAGAAGAGATGGGGTTTGCCCACCGGTGGCTTGGCCGTGTGGAGTTGCGCCGGTCTTGGGGACGCCACAGCTCCCATCTGGCACATGCATGGTCTGCGTCCAGTGCCATGATGCTGCTCTTCTTCAAGGGCTCCTAATGACACATCTGTCTCACAGCTGAGGCTCTCCCGGAAGACCAGAATCAGTTAAGCTATAAATCTTCCCCAAATAATAACCAATTTGCCATGCAATACTGCAAGATACTGGATCCAGGTGCAAGGGCCACAGGTGGCTATTTAGACAAAACCATCCAAGATGACCAAGAGCAGCTGGAGACCTCTCTGACTGTCCTAAATCCCCCCTGGGTCACAGTGCAGGACATCCTGGGGCTGGTTATAGAACAAGGAAAACATCAGCTGGGAAGAGATGCTACAGCATCAACCTAGGAAAACCCAGCAGCAGTCCATACGAGCGGGCAAATTGCTTAGTTTGTAAACACAGGTCTCCTTTGGCCGCTATGGGTATTCATCCCATTAAAAAACATGGAAACAGCAGAAGCACTGTTCACTGTGCACATCTATTAAAAATCAAGAATGCTGACAAAACCATCAGAAATGGGAAGCAAAGCTCTTTAGTAGAGATGAATTCCCAGAACTGCAAAGACCACATTGTTTTTTCTGCACTTTCTGCATAGTTCTCAAGCAAAATGCCCCCGTTTCACACGCAGCGAGAGCACTTGTCAAGGCTCCCCTGAAAGGGGCTCAGACACTAAGAGCTGAAGCAAGAAGAAAACCTACACAGAGAGAAACCCACCTGCCCTGGCTTTGCAGGGAAACGCTGCCCTCATCTGTTTTCTCGTGACAGCCTTTGCTGTCCTGCCTGCAGAGCTGAAATCATTCAGAAAATCAAGGGAGTGAGGCCGGGTTCCCCCTTTCATTAGCTCCAGGCTGGTAGAAATTCCCATAGGGACCCAGAAGAGGCAAATTTCAAGACTCATCGGTGGCCCACGGGAAGGTGTAATGAGGGAGGAATGCAGGTATTACAAATGCATGTGCATTCATAGTACACAAAACCATAAACGTTTAAGTTAGAAAATTACATCTACTAGATGAAGCATATCACTAGCCTGTCTGTATTTGTTTGACTGCGGAAGGAGCTTTTATTAAACCTCCATAAGACAACACCAAAAGCCAGCCGAAGTCCACAGAAAGCCCTCAGAAAGTGCACATCACACAGACCTGTCCTTCCCTGCATGGAAGCATTCACCATAGAATGCAAATTCAAGATTTTCACCAGTTCTGTAGAACAGAACCCAACGAAATGCAACCTAAAAAGCTGAAAAATGTCCACATTAAAGTCACTTTGCAAAAAGTATTTTAGACCTAGCTACTTAGTGCTAGGTTGTAATAATTGTATAAGGGGATTATTTTGTATAAATATAAAGAACAATTTCTCAGAGAGCAGCAGAGACATAAAAAGGAAGACTTTCATACAGAGCTAAAATAGCAGCAGGTATTAAATGTAGCATAAAGCATAGAAAATGGCTATTTATCATTATGAGAGAGCCTGTGTGCATTACAGGTTGCTGTGCTTACCTCTCATGTGTTCCCTGCTCTCAAGCTGGGACAGATGAGCACAGTGTGGGACAGCAACAGCCACCTGTAGCTCAGTGTCACAACCCCAGCTTTGGGAAGCGTAGTCAGTCAAACTCAAAAATACGCTTCCACACAGGTTTCCAAACTGTCTGGTCATTGTCATTCTTCCAAAGTGGAATACAGTCCCATAAATATGCAGGAACACCTGCATAACCCAGAAAAATATGTGATAAACCTCTGTAGATACCCAGGTTCTCTGTGTTATTTAGACAGCAATTGGCCTGTAAAGTCAATGGAAATATTCACAGGGGAACCATCAGTTCAGCATAATGTCTTTCTCTTCCCTCATTCCCTTCCTTGAGCACCACTTATCTACAGTGTTCAAATTTCAGCTCGTTTTTATCCTTGCGTGCATCGTTTGCCCAAAAGGCAGATCTGTACGGAGCATCCGCCGCTCCCTCGGGGCTCACAGGAGGCCAAGATTAGATACTGGCTCCTGGCATCCCTTTAGGGCCAGGATCAATGTTGATTTTTGAACAACTGCCTAATGTGGTTAGGCTGAAATGATTTTTCCCTCTTCAGGATTGTGTCAGTATCTCCCTATTTGCATCATAGTTAGAGCTCACTCAGAAACAAATCTTTTCTTCCTCCAAATGGTTTTAAAGCAAAGCAAGGAGAAAAGTCAAAATATCACCTTCGTTCTCACCTGCTTCCAAAGCAGCTCAGATTGAACAAAAGCACTGCTATAATTTCTGAAGAGATGTTTGCTAAACTTAAGTGTTCCTTCTTTCTCAGCCCTTTGTAGTCTGTTTGCCTCCCCCACCGTTGCTGTAATGTTGCACAAGCGTTGCACAAGAGCATCATCTTCAAACAACTGCAACGTGCCAAAAAACCTTTCCCTACATGGAAAGGTCTTTCCAGGTCCCATGGGGAGCCCGATCGGGCTCCTGGCGCTGGGTGCAGAGCCGTGGGCTGGCACTGCTCTCTGCTGGCCACGAGCCTCCGTGCAGCTCCAGGACCAGCGTCCACGCTGGCAATAAGACTTGGGTTTAAAACTGCTTCCATAAGCCTAACAAATCACTTTACGTACCTACACAAGCGACAGTTCAAATACCTCTTTTTAAACATTTCCATGTTACAGATGTGGCTTTCAGACTCCCTGGCACTATTCACACCTGCGCACCCTTCTCTGGCTGAAAGCACACTGGAATTCCAAGCCAATCCAAGCTGAACACATTTGCTTTTTCATGTTCTACTTCTCTCTTTCCAAGAATTTTGCTTTCACTGCAGCTTAGTGCAACTGAAGCAGCACCATTTTCTTTTAATCTTTTCCCCCCCACCCCCTTCACAGGAAAAATAAACAAAAAATAGAAAAACACTCAGGCTCCTGTCCTGTACCGAACATCCTCCTTTACAGGCCGGTATTCATGACTTTTCAGCATCCCCAACAGGCAGAGGAGTGCTAGCTCCAGCTGGCACGGGCAAGGACAAGCTCTGCAGGACCAGCCTTCCTCCAAAAGCAAGGTCCTCATGGATCCTCAGAAGATCCCAAGCTGGAAGACTCAGCTCACCCAGGGAGAACAGCAGGAAGACTCAGTGCCCTTGGAAAAGGGTGACAGACCTGGCCCTAGAGCACCCAGGGACAGGAGAGGGGTCCTCCTAACCAGCTCCCGGCACAACTTCTAAACACTCTGTCCTCAAATTCACAGGAAACTTGGCCTTTATTTTCTGAGCCAGGGCAAAATCACAGCTATTGCATTAGGTCTGAACAAAGGAGAGAGAGAGAGAGAAAAAAAAAAAAAAAAGTTCCTGGATGTCAACCCCCCAATTCAGTCTCCCAAAGCCCTAGGATCACAAAAGCCACCACCTCACCTCCACCAAATCCCACTGCAGTTCCACAAGAATTCTCCAAAAGTGTTACAAACAGAAAATTACTTTTTATTTGCTAAAAAGTGATGATTGGTCACAAAAACACCATTATAAAAGGTATATCTAGGTATGCAGCTCAGGCAGCTATCCCTGTTGCTTCATGTCCAGAAATGGGGACAAAGCCCTGAGAGGAAGAGACAGACAGAAACCTGCCATATTGGTCCCAATGAACCATCATCACAGTGATACAGATATCCCTCAGCACACACAGCGTACGGATGCTAGGAGGGAATCGGGGTCTCTTTACCTGACACCCTATTCCCTACAAGGCCAACTGGCCTTAATGCCCCAGCTCCTGGAGCTCAGTTAAAGTGAAGCTCTGCTCTCTTTTCCCCAAGAAGAGCTGAGAGGTGTTGGATCTTAAAGGCACCAAAGCAAAAATCACATTGAAGACCTGCATACTTCCATAGTTTTCCAGAAAAATCTCATTATTGAGGATGCCCAACCTCATGATTTTGGAGTGTTTAGACTATTGTATTACAACATTGTAATCTCCACCTAGTGTGAACCTCTGCTTCTCTTGGCTGCACAAGAAGACTGATGCACTGCTTGAATCTTTAAAAAACACTTTGGGTCTAGGCCCTTTGCTAGGAAAAACCTCAGCCGGAATGAAAAAAGATGCAGAGAAACTGGTAAGTAAAGCCCTGATGAATGGAAGGAGAGCAGATGCCGCAGAAATCGAGGATTCCTATTTCATCCTGCACTGCCTTGGCTAGTGACAGAGCATGGGGACACACGGGGTGTGAACTACAGACACATGAAAGCCAAGCATGGGCCCTGACACAAAAGATGGCCCATGAGGAACTCCTGGAGGAGCAGTGATAAATACAAGGAAGCTTGCTTTTCACCACATTGTAGCCTTATTTCATGGCTAGGCTTCCCCCCCCACTTAATATTTATACACACACAGACAGAACACATATGCTTTAGTCAACATTAAATCCTGAGTGGCCTCACAGCATTGAGCAAGGCTTAAATAGAAAGGAAGAAAAAATTCATAGTCCCTGGACTGCAGGACCAGGCAGCAGCTTCCCCACTTCCCGCTCTGCCGGCGCCAAGCTCAGCAGAAGCCGTAACTGCCCACAGCACCATTTGGCTCAAACTTCACAGAGCTGGACTACCACAATGTGTCTTTTATTTTCCTCCCCACCAGCATCTGCAGTCCAGCTGGATACTGGTTGGACTGGGCTGAACACACCCAGCCCATTAGCCTGAGGAGGCTGGAACCCATTTTCCTGCCCTCACAACCTAAATATCTGGGGAGACCTCAGTATCTGCCTTATAAATCGATTGCTCCCCAAAAATACAACGCTAAAAATAAATAACATGGTTTGCTTTCATCCGCAGGCTGGGTTTTTGAGGGCAGGGTGGTGATTTTTTTTGTCACTTTTTTCTTTTTTTCCTGATTTTGCATTGTAACCTAATAGTTTAACATAAAAATGATTTTATGTTAAAAATATTGTCATTCAAATGGAGTCTCAGTCTCGTTTGTACACGAAGCCATACACAGTGGGGATCTCGTGGTCTTTTTCCTTCTTGGGATCTACAATGTGGCTGTATCTCTCTCCTCGATGGCATTCCAGATAGGGCCCCCAGTTTGCAGCTGGCCTGCAGCAACTTGCAATGCGCTGCAAAGCAAGAACAAAAGCAGCATTTGATGTCTTATCTTAATCTTGCATACTTTTCTGTTCAGTAAAGGTGGAACATTTAACATGCACTGCAACTCAAAGTGTAGGGAGCAAGCTACTTTTCTGCATTGCTTGTTTTTGAGGGTTCCAAACCTCCTTGGTTTCAGAGGACCTTAACTTCATCTCAGGACACAGCAGGGCAAACGTGCCCCTGGTGCAACTACTACAGACATAGTTTGCTCTGAAAATCCCAAAAAAGAATAACTCCAGGTATTGAACATGCCCTTGAGAACACAAGCTTTTCTGATCACGCTAAGGAGAGCAAAATGTGAGTCTCGCACAGGTGATTTTTGCGCCCTTACCTGGAATAGGTTTCCTTCTGCTTTAGCTATCTTTACAACAGCAACGATGGGAATCCAGATGACACAGAAGATAATCATACACCAGCCAATAGCTGTTCCCCATGTTGGATACAAGACAGAGCCGTAAGTGGGAGTTGAAAATGTGACCAGAGACCAGACCAAAATTGCCTTTTAAAGAGAAAAACAAAAAAGCCGATTTCAAAGTGACCTGATCTCGTACTGAACACTGTTTCCAAGTCACAGTTACTACAGGACTAGCTGCAAATTCTGCATAGCTCCCTCGTGTTTCCAGAAAGCAGATTTGTTGTGCAGGACTGGGTATTCAAACACGCTCTAGCAGTAAGACTGAAGGACAGAAGGGAAAGACAACACTGCTGTGCAGCCCAACATTTGTAATTACATCTTAATGTTGAATCAGAAGTAGACTTCTGGGTACCTTTCTATTCTTATCTTGGGGAATCTATGCTTTTTTCAGTGAGCTCACTACCATTCTCCTTTTAGCCTTATATTTATAGGAGAAATGTTGGTAAATATTCTTGCAGATAAGCTATTTATAAGTATTTCTTAAGTTACAGTCTGGAAAGCTTAAAGACAATGTTGTGGCCAGAAAAACTTGCCACTGCTCCTGGGCTTGTGGCATTTTGCTTGTTTTTCCCCCTCCCCAGATACTGCACCCACTGAAATGGAGATGCACACGGCAGGACTAAGGTGGAGCTTGGTGAGACAGGAGAACTGAACATCATAAGAACAAGCTCATGCCGAGGATCTGTCCAGAAAAGGGGATTTCTCCCCAATTCTAGGTTTTCAACACAACTTTCCTTCAGCCTGAAATGGAGATGCCAGCTGGTAGTGTGACTGCTGCATATTTCTCAGGGACCCAGCCCATTATTAGCTGCCCTGAAGGCCTGGCCTCCCCTAGAGCAGACCCAAGGCAGAGCAGTGTATCCTGTAAAGGGACAGCCTGTAGGTTGCTCCATTGGCTCAACCATACCTCCTCTTTATATTCAAGGCCTGGAAATTCAGCCTCGAATCTTCACCTGGAAGCCTGTCCAATACCAAGCAAGTTGGGTGACATTAACATAATTCAACCATTTATACTCACTGTTAGGAGCACAGGAGTAACAAAAAACCAGCACACCCTCCACCATAACCAGAAAAAAAAGTGCTTCTTTCCGATCATCATTTCAATGTCTTCAATGAATCTGTTTCCTCCTGTTGAAAGACAGATATATAATATACAATAAAGGAGTCACCTATGATGCCTATGCCATTGCTCAAGAGCAATAGAAGGAAGGGGACAGAATGGTCAAGGTCAACTTCCCCAATTCTATGGTAATTGGGCAAGAGGCTTTAACAGTTAAGATTGTATTTTATTGTAGGGATTAAGGTTTAATATACAATGTGCCTGGGATTGTTTGCATTGACAATTCTTTTTTTTGTTTAGATCATGTACCATAAATGTAGACGATGCCTATTATTTCCAGAACAGCTGCAATAAGGATTCCCCATCCAGCACAGAAATGATCTATTAGGTTAACCCAGTAAATTCCTGCCTGTAGAACAAAGAACAAACAGGTAAAAATATACCCAATCCTAGTAACTTTTTATGAAAATAGACTAAGTTATGTTGTTTAAATAAATTTAAACAATCAACTTTAACATTTTTTTAATTCCTGATTGTGTTAAATAGATTTGTGAACATTATTTCATTTGAGTATCTGCGCAAAATTGAAGAATGCATCTGATTAAATACTGCAGATCTGCATATTAGCAACTAGGTATGTGTGCATACTATATATACATATAAAAATATATATAAACAGCTGACAGCAAGATTCAGATTTCTAATTTAAGAGTACTAAAGCTGAGGCTTCAAAGAGGATCTACAGGGATAGTCCTACCAATTATCAGTTCTGTTAGGCTTGTATACTGTCTCACATACAAGTTTCCCAGAGTTGAACATAGATTTAAACACCAGTAATGCAGTAGCAGAAACACAGAACAGGCTTTATACCATCTCACTCTCATGAACCAAGCCCTTTGCAAGTTCTTGTCATCATATTGTGCATCCTATGTGCTTTGCTTCATGATGCAGCCATCTATTCATCACAGCTATCTTCTTTAGATGATCAGTGCAATTATATATGTAAATCTGCATTTCTAGGTATAGCCCTTGTGATGAATTCTTACACCCTCAAAAAAAGTTGCCTCTAGAAAGTGGACATGCTGTACTGAAAATTTCTAATAAATATTTCAGAAGGAGTAGCCAGGCTGTCTACTTGTCTACTGCCAAGATGTTTTTGATTGAATGGTCTTTCTGACTTTCCCATGGTTATTTCTTATTTGCTTGTCCAGGTATATTGCCAGATGCAAGATTCTCTCAAATACAGGCAAAGAAAAAAAAAAAAAAAAAAAAAAAATCAGGGAAGTTCTTTTCATACCAGGGAAAGGATTTTTTTTTTTTTTTAATCTGAGCAAACTAACCTCATCTGAAGCATAACTAAACCCACCACCAAAAACAATTCAATATCTTACCTGAGTGACGCATACAAGGCCAAGAAAGAAGAGCAATACACACACACCCAGGGTTACAGGGATTCTCAATTTTTTCATCACTTTAGGATATATATCTTGTATGGTGGTGGTTAGCGTTTCTGCAAGAGAACAAGTGAGAGTTTTGAGCAGAGTCAGAACAACTAAGAAATGCAACTTTCAGCTGATAGCAATGGGTTACTTAAACCCCCACTCACCTATGGTGGCAAACTGCGAGTCGAGGCCCAAGAGCAGAAGCATAAAGAAAAACAAAAAGGACCAAAGAGGAGCAACTGGTAACTGGGAGAGAGCTTCTGGATAGGCAACAAATGCCAAATCAAACCCTGCAATGCAGTGAAATGAAAGAGTTTCTTGTTAGGCTTTAAGTCAAGCAGGTCCAGATCTCGAGGGCATGATGATCAACCTACCTGAGTCTACAACTTCTGAGACAGGTCTCTGTGACACGAATGCCATATGTCCCAGGATAGAGAATATTGCAAACCCAGCAAATACACTAGTGAGGCAGTTTGTTACACAAACTATAATAGCATCCGAGTAGCAGTTGTTCTGGAACTTATTGTACGAGGACAAAGCGACAAGTCCACCCCATGCCACTGACAAAGAGTAGAATATCTGGGTGGCTGCATCTTTCCAAACCTACCAGAAAATAGAACAAGAAAGATTCTTATGAATAACAGTCAAAAAAAAAAAAAAGCTCAAGTTCTTCTATGGAAGCTGCAAGGCCTTTCTAGATTTAATCTTTATAGCAAATTTTATTCTGTGCAAATTTTAGAGTTAGTGGGAAATAGCATGCTGGTGACTCTACTGTCTTTAACACAAAGAATATCTTCTGTGATCTAGGGAAGGTTGTAGAAACATCCTGTGTCTGTTGCCAAATATTTAAGCCTTACTGAGATAACCTTGAAAGAGAGATTCAGTTCATTCACATATGTGGGCTGTTGAGATATGAATCTTGTCACAGCGCCAATGTATCAGGAAAACCTGCATCGGGTTGCAAGAATGAAGACCTGTGTGTGCTCTCCCACTCACATTCCCCACACCGTGACCCTCAAGCCTCAGTCACTACTGGGAGGCTCAAATTAATTCTGCCTCTGCTGCAGCCCTTCAGTTAATGGCAAATGGTCACATAAAACACCACAGATCAGACACAGTGAATCTTTGCTTTCCATCAGACAGAACTGATGTTCTCATAAACCTAAACAGAAGTACAAGCTAGGCTCCCTTCTCTTGCACAAAGTGCCCACCCCATCCACCTTTTCTAAGTTAATTTACTGGGCAAGTTACGGTCTTTCAAGCTCAGAGGTCCTGTCCATGTACTCAAAAAAGTTCCTTGATGCCATCAGCAACCCAGGCAAGCGGGCCTGATGAGAGCAATGCTCGATACCTCTGAGAGCTTTATCAGCAGGCCTGATGTCTTTATCCATAGATAAAACTTTAGCAAGTCTCTAGAGAACTGCTCTAGAAGCAACATCATGGCACTACCTGGTGGTAAAGCTTCTAGATTAAGAGTAGCTAGATGGCATTTGGACTTCTTCGAGTTGAGAGTTGCTGAAAAAACAGAACCCAGCTGTGGGTGCAAATTCCATGACAGGAAATGAAGAGGCACCTGACTGGATAAGGAAGCAGCTGTTGCTCTTCAAGATAGGGAACTATATGGTAGCTTTGGAGAGTGGTAAACCGATATAGCCATGGAGCTGTGTCACACTTCCAGATCTGATACCACCTCACCTCTGCCTCCATCAGCTTTGTGATGTTGGACTGTTTCCCAATGTAATATTCAATGCCATCCCGAGCACCTTCCAGGGTGGCACCTCGCACCAGCAAGATGAGTAGAATGACATATGGGAAGAGTGCTGTGAAGTAGACCACCTGTAAGAAGAAAGGCAGGGACACCCTGAGAACCGAGGGAAAGCACGCCTTCGCAGGCATGAGGATTTACACTGAAAGCTGCTGAATCCAAGTGAAAAACATGGCTGGTCAAGGAAGTGAGGCTGGAGGTGAACACACATGTCAAGTGCTAACCATGTCGATGAGCCGGTTCTAGAACAGCATTCCATGGGAAGCAAAAGGTCCAAGCCACTCAACCACTTTTAAGATAGTGCTCAGCTTCAGAAATGTGCCTTCTGACATGATTTACTACCGCAAGGACTGCACTCAGTTACCTCAGATGTCTCTTGCTAGACAATGTTTCTAGCAAATAGGAGCTCAAAGCCAAAGTCAGGTGGTCAGGATGGAATTATCTCCTGATGGAACTGCATAAACCCATGCCAGAAACTTTCTTTGCTGGAAAAAAGGACTTTTAAGCTGTCTCAGACACAGATTACTGTTGTTTGTCTATACAGCTTCTAGCACAGACTCTGGGTTCTAGTAGGACCCAGGCCAGAAGCAGGACTCTGCGGTGCTATCACCGCATGCACCGATGTTTGCAGTCATACTCTTTCTGGATTCTTAGTTTCAGAGTTGCGCAGGCAGATAATTGCTGGTTACACCAAGCCTTAGCCCCGTCTTACCTTATTCCTGGAAGAGTTCTACCTTCATGCCAGAAAAGGAGGGACAACAGGAAGAGCCATTTCACAGGAACCCAAAGAATGTGAGGTCAAGAGGAACCATGTGGCAGAACAACTGCAGCTGGGAAAGCACAGATAGTCCACCCTGAAGTGCTGAGACGGAGGGCAGAAAGCTCCAAAGAGAAAGAAGGAGAAACATTAGACAAAAGAGAGGGAGGGCAAAGAGGAACTGTGGAAAGCCATAGTGAGAGAAGAGATAAGGAGGAAAAAAAAAAAAAAAAAAGCAGGCTAAATGAGAAGGAAAGGGGCAGAAAGGGCAAGAGAAGGCAACAGAAACCAAAGAAGTAACTGTGTGTTGTATCTCCAAGTCTTAAGAGAGCAACTAAAGCAGAAGAGCATCAGGCAGGAAGGAATGAAATTCAGCTGGCTGGTGGTGGCTGGAGAGGAGGCTACCTGACCCTGGCGCAGTACCAGGCAGCCACGCTCACACAGCTGGATATCGGAGCTCAGCAGAGCTGGAGTCTGAGAACCGGCACCCATAGACCCGGTCCGTGTGAGCAGCCCAAGTCTCAGCTCTGCACAGGGTGTCACAACCCAGCAGGAAGCTGCACATGCACCTCTGCTCGCAGGGCTTGACCTGTATTTTCCAAACACCTCAAACAGCCCATAGGTGCCAATAATTAATGGGTGTTCCCAGGGTGTGCGCATACAGTCACATGTGCATGGCCAGAACGGAGCCTAGGTCTCTTGCGTGACAGCAAGGTCCTCAAATGCCTGGCACCCTGGTGGAATGAAGAGACCAGGGCACTAAGTATCTGCTCTGTAATCACCACGATTGCTTCATAACTGTTACATAAAACACGAGTAAAGGGCAGCAAAGTTTTCCCTGAGTTAACCTCCCTTAACGACAGCGACATTGCGACGCTGGTCTCTTCCTGTCTTACCTTTCCAGAAGATTTTATTCCCTTAAATAACGCAGCTCCAACAATCATCCAGGACAGGAGGAGGCAGAGCGCCAGGTACCACACAATGTGCCCAGTCTCATCCAGCCCACTCGAGCGCTGAAGAGCCACTTTGCTGAAAAACAGACCGGTGCGATGAGGAGAGCGCAAAGCAAACGACGCTGCTTCTCGGCAGCCACCTCCACCAGGGAGGAAAAGGAGCAGGTTTCTGCAGATATTTGGAGACCCTGAAGTAATTTTCACAAGGGTAAGTGAGCCACTGGAGTTTGAAATTATTTCACCCCATGCTTTTCTTGGAACAGGTTGCCAAGAGAGGTTGTGGAGTCTCCTTCTCTGGAGATCTTCCAAGCCCGTTTGGACACAGTCCTGAGCCACCTGCTGTAGGTGGCCCTGTGTGTGCAGGGGGTTGGACTAGAAGATCTCTAGAGGTCCCTTCCAACCTTAAGCATTCTATGCTTATTCTATTCTCTTTCTAGAGTCTATCAGCTCTCCATTCTTCATACTTCTCCCATTACTTCTACCTAGGTTCTTTAAAGTTAACCAGAAATCCTCATGTCAAGAAAAAAGCCTTTGAGGAAGAGAACCAGTTTGCAGTATCCCAAAGGAACATGAGGCAAATAAATCAGGTGGCTAAAGAGACTGCAATTTCACAAAAAGCTAGGATTCTGCATAGGTTGAATGTATTTTACACAGTAACTCATGAAATAGTGTGTACTGTACATTGGGATGCTAAGTAGTCCCTGGCGGGGCTCTGGAGAATTAGAGTTCTTTAGCTGGATTATTTTTTAGTTGGCTACAGGTTGGTTCACTTGCTCTGCTGCAATTCATGATATTTTTAAGGACTCAGACTCATCAATTAAATTTTAAGTTCCTTCTGCAGAGTTCTGCATGCCTGTACCCTTGGAGAAGTCTGTTTCTGGAAGGCAAGGTAGAGCAAAAATGGTGGATTCATTCAAAAAATCACAATGCAAAACAAACACACTTTTAGCAATTTCTGGGGTATTTATGTACACTTACTTCCAGTATTGCTCACTCGGAAATTGCACTGGTTTATAGTTAATGCTGTCATTGATACACGTGAGATTGTTGCTTACGATGTAAGAGTAGTTTGCATGAATGGTTTTGCCATCTAAGGTTGCATTGCAGTCACTCACTGAAAGAAAAAAATAAAAAGGCAGTGGATTGTTAACACGCAGAGATTTAAAAAAAA
>VZSV01000010.1:3554704-3579250 GCA_013398735.1 Nothocercus julius | reverse complement strand
CGCCCCCGGGGCCTCGTGTCCTGCTGGCCCCTGTTGTCCCTCCTCACCCACCACCGTCCCCCTTCTGCCAGCGCCACCCAGCCCTTGGGACCCCCAGCAGAGCTGGCGCCAACCGCACACGGCTGCACCAATCTTCTTCTGCAACTCACCTACCTCCCCAAACTAATCCCACAGTCATCCTCTGCCTCCCTCCATCTCCCCACATAATCACTGCCCAGCTCAGGGAAGCAGGACCTTCACCCATCATACCCATCGCACCTTCACACCCACCTATTGATGCCTCTCTTTCGTTCTCTTATGCCGTGGTCCAGGTGTGGGAGATGGTGGCCTCCCGTAGGAAAGCCAAGGGCAGCAGGGGGTTAAAGAAAGTGGAAATTTCAGCTTCTAAACACACCTTCCACACACACAATGAGCCCAGAAAGGGAAGGTCTTATAAGGAAGCCACCCTCCGAGGAGGAATCTCACAAACAACGAATTAAAGGCGTTTTCCTGAAGAATCCCCCTTCCACACACCCCATTGCCCAGGCACCCCCTAGGGCCATGAAGGCTGCGTTGGCCCAAGCACCCTGCATCTACCGGGACAAGGGGACAAGTGTTGACTTGATGGTTGATAGATCAGTTCCCTTCTAACTGCTCTCCTCTAGGGCTGGTCTTCCTTTGGAGACTCACACTGAGATGAATATGTGCCTTCTGTCTTCAATTAGTAGAACATTTTCGTTAAGTGCTATTGCATGTAACAATCTGGCTATAAATAAGAGGTATAAGAGGAACAAGAAGTGTGTGATACAGTGTTTGAAAGGCAGGAAGCAAGATTAGATTATATTTTGTCACCCTGTGCAGCAGGTCTTCCAGGAGACTTCTGTTTTAGAAGCTGGAAGAATGCCCCTACGCCATATCTTTGGAATGAGAAGCAAGCAGAACTGAGCCATCTTGGCATGAGGCAGCCTCAGCAACCAAGGAAGTGTCACCTGGGACTTCTGCATCCAAACAAATTCAAATCACTGAAAGACACCCCAGGCTTCAGGTCAGCTCGGTAGGAAACACCACAAAACTCCCCTACCCCGAGGGCAAACTGATAGACCAGTCAAGAATCTTTCCAAGCTTCGTTGAATCAATAACTAGAACTAGACAAACCTTTTTGACCACTGCGGCCTGTGTCACGAATTTGAAATTATTTGTCAAGATAGCTTGATTCCAGTTTGGTTTCTGGATAACTTGAGTATCAGCGGGTCACCAGATCTGATGGAAATGAAAACGCTCTTGTAAACACTGCTGGGCCTGACAATAGCACCAGGTTTTCCTCCAAACTCATGATTCAGAACTGATTATCAGCTTGTTTAGAAATAAAATGAGATGAAAAACAACCTGTTAGCCACAGCCTCTCCCTCCTTATTAGGATTAAGTGTATGTTGTAACCTTGCGGAGTCACTTACTGTGGCATTTTCTCTACGCGTAACGCAAGATGACTAAAAGTAAAACTATACCGGCAGCTCCTGGGATGCATTCTGTTTCTGGCCACATCAATGGTCGTTTCTAACACATTTTCCCTGCATATAAAGAATAGAGGAGGAAAAAGAAAGTCAGAATTCCAGGCTGATCATTGGAGACGTGGAAACAGTTAAAGGTGAGACCTGCGCCTCAGGCTGGGCTTTGTTTTACCTGTGTCAGATATGCAGCCAAGTAGTAAGCCAGTCAGATTTGCATTTACTAGAGATCAAGTCCATTAGCTTCAAGCCCTGAGGGCTGGCTGCCCTCAGAGGTAGTGCGGGACCCATCCAGAGAGCACCCTGCAAGCCGGTTGCATTGGAATGTCTCCGCTGGAATCACAGAGATAACAACCAGTCAACCAAGCCAGATGAGCTCTGGCAAGGATGACATACCCTGTCTCCTTCCCTGCAATGTAACTGAGGTGTCTAAGTCACCTTTTGCTTTAGGGGACAAAAATCTCCCCTAAATTTCTATGATTTCCGTTTACTAAGCCTTCCATTCATCCAATGCATACAAAAAATAAAAAATAGCACTAATCATATGCTTAGCCCATTGACAGCCCAGCAAACGTTTCCTAGGAATAGGAACTTCCCGCAATGTCCATTAGGTTATGCCAGCGACGTTGCATGTCGGATATCGCCCGTCGCTGCTATGAACACGGCTATGGCAACAAAGTAGATGCATTTGGTGTGCTTATTTAAGAATAAGTTGAGTAACCTTTGGTTTTTAATCCATACCTTCTGCGATAGCAATGCTTACTGAAATCAGCACCTGTCACACATGTTCAAAGCTGAATCACGGGGCAAAGCCAGGGCTCATTTACCTCTCCCCTTGCCAAAGCACAAAGACCAGAAAATACACTCCATAAATAGGAGCAAGGGCTTTAGAGAGGCAGCAATCCCTTACATTAAAGCAGTAAAAAAAAAAAGGCAGTTCCAGATGTACTTAGAAGACAGCCAGCCCCCCCCATAATAAACAATGTAGAAGAGCAGAAGTCATTTAAAGATCACAGGGAAAGAATGAATGTTGAACAGGAAAGGTTGTCCCTGTGCTACCAGTCATAGCCAAAGAGGGGGACTCTGCCCCATGCATCCACTGCAGCACCGGGAGTCCCATCAGGGGCACACAGTCACTAAGGAAGGCAGCTGGTGTTGCAAAGTGGGGCCAAACACCAGTGACCAGCTATGGAGGTCCATGCAAAAACCTCAAAACACATTACATCTTCCACCTGTCTACAGGAGACCAAGCAGTAGAGGCAGCTGCACATGGAAGTGTCCACCTGTGAGACAGGAACCATGTAGTTCAAAATAACCTCTGCCCTAGCTGAGAGCCCCAAATAATCAGGAGACCAATACAGGAATAGTTACCAGTGTTCTGCAAGGCTAATGGTCAGAACAGCTAACAGTGCACAAAAATGCTGCATGAAAAGCTGGCAGCACCAGGTCCTGCTGCCTTCAAGGCATGGAAGGCATCGGTACATTTTCTCTGTGCAGCTACATGTTACTCGCCCCATGGTACCCAGCACGGTGTTGTCCACCTGCTCTGCACCAAGGAACAACATCAGTGTGGACTGGATGGTCATGACGAGGATATCAGCACCTTTCCACAAAGCCAGAGATGCTGGAGTGGAGGGCTATGCATCTGCCAGGTGACACAAACAGCTTCTCAGACTCCCTTTCCTTCCACAGCAGCACTGCAGCTTCTGTACCAGCTTCCCCTGACTGCAGGCAAATGTCCACTAACAACAACAACAGCAACGGCAGCAACACATGCAGCCAGGAACAAAGAAAAGAGATGCTGGTCTTCAGGATCTGAGGAAGGTGACATAAACCATCTAACCATGCCCCAACAGCATGTAGTTAGTGACCCAGGATTCCACAGCCACACTGAGTGCTTGCAATGTCTTCAGGTTGTCGGAAAGCCAGAAGGGATGTCCATGAACTCAGATAAGCAAAGCAGAAAACTTAAGCCACCGGCTCATGAAGCAGCAGGAACTATACTCTGATATATCAGAGCCCTGATCAAGCTCTGATATATCAGAGCCCAAATCAAGCCCTACAAATCACATTCAAATTAACGCTCATTTGTTTAAGAAAGCACCAACCTTGATTTAAATACCCTGGTCCATGGTGAGCCAGCCCCTTTCCTTGGGAATGGTCTGAGCACCATTGATTCAGAATGAAGCCAGAGATTTTTCCACTAACTTAATTCGGTCATTGGACAAGTAACCCATGAAGACAACATAATACTCCCCTTCCAGGGAGAAACCTGTTATTGCAAAGTGCTCCAACTGCAAGGAAGGTGGAGGTATAGCTGGAAGGAAGGTACGGCAAGAACTGGCGCTCCTGCTCAGGATGGAGCGGTCACGGTAGTATCGGTAACGGCACAGACCATGCAACTTGTACAAAGATCGTTGCACAAGAGCAGAGGGACTGCAGCTGAAGAAAGGCACTAGCAGAAGCAGACATCAGAGGTATAACAAAACACAAAGACAGTGGAAATTAATTATTTAGGAGTCCCTGAGCCAATACTTTCTTGTCTAATTCCAATGGCCCCTATCCAGCAGTTCATACAGGTTGGACAATTGGGGCATGAGGCAGATTCTGCTTCCAATCCTGCTGTTCCCTTCAGGGCCAGGGGTGAAATTCTGCTTGCAGGAGAAGATCTTTTATCCTTCTTCCTGAATGTATTTTCCTCCTTCCTTAATTTTGTGCCCTCCCCCTCCCCTTTTTTTTTTTTTTTTTTTAAATAAAGCTGGGTTTAAAACTCCAGTTTTTAGTCCACAGTTTAAAACTTCTTTTGAAGCTCAGAGTCAAGAGCTCATTTTCATTAACAGCTCTGCAGAATGGAAACTCTAAGACATTTTGATTCAGAAGCATAGAGGGCATGGAAAGTTTTTATCATTAAAGTGTTTCAGTCATTAATATAATTATAAAATAATAAATATAAGTGTAAACTAAAATAAGTGATATAGGTCAAAAGGCATAAACAGAAAGTGGAAACAAACCACGAAATTTAAAATTAAGTAATCTCATTTAGTGTTGAAATATTTTAGAGGCTTTCTATCAATTTTTTACCAAAATTGACAGATTCACATGAAACTTTTTAATTCTGCAGAATTGTGATAATGCAAAAGTCCAGTGTAAATGCAAAATGCATCAACCTTCTAAGTTACCCTTTCAGGATAACCTCTGTTTTATATTTGAGGGTGGAGACTTAAAACTACATGAAGAGCAAATTTGCCTATGGGCATTTTTAGCAGGCTGCAACCTGCAATTAACATAATACACACTACTCAAGTTAGTGACAGTGATGTTTTACATATGCATGTGGGAAAGAAATAAGGAAGAATAAGAAAAAAATTTAAAAATGTGCCAGTAAAACTGAAAATCTTTATGCTACTGATCTTCTACTGTCTGCAGAGCCTGGCAGAAGATCCTGCTGTCCCAGCCACCCAGAGTAGAGCTACAAATCTCCATCCACAGAATTAATCAAAGTGATCTGAAGATTATTCATAAGACTGTCAGCTTTCTGTCTAGGGCAGTGGATTTAAACATTAGAAGCCCTGGTCTCTGGGAACGTGTTCATTTATCACATGTCATATGATGATTTTAGCAAGACTTCCCAAACATAGAGCTCCATCCAAAATAAGGAGCAAATCCATCAAAAGAAGATTAAGGTGTTCAGAGGGAGATTAAGTAGAGTTTAGGTGTTTACATCAAGTGTGCAGATCTGAAAGCCTCTGCTGAAACACAGCCCAGCTGCAGAGTCAAAGTGCAGCCAATGGCTTCTATTACCCCAAAAGCATCGCTGCTTTCTCAGGATTGCACATCCTGGTGCCAAGCAAACATCTGGAGCTCCGGGAAGCACCCGAGGCAGCCCTCGCTTCCCATGTCCCCTCCCGGACTGGCCTACGGATGTGCTCCAGACATGCCCTACTTGCCTTTGGGCACCCGAAACGCCAAGCAAATGCAAAACTCAGGTGAGTATCGTTAAAGACACAACAACAGATACGATTAGCAAAAGGAAAGAGAGAGGACATGAAAACTAGGATCTGGGAGCGTGCAATTATCAAAACTAATGATCAAGCTAATGCACAAGTGTCAGAATAGAATGACAAGCCTATTAGGCAATATTTCGGAGGTGTGGACTGTAGAAACTAAGGAGTCATTTTTAATTGAGCACAGTGAAGCTTATGACCGAATACGATACCCATTTTCAAACATGCTGCACTGAGTCCTTCAGTCTCATCCCCAGTTTACTTTCCAAGTTATTCTCCAGTATCAGGTGCTGATATCCCCAAAGGTCAGCCAAGCCAGGAGATGCTGCACTTTTCTGAACTCTGCACCTTCTTACTAGTTACACAAACAGCTTCTCACAGAGGTGAAATAAATGCATATTCCTGGGAGGCTTTTGGGGAACAGCACGGCTTTGAAATACAGGCATTGAGCACCATAAAGCAAAGAGAGGAGCTTTCAGTTCTTTACCTTCCAGCCAGGTAATTTTACATATTACCATACCGCCCTGTTACGTGATCACCAGGAGAACTGCCCGTGTGAATGTTCTCCTGCAGAACAGGATGAAAGGCAGGCTGTAAGGCATGCCCCAGCACGGGGAACACCTCTGTCAACGCTGCTCTTTGTGCAATAGCTGGTCCTGCACGGTAGCAATTGCTCGCCGGATTGGCCCATCCAACTCGGTGGGACTTCTCATGTATGCCACAAATGCCACCCCAGCAATAACACTGCAAAAATCACACCTTAAAATAACACCCTTCTAAGCATAAAAAGGAAAAACAGGATTCAGCTATTCTTTGTTGCAGTCTAAATCACTTAGCACTTTGCTACCCCAAGCAAACCACACCATGGGGGCATGAGAACAACAATAACTTAGCTGAGTGCCCTTAGAGATAAAAAAATAAAAAGCAATTCAAAAGAATTTGAATAATAGTAATGATAATAATAAGTTCAATTCATTCTTCTACAGCTCTTTTCATCACTAGATTTAGCAATGCTTTGTAACAGAAATTGTTCCTCTTACACTCTTTTTAGAGAGAGGAGAGCAGGAACATTGTTTGAGTATTTTAATCCAACACTCATTTAGTAAAAAGCTTCTGGGCACAAGGACTGGATACCTGGACTCCAGAACCCAAAGTTCCCTCTGTGCTTCCCAAGGCAGCCCTCTCTCGGGAGGCCAGGAGGCACTTGGGTCCCCTCAAGGGGGGAAAGAACCTTTACCCCCTGCAAACAACCCCTAATTGAAAGGAACGTGCTTTAATCAAAACACCACCAGTTGTTTTAATACACTCACAAGCCTCACTGCTCCCCTGTCCGTCCTTTCTTCTGGCACGGCCAGGGCTTCACCAGCCACACGCTCCAGCCCTGAGGCTCCCCAGTGCTGTCCCTCGTGCCCATCCTCGTGGACCAGCAGCTCCTCTCCTTGGGCAGGAGCAGGAATAGCCACACTTGCCCCCAAAACCCCAGCAGAGAGGCAAAGCAAGCTATAAGGAACTTGCCCTCTTCTTATGGCCAAGCCATTGGCAGGACAGCAGTGCCAACACCTGTGTGGAGATGCATCCTCCAAGCACCTGCCCCAGCAGCAGGGAGGCTGTTTTCTGAGGAAACCCTGATTTCAATCGAGCCCCTCACATCTTCAGGATCTCCCCCAGCACTTCATTTCCCACACCTGAAATGCTCTCATGTTCAAGCACCCTTGTCTTACTCAGCATCCAAGCATGAGGTTTTGAGAATCACAGTTGTGGATTTCAGTTCCACCTCATTGCCACTTTGTGCCAAAATTTATTTTGGGAAGGACCCAAGTCCTTAGCAGTCATCAAGGAATTTCAACACAGAAGGGCAAGGGAATGAATTTCCTGATGTGTTGCCTCTAGGTGGATGTGTATCTGACAGGAGGATCTCAAAAGTCACTTTGTTAGTACTTATGCAGTACAAAAATTCATCACTACTGGCAGCTCTGCTCAACTACACCTTATTTCAGCATGTTAGTTTCCATGGTTTACATGAAATCAGAGCTTTGAACCCCCATAGAAGGGCTACTAAGTATCATTGCATATTGAAGAGACAAAGCTTTGCAGATTTAAGAAAAGGTTAAGGTACATAGCACTGTTACAGATAGCAGAAAAAAATATATAACTATCATTCACAAATTTTGGTAAAAAGAAATACTAGCGTGCTGTGGTTGTCTGCTCTGCTGTATTGCTTAAAGTAGCAATGTACACCCAGTGCCGACAACCTGTTCCCACCAAGTTACAGCTACTCTATATTGTAAATATGCCTAGGGTTACATGCTGATCTGCTCCATTGCTTATTGCTTCTAGAAATGTTATACACTCTAGTTTCCTCAAAGTAGAGGAGATTTAATTTTGTTCATTATGTGTTAAGTTTCGCATTGTGAAATTGTGTCTAAGAACCTGAATTTTGGGTGCTCTCTGGTGTTACCTGGTTTCAATGTGCAAGTGGAAAAAAGTATTACGAAGTCGTGCTTTCTCGTTCTTGCTGGGGCAATTCCCCACAGCTGCTGATGGCAGCAATCCTGCAATTTATTGATCATGAAGTTCCAGCAACTTTTCTTTAGACATGACTTTGTTTGCCTAATCTCTGTCTTGCAATTCTGTAATCTCCCACATTCCTCATTACAAACGTCTCTTTGTCTGACAAGCATACCAGCAAAAAATTTGCATGCAATACAGGAAAGTAAGAAAAAATAAAGTGCGAAGTAAAAAAATGAGCTGACATCTTCTCTGTACGACGAAGTAAGAAACGTGACCTTGTGCATATGCACTGCTGAGAACATAGCAGCAGTGGCTGCTTAAAAAGAGGATTGACTAACCCAGGAAACCTAACATACACTCTGTGATTGAAAGGAATATTAATCAACAGAATAATGTCTGGGAGAGCCACTCCAATCTGTACCGAAAATGTAGTTGTGATGGTTATAAGATATTCACTTACTTGTTGCTGAAGGTATAATTTAGATTTTTCTTAAAAAAAAAGAGCGGTAGAATTACAGAAGTAGATTTGCTCTCTCTGGTGGGAAGGATTTCAGAACTGCTCCATGCAGCATAGAGCAAATGAGTTTCTAACACTGCGTAAATTGAGAGGACAAATTTGCGGCGGAGTCATTGTAGTAAAAAGTTAAGAATAGCAACGAGCCCCAGAGTTTGCAGAATGGATACTTCAAGTTGAGAAATGGGCACAGAGATCGTATTCACTCACATATTCAAATAAATCCCTTGCAGACATGACTCCCACACCAGCATAAGTAGGCATATTTTTCATACTAGCAGCCTAAGGTAGGTAGATAAAGAATATATTGAAGCTATCATAAAGGAGAAGACCAGCCTTGATTAAATAATCTAATCATATAACTTTGTAATATATCATAGGCAATCATATAATATGATTAGACTCTTTACTCAAGACAGGCTTCCTTTGATAATCATGTAATATGATCATTTTCCCATGGCACAGTGCAGTGCCAGGAGTCCTGGGAAATGTCCCGGGAAACTTCCTTCAATTATTCCATCCCAAGCACATTTGATGTGGTGCAAGATGTAACTCAAGCACTCCAGCACCTTTTTTGCTTTTTTTTTAATAGTTTATATAATGTGAGTTTGCTGTTGGCTCTATGAAAGCAGAACTGCGCTTAGCACACCTTGTGCCCATTAAGATAGTCCATTGCAATAATGCTTAGGATTTCCAATGTCCTGAAAACTGTGCCTTGAATCATGTTGTCGTACACTGGAGGCTGAACACTGGATGAGACATGCCTATTTAGAAAGGTAGGTAGGTAGAAATCTTTCTCAGACAATTCTTGCAGTATGGAAAAATGTGATTCATTAGGAACAATAATGTGTGAGTGTTAATTTTTATGAAAAAAATATTGCTTCATGTCCAAAATATAAAACTCTATTCACTCTAGTTCTGCAGAATTAGGTTAATTAATCCCATGTCACTTTGATCTACAGAAGTTTCAAGTTAACATTTTATTTAAGCTGCTCTAGTGGCAGATATTGGCCAAATCATAATGTTATATGTATTTTATCCAGCTATGCTTATTGTGGTGTCAGCACAAGCTCACTTTTGGGTAGATATGCCAGCCTTGGCTATACAGGATTCTGAGTAGAGGAGCCATTCCTTTAAGGCAGAGCATTGTTAGCTGCACAAGAAATTGTTTTTCATTTGGAATGAAGGTGTTTTTGCTGTTGTTTTCTTCTGTTCACTGGGAAATGAGCTTTGATATTGGAATCTAATTCTAATTGTTCAGCTCATAGTTTGATCACCTTTATACCAACATACATGTTTATGGAAATGGTGCTGCAAAACAAACATTTTCCCATCAAAGACTAGAAAGATATTTATGATATAACTTTAATCAGAAATCCTGGTACAATTATCTTGATTTTTTTAAATAAATCAGGCCTTTCAGAGATTGCTAGCTCACTTAAATAACACGCTTTCTCCATGGACATGCACTGGCCAACATAAAGTGGACGTGAGTCGCTCTAAGGGAACTGAAGCTCAGTGAATAGTCCAATCTGTGTCATTTGCCTAGAGCATTATTGCTAAGCTTTTAGGTCAGGTCCTTCTTTATCTGCCCAAATCAAGGCCAGATGACATATCCAATAGCTTGAATATTTCAACCACAATATTTACAACACAGACACCTGTTTTAGTCCTTTCACTTGGAAAGATAAAGATGGCAAACACAAGAGTACAATTACCACGTGGCACTCTGAACAAAGTCAGGTATTTCACGGTCACACTAAGGTCACAAACAATAAAACAGACTGCAAACAGCTATTTCTGTGTCTTTGTTCTGAGACATTATAGGTATTAACAAACTCGGCATTTGGATCTTGCTCTTTACCGAAGAGGATATCAAGCATTCTTATAACAAGCTCAGGACAAAAAGTGTAAAACCTTTCCATAAAGAATTATTAGAATGGATGATCTGGAAAGGTTGATCCAATCAGCTGCTTTAGTTGGAAGGGTTGCTGTGGTGTTCAGAAAAACCCAGAGCTTGGGGAAGGACAGATCGGCATCATGCAATTAGTGTCCCATACAAGGTAGTGTCATTCCATCCCTATCTCAAAACGATCAGACCTCATATTAAGCAGGTAAGCTTCCTGTCTGCGATTCCAAGTAGGGCACTGCTCCACATCCTAAGGCCTTTGAAGAGCAATTGTACTTTATAACAACTGTTCTGAGACTTAATTAGCTCTTGTCTTTCTTTGATATCCTGCCACACCTTTCCTCCCTTCTTCCCTCTTGCTCTAAGTCAACAAGGACCTTATATCTCCCTCTCAGTCCTTAGTTTTCCTAAGATAAATATCCGAAACTCTTTCAGTTGCATCTCAGTTTCACTCATCATTCTCACATCCCTTCTCTGCATCTTTCCCTGTCTAAATCAAGCTGCTTTGAACATGGGTATCCATGGCAGAGACAAAGAGAGGCAAGGAAGAGGATGCAGCCTTCCAAGATAACCTATGCAACATATTTACCCAACAGCCCAAGCAGAAGGGGCACATTCTGCAGCCCTTTGAAAAGCCGTTGATCCCAGTAGGGTGATAAAGCAGAGCCAGCCAGTCTAAAGTTTTTATCGCCTTAATACATTTATGCTTTAAGGTGAATCTTTAGTTAATGTTTAAAGTAGTTTCCCAGCTGAGACAAAATAAGCTAAACTATATTTGTCCAGGATTAAGTCATTCTAGTCTGTCTTTTAACGACTAAAGTGTCTGTGAAGAAGTCACTGGAGGTGGGAGATGAGCTTTGTTAAAGAGCACATGAATTAGAAATGAGTTTCAAATGACTAAGATATTCCCAATTCAGTAAAGAATATAAGTGTTTCAAAAAATGGAAAATGTTAAAATATTTAAACATTTTGTATGTTTTGAAAATAAAAATGTTTGATCTTTCTTTCCAAAACATTTTTTTTATTTTGTTGTAATCACCTTTTTCTTCTTCAGCTTAACCTGAATATTAGCTCAGCCACAGAACTTAGAAATATATTATTTAGAATTACAGAAAAGAATATGTTGGAAGGGACCTCTAGTCCAACCTCCTGCTATGGAAGAGCATAGATTTTGTAATTTTTTTATAGGAAACAGAACAGGATAAAGTAATATGAAGATAATTTTACATGAAAAGTTGTTTTCCTGCTTGGCTTTCTACATTTCTAAGATGGTGTAGGAAATTGAAAAAAAAAATAGTATTATGGGAGACAAGAGACTTCTAGAGGGAGCAGGATGATTCTAGAAAGAGGTAAATGTTCTGAAAATTCGTATAAATCATCCCATCTGCCCTTCTTCAGCAAAACCAGAGTAGTCTCATTCAGTGTAAAATAACATCTTCCAGATAAAGCTGTTAGTCCTTTTTGTTTTCAAGATCTGTGAAGACAGCACGGATCACATTCCCAGACTTTACCCATTCACCATCTGCTATATCCCCTAGGAATCAAACACGCCTCAAGCAATTTGTACTCCTCGAAAGACACGAGGAGTTTTGTTTTTGGAGCCGCCCTCCAGCCGAGCGGGAGTTGTGATGGCCACTCTGCACGACGCTTCATCCAACCGCCTCATCAGAGGCTAAACTAGTCCTAAAACTCAGAGAGAAACTCTGCTGAAAGAGCCGTTATGTCCTACAGCGGCATGAGCTGTGTCCCACCTCCTGGAGGACTCTGTCTCTGAGCCACTCCTGGCAGAATTTGTACTTGTGCCTGCATTCAGCCTGGACAGGAGACCTCAAAAACATTGGGAGCTGGTAGGAAATGCTATGGGGAAGGGATCCATTACTTCCTTTATTGACCGTCTGCTACAAGCACATCCTAGGTGTGTTCTGGGCTAGATGAACCATCGTTACGCTCAGTTTTGTTATAAAATATTTGCTCTGTGTCGCTGGATCACTCTCCCATATGGCCATGGACTTTTGGGTTGACCTGGCATATGGAAATGGAAATGCATTTCCTTGCACAGCAATGAAATAGGATCATTGCAAATCCACCTACAATGCCCAGGATATACCTTGGAGGCCCTGTCATTTGTCTCATGCCTTACAAGGCTCGTAATGGGCTTCTGTCATTGAGAAAGAGAGACACATTCTTCTTCTGGGTTTGTCAGAATTGATGTTATTCCAAGATATCTATTCTTAGGATTGTCTGGACAGAAGCAGAGAGAAAGCAAAAGGATGGAAGTTACTCTTCTCAGTGAATGAACTTCTTCATCTGCAAGACCGTCATGCCGCTAGAGAGGCTGGAGATTTAGGCTGAAGGAGAGACCCAGATCTTGCCTTACCTACCCCTTCTGCTGAAACTGTTTTTCCTTTAAGAACTATCCAAGAGAAACTGTTTGTGCCAATCTCAGACTGAACTGAGACAGCCAGAAGCTTCCTGTTCTCCTATGGATGTAACAAGCCTTTCTACTGAAAGCCCTAACAGATATCTACTTTGATGAATAACAGGGGTAACACAAGTGACTACAATATAAAATCACAATATAAAATTTCTCATTTTTATTGAAAACTGTCACCCTCTATCTAACATTCTTGGACACATCTATTTTGTGCCGTGAGTTAAAAAAAAATAAAAAAAAATCAGATGCAATAGATAAAGTTTGTTTGTGTGTTGGCTATTTCCTTTTCCTTCCTCAGCCTATTCCTTGTATACCTGCTCCTGTTTCCTCCAGTTTGGACTGACTGATATATAACCCCGACACCACTTAACCAACATACACAATACCTAAGCCATCTACAATCATAACAGAGATTCCAATTTCATTGCGGGATGGTGAGAAAGAGCCAAAGTCCAATCCAAACTGTGGAAAGATAACAAGCATAGCTTGTTTGTTTGGCTGACACTATCCGTATTCCCACTACGCTAAAGAGATACCAAGCTTAGCTTGTATACATGCAGTGTGGAGATGAGGATGAGCTTTGGAGCCTATGTCAGTCATACCGGGCACCCAGATGACCTCCAAGCCCTATGTAGAAGCACCTACTTCTTTCTTTTCCAGATGCCTTTCTTCTCGTTGTCTTTTGCGCCACCGGCTTTGGACTTCTTCCCATCCTTTCCAACACAGATTCCGCTTTATGTAAAAGCTGATTATGCCCATTTCTTCTTGTTGGGAGGTGTGCACATGTGATCCCAACGCTGGCAAGAGGGAAAGGTGCTTCATGCAAATTACTCATTGTAACCCACATCGATTCCACCTTGCGCCCAGGCCACAGGAGCGGCCTCCCTTCTTGGCCCTGCGTCTTTCATATGTTCCTCCAGGTTACCTTTTGATCCTCATATTGCAAATTTAATGATAGCGATTTTGCACCTGCTTTTTGCCCAAATGTTTTCGTTTTTCAAGGAGACAACACTTCTAACGTTATTATGAAATCAGTTTATTTTCTTTTGGTCATGGTGCAAGCACGACTCTCCAGAGACAGCAGATGCCCCCCTCCACTACCACATCCTTCCGCCAGCTTACACCCCAGGTAGTCTGGTGCTCACGTAATGACACGACTTCTTCTGGCAAGGTCCTTCCTGGCCAGGGCTGGCCTCAGCTTTATGATAGTGATCATGTACCTGAGCAGTCACCTCCAGAGAACAAGAGCAGTGGGCGCTCACTTCTGGGCAAGCAGAACGTCCCCACAGGCAGTTGCTAGGAGCTGGCACTGTGACTCATAGATCCTGGTCTACAACCAGGCTGCGACAAGTATTTTCTATAGAGGGATTGTTTCTCTGTTTGCTGTTGGTGAAGAAACAAATCCTTCCTAATAGCAGCGAAACCTGTCGGGCTGAGCGTGCTGCTGGTGGGGCCCGTCCGCGCCCTTGGCCAAGTTCTCAAACTGCAGTGATGATTTGGGACCCTCTTTTGGGGATGCCTCCCTTGAGACACCTTGTAAGAGGGTGTGATAAGTCTACGGACAAAAAGCTTCTACAACCTAAAAATTGTTTGGAGCCAACCATAACAGAACACCTCTTTCTGTATTTTTTATTCTACTTGCCCTCCTTCAGCACCTTTTTTAGCAAAACACCAGCATATGATCACAGGGAGAGTCTCACTCAGCAAAGGAAGCCGCCTTTGCTTTGAATAAGCTTTTTTCCCTCTTTCTATGGAAAAGGTAGGAATCATATCAATGAATTGAGATTTGGCCTAACTAGTAATTAAAGGGCATATATCTATGCAAGGATACCAGGATACCCTCTATTACAAGGTTTTGTAAGAAAATGTGACCATTTCACTCTTGTATTTCTTCAAAATCAGAAAATATTCAAAGAATCTTTATCTTAATACTTTATTTTCTCTGTAATTAACTGCTGCTCTGTAAGACCTATTACTTGCCTTCTGTTTAAAAAGCAATCAAATAAACAAAAACTCAAATAAATTTGTATTTCTGTGTCTAGTATGCTTTCTATGGCTTAGTACTTCTTAGTGCAGGAAGAAAGCACCAGGCTTGTTCTGATTCTTTGCTAAACCACACCATCATCTGTTAGGAGAAATGCCTAACAGATATTTCAGCCAATCTCCTTTTTTATTCAGTGATGCATTCAGATCAGAAGATTTATGTATGAGCAAAGAGGGTAGTAGGTCATGGGAGGAATCGGGTCCTCAAAACACCTTAGATATCCTTTGGTTTCCCAAAGGGGATGCAGCTGAATCCTTTGTCAGAAAATGTCTGAGGCTACATGTAATTATCTACATTTTCTGAAAACCTACCAAATAGGCCTTGCTAATCGTTTTAAAGTGATTAAAACTTCCAATCAAGTTCAACCCAATCTTTTAGGACGCTACTCAGAAGACTAATATATCTTCCTAGTTTTTCAGAGCACTTGTCTTCCTGACCCCACCAGCAAGTCCTGAGCAGAAGAAAGCTTAAGGACTTGCACCCTGCAAGCCTCCTGAGAAATGCCAGTTCCACTCTGTCTGTCTTGACGAGTGTGATGTCCCAGGGAGGTACGAAATGCAAGCAAAACCCTGCCCACTGCCTCACCATCTCCGTGCTTCCCTCGCTTGCAGTCGGAAGACCACGGATGATGCTTTTAGCCTGTCATGGGTGGAAACACAGAAGACTCTACATCTCCTGTGGAGCTGCGAGAGTGGCCAACTCCCAGATACTATCAATAGTTTAGCTGTGTTTTTGTTTGCTAGCTGATTTGCAAAACCAAAGGTGTGATATACACTATTTTTTTTTAGACTTTCCTGAAAGTGGCTTGGTCTGGGATGGAGGAAGGCAATTTATTTACCTACTCGTGGTTGGAGTTTAGACATAGCGATAACCTCTGATAACCTTGCCCACGCTGCTTTACCCCAAGGAGTTTTCTGCAAGCCTTTATCAGGCCATCTCCTCCCACATATCTGAGAGCAGGAAGGCTCCAGAAGGGGATTAGCCTGAAGTTCCACCTGGAGAAGTCACAGAGTAAAGGCCAACTAGCAAACAGTTCAAGAAAGTAGGTAACCTCGTCCTAGCCCAGGAGAAGGGGCAGGAGGCAAACAGAGCCTTGCAAAACCTGTGTGTGTTGGGTACCAGCCTGGCCTTGCGAGCGGAAAGCTAAAATTGAGGTTGGATCCCCCACTGCAAGAGGAGGAAATTCCCCAACTCAATCAGGAGAAGGATGATGTTTTGCTACATGTACATTTTTACTGTATGCCCATGATCCTCAATGGCAACCTGGCATCCAAGGCAAAGCACAAAATGGGACTTGGGAGATCTGATTCTATCCCAGCATTTAGTCCAAAAAGCCTCTCTCCTAAGTCAAAGAAAGCCTGTGCTGACAGAGGTACTGAGGTTTAACATGTTTTGGGTTCACCCACTCGTGTTTTGTCTCTGCCTTTTTTTTTCCATCTCCCTAGAAGTTTGGATCATTTAGCAGGAATACAAGAAGAATAAGCAGAAATAAGATTAATATCAAGACTGACACCTATTCAAAATCATAAAACCCAACAGCCCCTTGTTCAAAGGCAGTCTGTTTTAGCAGGGCTCTTTTCTGCAACAACAGCACTCAGCGTATGAAGAGCATCATAACAGGAGCAATGGCTGCAGAGGAGTAACCCCAGGTGAGCTCCGTCTGGGTGTATTTATCCCTTCAGCCAGTCTTGCTTCTCCTCCGTAGCCAAGTTGTAGTCGCTGCTCGCTGCATTTTTCTCCCAAAACCAGGCCAAACAAATCACATCTAAAATTGGATCGAATAGAGATTACAGTGCTGAGAATTGGGTTCAGCTTGTTTGTATAGTTGGAAGTACGTAGCAGCCCTCTGAGTCTTAGAGCGTGACTCAGACACAGTCATTTTTCAGTGTGGATTCTGCTCAGGAGAATCCGGGCAGACAATCCAACAATATAAATAAAGTTTTGACAACATTACGGACATCTTTAACAACTTGATTATCTCTCTACAGCTCTCTGTTTCAAACCCCACACTGCAATACGCTCTGGCAATAACTCCCAAATGCCTGGAATAAAATGCCTCCAGAGTCAGTAAAAACATGCCGAAGGATGTGGGAGAAGCAGTGTTGTTCTATCCACTGCCAAACGCTATCTGACTGAGGTTTTATGGAGTTTCAAGATATAAATGTATCAAATTCACTTGCGTTTCACTGTCTTAGAAAATCCTGTGCATATATGCATGCAAACCACACATGCAGAGTATGGTATTCTGTTGATTTGCATATGGTAGGGCTTGACCTACTACTGCTGCTGTTTATTTCTTTCAGCTTCCTTCTCTTCAGACAGGAGGAAACTCATGTGTTGATGGATGCAAGCAATTCTGTCCTAGGGCTGCAAAGAAATGTCTCTTTGCGCTCCTTCCAGCAGCCACCTCTTCCTGCCCAGCACTGCCCCAAAACACCTGCAGTTTCTTTCATTAGTGGAATCAGCAGCGCTCAACAATTTTCACTTTCATTTTGGCCCCCTTCTCTTCCTCCCATTGCCATGACCTGGTCTGGCCCATGATTATGGCATCATTAGAATCTGTTTCTTTTGCAAGTAACTTACCTATGGTATTCACTTACTCTGCTAGAGAAGGACTGTGTATCAGGATGTGTCCAAAATAATACCAGACGCAAGGGACTGCAGAAGTCAAATGTTTTGGCAGATAGACGTTGCTGGAGCTACCATTTCTCATTTACTGTCTTCCTGAACTTTGGCTTTGCTGCCGGGACACCTTGGCAGGCAGCACACAGGAAGCAGACTGAATTACTGCTCCCAAGGTGCGCTGAGGGTTTGGCCTCTAATAGATGAAATCTAAAATCTGGCACAAAACATTCCTTTGTCTTCGCCATGGAGTCGCTAGCCCCACAGAACCCTTTCTAGCATATATACATCGATAGCGACTGCAGAAATCTCTTCTAAACACATGCATGGAAAGTTCTTACAGCAACAAGATAAAACAAATATATTTAAAAAAATTAAAAAAATAAAAAAATAAAATAAAAATAAGCTTAGCAGGACACAAGGAGAGCGTATGAGCAGGTAATGATATGAGCACACAGCCAGGATCCCTGGAAGGAAGATGGCCTATAAGGACATGCCCAACTGAGGAACAAGAACCTTCAGAGGCTGAATCATTTTCCATTTTTATGTACCAGATTAATGTGCTGATATGAGAGGTCCAGGCTTTGCTTCCCTTCCGGATTCAACGTAAGGCTCCTTTATCACATTCACGTACGCAGGAAACAAAAGAGCAGCGCTGTGGACAGAGGCTGGTAGTGAAGAGATTGAGAAGAGATGCCCAGGAGCCAAAACTACCTATCCATGCTCATCCCAAACCCATTGCTGGGAGAAGCAAACCACTTCTCGTGGCCTTCGCAAGTGCAATGCTGAAGAATAGGACAATGTTTCTCAACATTTCACAGAAAACAAGTCTTTTAAACTGAAAGTTCAAACTTCCTACAGTATAACCAGCTATGTATGTAGTCAGCCAGCTTTCTGAGAGAAGAAAAAGGTGCTCAAAGGGACTAAGTCCAGGACTGAAGCCCAGCTAACTGGTGTAGTCTGCGAAATGTACCGAGCTCTGGTCCCTAAGGGCTTACAGGGTATAATGATTAAAGGCACCCAGAAGCTGGGAAACAGAGCAGGAAAACCGATCTGAGGCAAAGCAGCCTGTCAGCCGGAGCGGTGGTTCAAGTGGGAATAAAACCCCGGGGAAGGAGCTGTGTAAAGCTCTAAAGAACTTTGAAAAGGAAAGAACGGTGCAGCCATTGAAGTGCCTTACTGCAGCTCCGCTGGCTTCTTGAAGCACCAATAAAAAATACTTGCCATCCCAAGGAAGAACATCCTGGACTTCTTAGAAGAAAGACTGTTCTCACAAGAACTGCAGCCCAACTACCATCTAAGGATGCAAGGACTTTGAATGAACAGATGTTTTTTGGGGTGCTTATTACCTGTTTTTTTTTTTTTATTTATTTATTGATGCATTTATAACGCACAATAATTTTCTGATACCTCTGCCATTGATAAGATAAAAAGGATTTGTAAAGGACAAGATTTCTTCATGCTTGTGATACTATAGAAACATGGACAGCAGAAGCAGATTCACCAGAGGGTGAAGAACCACCGGGCACTGCCTGGTGTCTCTTGGTGCAGGAGCGATGCCCAGTCTTGCATGTTCATTACCCTCACTACGGCACCCAGGTCAGGCGTGGTGAGAGGCTCAGCCTTGCCTTACTATGTGTAGCAACATCGGTTACAGGAGTTTGTTTGCTATTCTAGCTCCAGTTCTGCTTCTTGCACTGATTTTTGTTTGCACTGTAGGTACATAGGAAGGAAAACACTAGATGAAGTGATGTCAATGCAATACAATGGAAGATAGTTTGCACAAGGTGCTGCAAAACCATGTAAGATCACACACCATTGGGAGCTGAATGTGTAAGCAAACAGAAGAAATGTTTTACATAACCAACTAACTATAGCATCCTTAATCAGGAAGATTTCGTTTCTTGTTTAGTATAGCTATAACCCTCCAGATCTTATTCTGCAGGCATCTCAAGATACAGATTTTCTCACAGAGACCCCCTCTGAACAGCAACATCATCAGAAATAAACCTCCAAGAGACCTTGACAACACAGTGAGGTACCCAAAGGTCGGCCTCATATCCAACTCGGTATAGACCTGAGATCCAAAAAGGCATTGCAGCTGCTTTCTCGATAAATCTTGGCTTCTTTCCTCCTCTAGTGGCTGATCTTCTCCAGGCCTGAACAGACGTGTTACATCCCAGAGTTCTCCCAGCTAGGCTTTTCTGGTCCCAACTTTTAGCTATTTATAGCATTTTTTTTAAATATTATTTTTGGCAATAAGGAAAATAACCCTACATTGTTATTGGGCTTTTCTCTTGTAACAGCTCTCTTAAAGCAAACAAATAACTCACAAAACCTCTAGACTGGGTTTTATGGTTAGATTTTGTTGTTATTGCTTCCCTGGGGAGAACGGTCTCCGTTCTTTCAGAGATATTGGGAACATTTGGCAGTTTCTGGAGGGGTGCTGGAAAAGTGCTGGCTGCCCAGATGCTGTTTTTGCAAGCAAACATTGAAGCGAGACCTACGTGCACTGTGTTCTCCAGCGTGACCCCTCAAAATTCTCCCGCAGACATCTGGCTGCAGCTAATTAGTACAGCTAATGGTCTGCCGCGCTCTCTGTGCCCTAAAGGTTTCTGCCGAACCTGTCGATTGCCAGGCAGCATGTACTGCATTCCTTCCGAGATAAAATAATATCTCAGAATCACATTAAAAAGTTTCTTCACTCACTTGTACTAGCACATAGTTTTATTTACTGCGATCCCACTGTAATTTTAGTGCTTTTACTGTAGTGGTGCAATCCAGGAAAGAGTTCATCTATGCTCCACACCTCCAGGTCTATACTGTTGTAGCCTCTCACCCAGTGCGGTCGTGTGTCTCCGTCCGGATCCTTCTTCGGTGGAAGTCTTCTCTGAAAGCAATGGGTGTTCTCAGTGCACCTGCAGGAGAGCCAGGCAGCGATTCCAGAGTGAAGGAGCCACACTTCCATCTTGCCAGGAGAAAGGAGTTTCAGGTGAAAACACAGCTGAGATTTCACCTGAGAATCAACAGAATTCTCCCTTGAAACAGGATCTAAGGCACTGCAGAGCTTTGGAGGTGGCACAGGACAGGCAGACATTCGGTCACAGGGATGTCTGCCCATATTGCAGCTCTCGTACTGAAGTGGACTTTACCACCAAATACTCATTCTTCATTTAAATGCAGCAGGATGGTTTGTGACTACATCGTAAGGACATTTTGTACCTGTTATCAATACAGCCATATTTCTGTACTTTGAACCTCCTCATAAAAAATGGTATATACAGTTTTCCAGGTTAAATAATAAGGTTCAAAAATCCATTAGTCTTCTAAGTATTACCAAGCAGCACTCACAGTACAGAATTTATAAATGTGTATGCACAGTGCTTGCTTTCCATCCCCAAAGCACTCTAGTAAATGCACATGTTCATTAGGATGGCTGTCATAGCAGATGCAAGCTCTATAATGGAAATTAAGCTTTGGATTTAGAAATAGGTCTTTGGACTCCATATAGAGGAAAGGCTACAAGCTCTGTTATTCCCTGAAGGTCTGAAATGTTAAGGGAAAGCCGGTTCATCTGAGCAACGAGTAGGAAACAAGGTCAAAACCAGAAGTGGAAGCCCGGGACAGATGTGGCCCCAGGCTTCTGCATTGCATGCCAAGGCTTGGGCCCGAGATACAGACGGTCTTAGGCAAAGTACCGTGCCCTTTCACAGAACAATATGTCATTTAGAGGAGAAATTAGGTGGGGAATTGCATTTGGGTGAGAGAATTTCCCGGAGCAGTGTACACAGCATAGACAGAAAGCAGCTTAAAGCAATGCAGCTGACAATCTTTCTGGGTGGTTTTAAGCGCTGTATTGACACAACAAGGTTTTGGTAAATATGCACCGTGAACTTGGTTAGGCTTTTGGCACGGAAATGCTTTTGAAGGTCACCTGTGATTACAGATTAAAGATCAAAGTCTGGGAGGAGAGTGAAGTGAGGGCTTCCAGGAAGAAATGGAGAGAAGAGGAAGGTGCTTACAAAAATTGTCACCTCAGAACCAGTCATTTTTCAAGCACTGGGATTCCCCATCTCAGTAACAGATTGATCTGACTCAGTAGAAATGATTCAAATATCAGGGAATGGCAAACAGAAAGTCCAAACCAGAGTGTCGCGAACAGAACTGGCCATGCAGGATTGGGATTTCATCATCTCCAGGAAGAGAGTGAGTTCTCTCGCAGGGAATACCGAAACAGCAGCTCTTGCCCCACAGCCAAATCCAGGGGACAAATCCGCCTTTCCCAGAAGGGATACGGATAGGTCTCAGCAATGCCATGCCCACAGCAGTTTCAAGGATGAATTCAAAAATTACTCTTAAGATAAGTGGCAGCTGCCAAAGCAAAACCTCTGACTGACACGTTCCTCTTGCTTTAAAGTTTATGATCTTTATATTTGCCATGTTACTATGAATTACTGTGGCTTTCTCTTTAAAAAAATTGCCCTTAACTCTAGGTTCCTATAAAAATTATTTGCCTTGAGAAGTTAAGAATCATCTATCTCACTTCCAATTGCTCTTATTACTGGCTTGAACTCTGCCAAGAGAACAATCCCCTGGAAGGAAGAGCAGGAACTTCAGAGACTCCTACAACGTGCTTGGCAGCATCAATTTTGTTTCTGTTCCTTATAGAAATGTTTTATTTAAACCTAACTAAATTCAGTTTTAATGTTCCATTCTGTGTTGGCACAGTTGCTCTTTCCTCCCGGGTTTATGGTACGTTTCTGCAATTTTTTATACGTGGGCCGTACGTCTTGCCAGGCGGAGCAGGGTGCTGGAAGCCGAGAGCCCCCAGGTTGACTTTGCGGAGCCGCGCTGCCGGCTCGGCTCCTCGGCTCTCAGCGAGCCCGGAGGAGGCTGCGAAATGCCTGGAATGTAGCCACGCCGCCTGAGAGGGCAACTCGGACTCTCCGTCTCCTCCTATAGCGAATGGGGACGACGATGCTTTGGTATGCGCTAGCCTGGGATTATTCCTTCCCCCCTCGCAGGAGCCCTGCAGGACTTCACATCCATTCGATGTATCAATACTCTGTATACAATACCCTGTATACGATACATCATGTGATGTATCAGCCCTTGTGATGAGTACAGATGACGACGCTGGTCACTCCCGTAAGGTATTTGTGTAGGTACATACGTTCCTCAGTCTTGATAACTGATGTATCTAAACACAGGCAGAGCCTGGAGCCCTTGCCACGTCCGCTCTGGGATCTGAGAACAAGGGGGAAAAACACAGATATGTCTCCACTGGATGACCAAAAGCTGTATCTTCTTCATCTCCCTCTCCAATCAGTAAATCTGTCCTGAAATTCGGAATTTCAGCCCCAGACTTTCAGAAGCTGGTGGCAGACCCAGACGAGACAGGGAAGCAGCACAAGTAAGGTCCCTATTTAAGCTTTCATTAAATTATCATGACAGCAACAAGGCAACATGCTATTAAGCCTCTGGACGATGGAGGCAGCGAGAGCTATATCTGGGCGTGGGAGGGGGTGTTTTGCTCCCTCCAAAAACTCATACACACATTCCTCATCTGTGCTGACCTCATGGATAGGGTGGAGAAAGAGGAGGAAGACTTCATCTCTAGATAAAAGCTGAAGCAGAATTAAGTTGGTGGGGGCGCTAAGATTTAATTCTGCTCTCCAGCCACCTACCCTACCACATCTGTAGCATCTGGCCCAGTGTCTGTTGAGAACTGCCACAGCAGAGTATCCTACCCACTACAGGGCAAGTATGAGAAAAACATGGACAACCTTCCGCCTACGTATGAATATCCTGCCCTTAAATGTGTCTGTACTCAGATTGCCCAACTAATGAGTGTCCTTGAGATCTTTCTTTGACTCCCACATAACTGCAGCTGGGACGAAACATTTCCACTCATGTGGGGCTAGCCAGGATATTGCCTCGAGGGAAAGCCCCAATCTGGTCAAAACAGACTTGGCTTTCCCAACACCAGGGCGGAAGAGCACAGTTGTTGTCAGCACTGGAGACCCATAACACAGCAGCCAGGCATGACCCGCTGCCCGTCCTCCGCTTCAAAGCGCTCCAAGCCTATCTCATCACTGAGCAAACCAAGGCAGATGCCAGATTTGCAGAGCTTTGCCCCATTACTCTTTGGTTCTGGTGGACCTTTGCAGGACAGTTGTGCTCCTGAGGAGCAACACAACTGTTGCTCAATAGGGAGAGTCTCACAGCGGCAGGAGACAAAGGATCCCAAGAGTCAGAACAAAACAAGGAACCTGTTTGCTGCTGATCAAAAGCAAACAGTGACCAGTCCCTTTATCCAAAATAAATATAACAGGGGTTTTTTGTTTGTTTGTTTTTGTTTTGTTTTCCAGGTTCTCCCAGCAAAGGTTTCCTTCCCACCAATGATAACAAGTGACAGTAAAGCCTCCAGCCTGCCTCCTGGTGGGAGAAAGAAAAGGCAGCACTGTCATGGCTTGTGCACGGTGGTGTCCCGAAGTGTATCCCAGAGAATTGGAGAAGCACCTGCTTAGAGGTTTAAGCTCTGCAGCAACAAAAGTTAAAGGATTACACTGCAGTAAGACTTGAGCAGTCTTTGGGGAAGTGCATCACAGATTTTCCATAACATTTTGCTGTATAATTTTTCTGTGTTGTCCATATGGGAACCCAGGAGAACATTTATGAAGTCACTGCTGCACAGATAATTGCTGTTACTCACACAGGAAGTTCAGAAGGGCATCGAGAAAAGGCTAAGCCCTAGGAAATTACTCGCTCAAAACATCTTGAGCACACACCACCAGTTTACCACATAGATCAGAAAGCAATAAAATAAATAGCATAGAAAGATGATTGGGAGGAATGAAAGAATGATCCTATGGGAAAGCATCCAGTACACAGACTGAGACATAGAATTAAATGTAGGCATAATTAGAGGCTAGTGACTGGAGGTTTTGTGTGGATTTCTCTCCTGCCTTCAGGGCAATAGTTTGAAGAAATATGTTTGCTATAAGGAAAAAGAATTACCATT
>VZSV01000010.1:3537145-3554659 GCA_013398735.1 Nothocercus julius | reverse complement strand
TGCTTTAAGACACTTTGGTTCAGGTGAGAAGGGTCATAAGAAAGGTAAAAAGCATTTGAAGCCAGAGTTTGAAGGAGCCCTTGACAGTCCATCCACACCCTTTCTGCTAAAAGGAGACTTACTGTCATTACTACTATTACCAAGAGCTCCCAAGAGTGAGAGCGACCGTTTGGCTGCTTTTGGGTGCCCTTGTCGTGCAACAGGAGTTATTGCAGCAAACAATGCTGATGGACAGTTACAGATATCTCAGTGTTAGCCTTTGTTTTTCTCGAAAATGGCAAGGAAGAACCTCTATCTTGTTAAGGAGAACCTTACAAAAGACTATTTCTTCTTGGCTGGAGCATGGCATTTTTTTGTGTGTGTGTGTTCATTTTGTTCACGGTTTTTATCTGCGTTATTTCTTGTGGCTCAGCAAGTTGTGACATTAATGATACCAGAGCATCTCAAGGCTTATTAGAAGAACTCTAAAGCATTTCTTCAATTCTCTCCATTTAGGGGTTTATGAGCATTTCCTCAACTGCACAGGACGGAAGATGCTAGAGGACTCCGCAGGCAGGAATTACCACTCTCTGAAAGGGAAGGTTGCTGCTGATAGAGCTGCCAAGTAGCACTTGTTTGCTGAAAGAATCATTTTGCTTCACACTATAACAGAAAGACACAGCAAGGTCACTGCATGTGACTGCATTTATCAAAAAGAGGACTCCGCTATTTAGTTCAGCCTCAAAGCCCAGAAGTTCTCCAGAGGGGATCTTGCTCATTAGGACGAGCACACTGTCGGACACGTTGTTTTTCGCCTCGAATTATAGCGTGCTATTCCTGGACGTGTTCTGGAAAGGGCCATGAAAACACAGTCTGCTGCTGCCTTCAAACAAAGTTGATGAAAAACCAACAAATGTTCCTACAGATCATCAGTAGCTCCTCAACAGAAGTATCCCATCACACTAAAATAACAGAGGAAAGCACGAGCCTCTGAAATAGAACCTCAGTGGTTAAAATTACTAAATATAACTGGTACTTTTTTTTTTTTGAACATGTATCACGGTTTGTTAGGAGAAAAAATCATCAGTCTTAATGAACTGTTAAATATGGGTGCATCTTTTTGCAGATAAGCTCCCTCATGACCACTGCATACCCCATGTTCTCCCTAACACTACTAGGAGACATATTGTTTAGAAATCACATAAATAAAACCCATGCAAGTATTATAGCCAAGCAAAAAAAATAATGGTGACTGCTCTGGAATTCCCTGTCATCGGAGGGGAAGGCAGTGTCATTACCCAGGCATCATCCTGTGACTTGTATATCCCTATGCTTGTGTTCCCTGTGCTTGAAGACACCCTTACAACAAAACCTTGATGTGCCTATTGGATGTTTGTAGAGAGGAAGGATTTGATGATGTTGCTTGGGTACTGAAATATGGGCACAAATGCACCAAACAGGCACCTCCATGAGATACTTGTGTCTGATTTGGGAAAGTACTGAATTTTAAGCAGGTTCCAGTTGCCAGTAACTAACATTAGACCTCTACTGCAAGGGAAAATATGTACCCAAATATTGAGGAATCTAAAATTTAGGAGTTTTAATTGTTTCAGACTTATTTTTGGACTACATAAGTTGGTTGCTTTGCCATGGTTCAGAAGGTGATATGGAAAAGAACTTCCTTCTTTTCTTGGTAGGATTGCTTTGTATAAATACAAACATTTCCCCATGGAGGTTGTGTGTATCCAGATTGCCCTGAGCCTGCAGGACAACAGGTTCCCTTTGAAAGCAAGAGCGTCACTGGAAGCCCGGCTGAACACGTAAAGCATTAAAGACCAGTATTTAACAGAGATACTCGAGACATGCCTCGCAGAGCTATTCGTATCAGCTACATTAGTCATCTAGGTGTGATTAAGAGCAGCCAGCTGGGAGCCCTTGTGACAATCCATGGAAAGCTACATGTCTCCAGAGGGCAATGAAGAGGCAATAGATCAAAACCCTTAAACTTAGGGTCTTTTCCAACCACATCAGTAGCTCTAGGCTCCCTTAAAAGGCAAGGTAGAGAAGAGCAATACCAGGGAGCACTTTGGGCACCTAAGACTTGATACAACCTCTAGCTGGTCACCTTTTTCCCCCACTGAGTGTAAGGGGAACCAAAGGCAATGGGACTCAAAACAGGGGCATCTCAGGTCAGTGTTTGTGCTACGTAAGAAGAGCCCTGGCCCTGCAATGCTCGTGGTCTCCCTGGTCACAGGAGGTAAATCCACAGGGATTTTCCAGATCACCCTTGCAGGTGGTTCAGCAACAGCTATACCTTTAATAAACATTTGTTCAAGTATCCTTGACCTCTAACTCAGCTTCAGTATTATTTTATGGGATAGTGGAGTTCTCACAAATGTATCAGTAAAGTTACTGAATAGACTGACCTCTTTCCCTGTAAACTCTTCCAAATCTCACTTTTTTACGGGTGTGTAATGGGCAGATCCATCCCTAAAACAGACACACTGGATTTTTTGAAACGCAACCCTTACAGTCCAATTTTTGGTGTCCAGCTCTGACCACTCACTTTTTTTTTTTTTTTTTTTTTAAACTAAACAACATTGCTATCGCCTTCAAGCTATATTTCCACACCTTCTAAGGAAGTTTTTCCTACTGCAGTAGGCACTAGGTGTCCTCTTCTCCTTTAATTACAGCATACCAAAGACAAATTCTGTTATATCATTATGCTACCTAAGGACTTAACAAAAATGTGATTGTTAACAACGCCACAGAGCTTGGTTCAGCAGCGTTTTAACATCAACACTGCAAAACAGCCCACTGTGTCCTAACTGGTGTACGTTCATGGTAAAACAGGATGCAGGGCTGAAGCTCCATGTCTTGGCTGGCAGCCTGGCACTTGATCGAATGTTTCATCTATACAGCATCTTTCCATACGGCATATGAAAAAAAAATATATATATATATATATATTGGTCTAATTCACAGATACAAGGGCATACAGCAAGAAAAAAGATAGGGAAGAGTTACCCTCTTCTACCTCAATGAGATATTCCAATTGATAACCAAAAAAGCCATCAGAGCCTCACCTCTCCCTGTGACCCAGGCTCACACCCTGCAGTAGCATATCCTCTTGAAGACCAAGCGAGCTGCAGAAGGAGAGACTGGTGATGAATCTGGAAGCACTTAAGGTACTTTTGTGGATAGCAAAAATCTAGCAGGATTAACACAGAGAGCAGAATGAAATAGCTTAACGGAAGCACTCAGATTTCCCCAAGGAGGCTAACGAGGCATTGCCAACAGCAAGGGTGCAATCTGGCGAAAGCACCTGGGGATAGGGCTTCTTAATTTGCCTTCCAGTATTTCCCAACCAGGGAGAGCACAATTGCTTTCTTGCAAAATCACTGTTCCTTTGCAGGATAAGCTTTGTGCTAAATAAAGGTCTGTGAGCACATTCTGCCTTAGAGCAGTATGTGCTGCCACATTAGATCTCACGAGGAAATAAAGTATATTTTTATAGAATAGGCACATACTGCATGCCAGGGTGGCAAAGCAGGGAGCAAAGACTTGAGCCTGCAAAGACACTGAGTGAAGAGGGAGATGAGCTGCAAAAAGCTGCTTCTGTGGGGAGCTGCATGGACACCTGCATGGAGAAAAAGTGATCCTAGCTTCCCTTAGCCACGTCAGGAAGGGAATACAGAACTCTCCTTCCACCCTGCAAGACCTGTTGCTCAGCTCCATTGCCTTATTTGAGTATTTTTCTTCTTGAGACAGTGACAGGAAGGCCTGGAGAGGCCAGTGAAGTTGAAAACTTCTTCTGATTCCTTCTGTGCTTATGTTAATTACTGGGCCTATAAAGAATCACAAGTGGGTTTGCCCTGCACGAAGGGGATGAAGGAAATGCACCACAGCTGCAGATATTAACTGCTACACTACTTCAGACAAGGTGTTAAATATTGCTAAAATTGTTTCACTGATGTACTTTAAATTGCTCTGACTTGTACACATGCAGTAATGTTATGGACAGGATTATAGGACAAAGCCAGGTAGCAACATGAAAATAGCAAAGATTTATGACAAGGACCACAGTGGTAGGGAGTCTGTGAACAACCTCTCATTCTTCATGTGTCTCCAAGCGTGTCTAGCTGGGTTCATTGGGCCACGTGTCACCAGTGTCCCGATGCACCAGAGCAAGTTCTTGGAGCTGTCACCTGCTCTGCGACCCAAGGAAACCCCTTGAGCATTTCTAAGTACTTATTTGGAGGCTTTCGAAAGGCCCTCATGCTGAATCCACCCTGTTCATTCTACATGAACATCTGACACTTTTTCTCATGACAGAAATTTTTTTTCCAATGGAATGCCTTAAAAGTATCTTGCTTAACCCAAGCACCGTCTTTAGCAATCGATAGCAACATCATTTCCCGCCCAACCTGGGTATGGATAAAATCTGCTCCTGCTTTCAGCGTGAAGGCTGCTCTGAGTGCTCCTGCAGCTGAATTAGCTCCAGGCTCCTACGGTGAGCTCAGCACAGGATACTCTATCATCTGTTATCATCAAATGCCTGTTGATCATCATCCCGGAAAGAGCTGGTTGCATCAAATCTCAGCGGCAGCAGTTCAGCATCTTTGACAAACAAGTAGTTTTGGAGTTCAGATTCATGCTGGACTCTGAGCTGCAGGAAAAAAAAAAAATCCTGGCTCTTTTGGGGAATTCCTTTCTTGGGTGTTCCACTGGCTGAAAGAAAGATCTCTTTGCATTCCTGCAGGGGATGAGGATCAAAATAAAATCACACCAAAGACTGCCAAACCCCGGCCGAGAGCCAGTGAAGTCCTTGGAGCTCTCTCCAGTTAATGCAGTACATTTAATATCACACCCTAGAGTCTTGTTCCTAGCCTCGTCCTGAGACAACTCCCATGGGTTGTGTCATTTACTTGTGCAATAAAACCCACAGTGTTCCAAACTGCAGCAGTCTATTACTGCAGATTTAAAAGAAAAATAAATCTTTTTACTATTAAAGTTAAGTATATTGACTACCTTACAAATTCCATGCAGTTTGGAAATACTTTCTTAAATAGATCTTTGTCGAGCACATTTACTGCGGGCTGAACTACACGTGGAAGAATCCTCTTCCAAAGAAGCGCATGATTTGAAGAACCAGTTCTGTGCCTTCATTAAGGGAGACTATTAACACAGTAAGGCAGGACATGCAGAACTTCATGATAAAAATGAATCCATGACACTAAAATCCTTAACAGTAGGAACTGGGCTTTGACTGCGGAAAGCCAAATTGCACTGTCCTTAACAATGGAAGAAATCTCACTGCAATCAGTGAAGGTATTTGCAGTGTAAGATGCTGGTAGCATGAGGATCACAAGGTCTAGTTCATTACATATAAAATGTCTTACATTACTTATCAGAGCAAGTCGGACAGCACAGAAGAGAGCGGCTCAGTATCTGCAAAGAAAACTACCATGTTCCCTTGCAAGTGGAAAACACGACCTTGAACAGTTGCCTGCCATATGATCATCCCCTCCAAGAAAGATTTTGGGAAGCAACAGATTTCCAGCTGCTTTCAAACTACAGAGAAGTGCTTCATTTTATTGAGAGACAGCAGTAGCTGATATATTGTCCTGCTCTGTCACGACACAGCTGTGTGCCTTGCACACCAGCTCCCTGCGTGACGAAGCTCATTTTGCAGGAGCAGACCGCTACGGAGCAGAGCCTCGGAGGCATCTCTGGGGAACGCAGAGAGAACACTTAAAGCACAGATTAAACACCAGTAATAGCAGATGGCTTTTGCTTCCTTGTGGATATATTATGTGGATTTGACATCTTTCCATTTCATTGCTGTAAGTCTATGCAAGCTCTTCCACACATTATTCAACAATTTGCAGCTTATATCCGCAATAAATCTGGGTCTAATGCATTTAGTGATTATCCCGTTTCTCCTTCCTGCAAGAAAGCTTCTCAACATTTGGCAAGCGAGGTGACTTCCAGAGACAGCCACATCCTGTGCTCCATTTCAGCACCCTGTCAAGCTGACTTGGCATCTGTGCTGGATAAGTCACATTTGCAGCTTGTTAGATTGGTTCTTGTTGCTGAATTTCTTATTTCTCACAAAAATAATAAAATAGTTGAACTCACAGTTCTTAAAACTCAGACTCACACTGGATCTTGGCTTCCTGTCCCTGCCTGCCTTGGAGTTGCTCTGCAAACTTTCGTTTGCATAAACTAAAGAGCTACCGGTTGTCAGCACAGGACAGTGAGCCTTATAAATTCAGATGTATCCCACAACAGGGAAGTCACTCATGACCCTCATCCACTTCTATCTTAATCCAGTTCGTCCCTGTGAAATGTTTTGGAAACCAGCAAAGTCCTGCCCAGAGCTTATAGTGTTGAACACAGATCTGCGCTCGGCTGAAGAGGAAATGGAAAGTAAGCGCTGGGAACGGCCGGCTCCGAGGGGCTGCCTCCTGCTCCGTTCCAGGCCGCTCCGCTCCAAGGCCAGGAACATTCAGCCAGGTCTGTGGCTGGATTTCAGTAGAGCTGGGCTGCAGCAGCCCCAATACAAGTTGCCTGTGGCCTCCTGGCGCCCACTCCGCCTCCAGCAGCAGAGCCAGGAAGGTTTCTCGAAGCTGGAGGAGCCGTGCCAGCGTCTGCGTGCTTTTATAGACATAAAAATTGACATTCAGAGCTCGGACGCAGGGACGGCAGTGTAGGGGATTCACTGAGGACAGGAGCTTCCTCCTACAAGCCACCGACCACCAGAGTCACTCAGTTCTTCATCTTAAAACCCCCTCAGAAAGTCCAGCTTCTCCATAAGCAAATCTCAGTTTTGACTCTTTCTTTTCTCTTTCCTTTTCCTATTCCAGCACATAGCATTGGCTCTCGGCCAGGCACCTCACTAGAAATTCCCCCCCAAATCAAGGTGGCCACTGCACCAGGAGCAAAGGGACGACACTGAACATAGCAGCCCTTGAGACCTTCCACAGGGGACACCTCACCAAACAAATCTATAGGAGACTCACACACCCTTCTCAGGAGGCCTCTCAAAGCAACCAGCCATTCCTTGTCCATGTCCACAATTCCTGCCCAGGACCGTGGGCTGTGGGGTGGCAGGAGGATATTGCTGCCCAGAAGCAGTCCCGAGCAATGGGAAATTGCCTGAGCTGGCGCCAGGATACGCTCAGGCTCTGTTGACTTCTCAGGGAGAACATGCTGTACCAAACATGTCTTATTGTATATCTTACATAAACAAGGCATTGAGCTCGCCACCCAGCACTTGTTCGTACTAATAAAAAACAGCAACTCTCTGCTCCATATACTGAGGTCACATACTAAAGCCAGACCGGAGTCACACACAGGATGCTCAGTTCAGATCCAGGCTGCTTCTGCAGTTCATTAAAGCTGATAGGAATCAAAGACAGCTGGGACAGGAAGCTGCAAATAGGATTGGCAGCAAAAGGATGGCAGGGATAGACTGTATCCTTGTGGGAATCCCTGTGCTGGCAGCTCAGGTATTCGGTCCCTCTTGAGGAAAGACCTACTGCCAAGCCCAGAATTGGTCTGGGGCTCCATACCCTGTTGCTGCTGGAGAACATCATCTGATCATAGTGGTAAAAAGAGGAAAAGTGACGTGTGTCACCCGTTGGCAGATGAACTTTTCACTCTTGCAGAACGTGACCTTCCGGATAGATTTCTTGTGAAATTGCATTTCTGAGGAAGGAATTTTCCTCCTCTCTCGGTTTTGCCTCTCATGTAATATACATATTTGTCTCCTTGTTTCCAAGAAGATAACAGTGACGTGGCTGCCTCTCTGTGAGAGCTGGCGGGGGACATCCCGCATCGCTGCCCTCTCATCTGAAAGATTTTCTCCTCTGTTTTCTTTAGTTGCTTACAGATGTAACTGCAACTGGAGCTGCATTTCCCATTCCCATGGTATTTCCCTACTATACAGGGTTGCCCATCAGGAAGAAAGCATGATATTTGTGGGGAAAAAAAAGGGAAAAGATTCTTTCTGAGCAAATCTGGCCTAATCTAAGGAAAATGTCATGTCTGTGCTTATGCCCCAAACAGATACACTGAAGCACAGGCAGCAGAGGGGTCAGGTAATGCTGCACAGGTAATTCAGCTGCTGCTTTCAGCCTACACACATGCCAATTAATGGCACAATTGTGCTCATTACTGCCCTAATCTGTATGGCAGCAAAAGGCACCAAGGCTCAGCAGCCTCTCATGCCTCCTCTGACCCCGCCACTTTGAATACCTGGCAATTTTCTTAATAAGATTATTTGTTTTGCTGCAGCCTGACTGTGTTGTTATGCTCATTGCTAAGCAATTAAGAATTTGCCTTTCCAGAAATAATCCGACGCTGCAGACACCATTAGTGCCCGTCGGAGCGTTTTCAACACAAACATGCCACGGAGATGTGTTGGCGCCTCTGCAGCTTTCTGGGACAAGCATCGCTCCAGCTATGCTCTGGCTTTCCAGACCCCAGACTGTGCTGGAGCCGGGGGTTACTCGTGCTCAAGTCCCCATTCTGCCCTCCTCTGTGCCAATTTTTCATTGGATACTCCCCAGCAGGGTGTCATTTCCGACCTGCAGATCCAGGATTCTCCAGGCAAGGCTCAAGGGTAACACACCAGGGAGCCTTTCGGCCGTTCCTGGAGGAGCCAAGCGAAGGGTTAAAGGGTCCCTCTTTCAGCCCACGAGGCCGAGAGACTTTGCAGTAGTAATGGATCTCCGAAACCCAAAATGTCCCGACAACCAGCAAGTTCTTCCACCTGAGGCTGCTGGGCCATGTGTGCTGCCATGGGGCTTCGCAGGCTTCATTCCCAGAGCATCACGGCCAAAAGGGACCACGCTGGCTCAGAGCAAAGGAAAGCAGCCAGGACCCTGCTACATGCTCAGGGAAAGCATGTATAAAATCACAGGAAGTATCTAGTAGTACCCTCCAGCACCAGCACTCCCCCATCTCCAACACCCTGCAGACCCATGTCTTGATCTCCCCAGGATCTTCCCAGACCCCAGCAAGCAGGACATAGGTCTGATAGAATTTCACATGCTATTTATAGCCATATAATTCCAAAAATGTATATATGTATGTATAGATGTACATATTCTCTGTCTTCTTGTGCTGCATTAAACATTCACACAATCTCAGCCACACACAAGCTGATATTTAAAATCCATTGATACACTTATTTGCAAGGAACCTCCTTCTATGCAAAACTTGGGTGCCCATTGGGGAAAAGAAGAGTAAATCCCCACATACAGTGAAAACAGCTGGTGGGTGAGTGGATACAGAATGAAGAGAAGCCCCATGCCATGTCCAGTGCCTACAAAACAGGCGCCGGCCCCTCTCCACTGCCCTCCAGGGCCTCGGCGTCCCTGAAGCAGCTCCCTTTTCGCAAAGAGGAGCTCTCCCGATGGCTGTTGAACTGATAGACGCGGCTTTTGAACAAGCGATGGAGCTTCTCCTGGAACTGGTTCCCAATAAAGCAGTACAATAAGGGGTTGATGCAGCTGTTGGCAAATGCCAGGGAGATGGCAAAGGGCAGCGCTGCGTCGATGACGCCCGTCACGGCACAGTCATTAACGATGCTCATATGAGCCAGCGCATCCAAAAATGTTAAAACGTGGAAGGGGAGCCAGCAAAACAAGAAGGCCACAACAACAGCCGCCACCAGCTTCAAGACTTTGTCTCTTTTCTGCTTGTTTTTCCCAAACTCACGTGCTTTTAGCAAGTGCCTCCTGATCCAGACATAGCACGTGGTGATCACCGTCAAGGGGATGAAGAAACCCAGAGCGTTCTTCAGGAAGGCTGTTCCCACAGACCATTTTGCATAATTCTCGTGAGGAAAGGCCATAATACAAGCATTTACCCCCAAGCTTTTAACGTAGCGTGTGTCACGGAAATAAAAAGTGGGGAGGGAGGAGAAGCAGGCCAGGCTCCACACGGCCAGCGCTATGACGTGCGCCTGCTGCACAGTTCTCCTTTGCGAGCGAAGAGGGTGGACAATAGCATGGTATCGGTCCAAACTCATGCAGGTGATGAAAAATATACTCGCAAACATGTTCAGGCACAGGATGGAGCTGGAGATTTTGCACATGAGAGATCCAAAGAGCCAGTTGTATCCGTGTGCGTAATAGGTAGCCCAGAAGGGCAGGGTGACAAGGCACAGCAAATCCGCCATGGCCAGGTTGAAAATGTAGATATTTGCAACTGTTTTGGGGCCGCTCTGACGGCAGAGGACCACCACTACCACGCTGTTGCCAACCAACCCCAGGACAAAAACTACGGAGAAGAGCACCGGGATTAATGAGAATTGGTAGGCGGAGGAGGTGAGCGGGCACGGAGATGGCACGTGTAGGGTTCCCGATGTGTTGGTCAACGCTGTGTAGAGGACCTGGAGGGTCTCTCCAGTGCTGAGGACCAGCGAGTGGTTGCTCTGCATGGTGGCACTGGTGGCAAGAAACGTCCCACTGGGTATTTCCGTGCTAGCAGCGCTCCTCCATCATGTCCCACCTGCCGAGCACAAGCCACACGTTAGAGATGCACATGGACAGCATCTTAGGTCTGGCCTCACACAGGCACAATGTAATAAAATCACTGAAAACGATGCTGGTAAGCTGGGGGCTGCAATAGTGGACGCTCATGCAGGACTGTGTCCCTCCGTCCTACTGGCAGGACACCTCTAGCCCGAGGGAGGTCATGGCAGGTTTTAATTAGCCTGGCAGAGAAGCGAGCGGCTGGGTTTTAGCTGCGATTAAGCAGTAATTTCTGCGAGCAGCAGAGCAGAAAGATTATCGATCCAGGAAGGGCAGATTCTTCAAGGGGCTGCTGAGACCCAAAGGCAACACCTGGGATCCTTTTCCTCAGTTTTCTCAGCCTATTTCCAGCACTCTTTGGGGTCAAAATAAAGCAGAGGCAGCACTTGCTGGCAAGGATCAAGCACTTCACACCCACAGATCTCCTGGCACTTCACAGGGACCAACATAACCTTTTAATACAGCTATTAGGAAGGCAAGCTTTGACTTCTTTAATTCACAGGGCTGGACACAGAGACACAGAACAGTCTTTGCAGAATATCACACATTGACTGATTTCTTCTCAAAGCAACCTGCATTTCCTGCCCCCTTAATGGCTTTTAATCAGAAGAGCAAAATATTTTTTTTTTCAATGTCGATATAAGCAACAAATGCTCAACTACCTCATCCTTGCAGGGGCTGGTTTTACCAGTAATATTTGTCATCCACTTGGAAAGATCAGAAGTGGGCTTCCATATGGGAAAATATAGCAGCCTTGCAGCACAAATAAGACGGTCGTCTGTCAGACTTTGTTCCATCTCTCTTGAGTACGCACTCTAAGCTGAGCTTCCAGACTTGTTGCAAACTTCCAGACTTTATAGCCAATAAAAAAAGACAGCATATCCAAATATTTCATTGTAAACAATGGAAAGGCAATTCCTTTTTAATCAAGTCCTTATGGCACCAGCGTGCCTTTTAAGTGTTCTCAGGGGGCTCTAAAACAGCAGGAATTTTGACCAAGTAAAGACAGCAATGTCGAGGAACACTCCCTCATTTAATGGAGGGCAATGGATCATTTCAAAAGTATTTTTCTGTATTAACAGTTTAGTGTACAATCACTTACGGTCTACTCTGTTCAAAATACTCCTCACACAGCTTTGAACAGTCTGACAAAATTGAATATTAATTATATGGTCTCAACACAATGAAAATTCGAGAGGAGAATATGAATGCAAGTTTCTGCCTGTGTTTCAAGTCCCATGTACTGAATCCTAAGCCCTCCTGTTAAGATTAGACAGATCTCAAACCAAAGGAAGGGTTATTTGGGGAGATGAGAAGGGACTCACGGGAGCGTCTGGAGTCTCCTTTCTCCCTCAACTGTTATGCGTTGAACCCCTCACTTTAATCATAGATGCTGAAATTTTAGAAATATTTGCAAAGACTTTTGCATTTAACTCTAAATAGAGGGACCATGTCATGTTTAATGATCCCTATATTCTCAAGAACTTCTCCCCTCCTCTGCACAGGAATAATGAACGCGTTAGCTTTGGATCTGCTTCCAAGAGATGGTCAGATGGTCACACGAGTCATTTTATCACAAAGCAAAGCAGATAGAAAACGTACCTTTAAAACCTCACCTGCACCCGGCCAGAGTTCTGGAATTACATTCTCCTTTTCTCTGCCTTCCTTCTAGTGAGCATCACCCCCAGCTCGCTTGCATGCTCCATTTTCCCGCTGAGAGACTTTATGCTACATAACTTGAGAGGGCTGAAATGTGAACGCCTGCCAGCATCTTTTCCTTTTGGAAGCAAAGCAGTTTGAGAGCCCCCCTTTCCCAGGTCACATGAGCACATGCAGTAAATCAGAAAAAAAGGAACAAGAAAACCAGAAAGAAAGAGGAAATTCACTCAAATATCACTCGGCTCCGGGGCTGCACGGTTAAAGCCGGCAGCTCGGCGAGCCCGTGCTCTCCGGCTGACAGCCCGCTTGCACGGCTGAGCTTTCCCATCTGCTGCCCTGGCCGCAGCCTGCCTCCCTCGCGCGTCCTGGCCTCCTCCTCCTCTTCTTCCTCCCCTTGGACTGAGCTGCTGCCTTGCCCGAGGGGCTGCTGCAGAGCAACTGCTGGTGCCAAATAAGCAGAAGACCCTGTGTCTGCCCTTGCTTCGGGGCTCTGTGACACTTAAGCTAAGCTTAAACTCATCCCTTGGCAGCCAGCACCCTTGGGCTCTCCATGCAGCCCAAGACAGCAGCGCTCGCTCTCACCTGCAGCCTTCAACTTTTTATTAAGAGGCTGCAACGAGCCGTGCTCAGCCAGGAGCTCTTGCTGCTGGCTTTGGTGCAAATGGCTGCATGAAGGATACTGCTCCATCGTTCATCAAATGTCCAGGATACTTCCTAAGCAGGGAGAAGAGTCAAGAGCATGAGAATGTTTATTTTGCAATGATAACAAACGCAAATTGTTGTTTAGATTTGAAGTTTTCCCTTCCAGATGCACTTCTGATCCTTACGGATGCTTGCAGTAGCTAATCTGCCCTAGCCGTGCCTCAAGAGCTGCTCAGATCCTTGCGCTGGCTCCATGTCTCCTGGCAGGAGAGAGATGGGCCTGGTGCAGTGGGACAACAGGGTCACACCTTGAGCTTCTCCCCTTCTCCCTGATGGACTCTAGTGCCAATTCTCTGTCTCATCCCACGTTCTCACTCCAAAGCTCCAGTTGCCCACGAGCAGATTTTTTCCCCCTGCTATTTCCATCGGCGTGTTGTCAGCACAGGAGATGGCTGGGAAACGGAAGCCAACACAGATGCCCAAGCTGTCCATGCACGAGCTTGCTGGTGCTGCATGCCGCTGCCACTGCGCTATCTCCCTGTTTCATCCCATTTCCAGGGCCCGACTCCTAAATCCAATAAATCCACCGTGCATTTGCTGCATCAGGGCTCAGCACAGGGCAGAGGTTGCACAGAAACAGACTCCTCAGGCTTTTTACAGTTGCTCTGCTTGGAGATTTACCAAGCAGTGGGGCATTTACCAAAGTGGGGAGTTTTCTCTGCAAAAAGACCCAATCAGTGTTAAACTGTGAGGAGGTGCTGCTTTCTGGGATGTACATATTTAGGCAGGGATTTTATGCATGTCTATTATACTCCCACTGAAGTGCTGGTGCCAAGGCATCTGCAACGCTTGCCTCGTGCACTAGGGTCTTCACACCATCCCGCAGACCTCTGTGCACCATCAGTTTTGACAATGGGTCTCTTTGCCAACCAAATGTTTCAAGCAGGACACAGAACTATTGGCACTGGTTACTGTTTTGCCTTCTTTCCTGGATCCGTGATTTCAGCTGGAAGCAGCTATGGGGGATCACTGGTTTTGCACCCTCGGGGGCAGAGCGTGGCAGAGGCAGGGCAGAGGGAAGAGGGATGCCCCATCCACACACAGCAGAGATGAGGCTTTCCAAGGCATTTACTTTACGAGTTGTTTTTGCCGAGCTGACAGTGCTGCCAAGACTGTGATTATCCGCCACAACATCGCTTGTTCAAATAATTGGCCTTAAGCATTTTACAAGTTACTAAAAGTAGTAAGGGAAACAAGTGCATAAAGTGACTTGGGAAGCGTTCTGCGCCCGTTGCTATTAAAGCACCCAGCACCTCCGACACCTGTGGCACTCAGCCCAATCCCGGTGGAAAACCAGCAGGCATCAGGACTTTTCCCACACCAGATGCACAGGCTTTCCAGCACTTGAAACCTACTTTTGATGCACAACATGAATCACATTCAGCTTTCATGAAGAATTCCCTTTCTTGTGTGCCACGAGACCGTGCTCCAGGGAGCAGCTGGGCTTGCCAAGCCTACAACAAGCTATAAAAATCTGAGCAGTTTGGTGCTTCCAGGCTCTTGGGCATACAGGACATACTGAAGCAAGGAGACACTGAGCAGCTGCGCGTTCATGCTGCACCGCTGCGTTTTAGGGATGTTGAGCAACATCTGGCAATGAGAAATTCTGAGAACTGCAGACTTTTGGTCTCTGGAAGTCTCCAGGGTGAAACCAGCTGCAAACCAAGCAGAATTAGTGACAGAGCTGGGCTGAAACATGGCAATGCTGCTGGATTTATGGCTATAAATAAAGCATGCTTTGAATAAAAAAGGCAAGAGAGCAAGCAATCTGTCATCTTCAGCCTGAGCTATGGAGGTTTAGCTAGAAGGGAGACAGACTGTTCCTGATGGGGGATGCGGAGCCACTCGCTCATCCCTGCAGAGACTGGTGGAGACCAGGCTGCTCCCTAGGGACACGGGAGCAGTGACAGGGAGAGCTGGCGTCCTCTGCTCAGACACAGCAGGAAGCTGTGGCGATACCGGCCATGGGAAAGGCTACTCCAACACGGCATTCCTGCAGCAACCTTCCCATCCGAGGTGGGAGCAGAGACCAGACTTTGGCGTGGCCCAACTCTGTACGTTGTCACCATCCCTCAGGACACAAGGCACCAGCCACCAGCTCGCCTCCTGCCAAAGCCACAACGCTGCTGCTCCCGGGGGGAAAAACAGAGCTTGGGCCCTCGCTTCCTTGTGGCAAAGCCTGTCTAGCTAAATAAATGATGTTGTTTACAGCTGCAGGATGATCCCCGTTACACAACACTGTGGTCTCAGCCAAGCTTCCAGGGAGAAGCTGTTCTTCAGGGGGTCATTGCTTGAAAAAATGAAGAGGAAAACAGAAGTAGTTGAAGCCAGTACAGTGATCTAATGGCACAGGAAAACCCAAGCTGCTTTTGCAGAGAAAACAATGGATTAGCAAGTAAACTTGTCCAATTCTTACTTCCTTTTGGGTGCAGAGCATGTTGGCAGAACTGGCAGACAGCGCAGCACCATGGTAAGATGCAACAGGGAAGAAGAGGAAATCCTAATTTGGAAAACATCAAAAGAAAAATACAGAGGCAGTAAAAGAAATTAAGAGCAAGGAAATGCACTTGAAGGAGAGTGAGGGCTAGGAGAAGGTACTTCAGGCATACCAAAAATTTGAGATCTCCGATATGGAAACAAATGGCAAAAACAAAATGTTGAAGGGGAGGCTGGGAAAGCAAGAGCCATAACTGTGCCAGCGGTTACTCTCATGACACATGGGCTGCAAGGCCCAGGTCTATTTCTCTTGGAGTCATAAGGGAAATAATCAGATTGCTGCTTGCCAGTCCCTGGTTGCCAGGTACATTAATGAGCCCAGGGGCTCCTCATACCTTGTGCAGCATGAAGGCAGTGAAGGAGCAAGGAGAGCATGGGAATCTGAGGAGGACTCAGCAATGTCCTCTCATAGATCCAGTCACTTGCTCCTTTCCAGAAGGCAATACCTACATGGGAAGGGTGAAAATGCAACGGGTCTTGTAAAGGAAAACGGATGATTTCCTTTATGCTCTGGATATGGGATGAAAACCGGGCAGGGGCCCAAGGACCTGAGCCTTTAGGGCCCCAAGATTAGCTCCGGCTGTTTGATAGCACCATCAGACCTGAGGCCAGGGTGGCCCTGCTGGTCTCATGTGCTCCGTTACTGCCCTGTGCAAGGGGACGCCTGCTTTCCCTGGATCCCAAGCCCTTCTCAAAGGAGACGGAGAGCCTGGGGGAGCTGCCCCTGGGCAGAGGCTGCATCTAAAGCCCGCAGATTCAGAGGAAGGTTTCTCACCACGCAGGGGCTGAGAACCCTGCCCGTCTCCCAGCAATGCTCTTTACAGCACAGCGGTGCCTAATCAGCTTTTATCCGCCTTAAGGCTTTATCCCCCTTGGTCTGCGGCAGACGCAACCGGCTAAACTCAACCTCCGTGTGTTAAAAACAGCCCAGCTCTCCCTGCTACGCTCGCCGCTCACCTACCCGAAAGGTAGGAGCTCCTTCTTTTTGCCTCCTTCTCCAGTGCCTCTCAGGGGTTAGATGTGGGCTCTGGCTCCCGGCCGGTCATGTTCCTCCTTGCTATCCTGGTACTTACGCGTGCGGCAGAGGCTGCGCTGAGCGCCAACACCTCCGCGTCGTGCCCGCGCGCGTGCCAATGCGCCCCCGACGCGGTGACGCGCTGCGGCCCAGCTGGCCTCGGCGCCCTGCCCGCCGAACTAGCCGCCTCCACCGTCTCCCTGAACCTCTCGCACAACCACCTGCGCGTGCTGAGCCCCAGCGCCTTCGGCAACCTGACCTCCCTCCGCCGCCTCTGGCTAGACGGCAACAGCCTGACTTTCCTGGCGCCGGGAGCCTTCGTGGCGCTGGGGCAGCTGCGGGAGCTGCACCTCGGCGGCAACGCGCGCCTCACCTCCCTGCACCCCAACGCCTTCCGCGGGCTGCGAAACCTCGCCAGCCTCGACCTGGCCCGCTGCAACATCTTCGAAATCCACCCGCTGCTCTTTTCCCACCTGCCCTCGCTGCAAAAGCTCGACCTGGCCTCCAACAACATGCGCTACGTCCCGCAGGCCTTCGGGAACCTCTCCAGCCTCGCCACGCTGTCGCTGGAGGGCAACCACATCGAAGCGGTGGGCCGGGACTCCCTGCGGGACCTGGGCGCCCTGCGGGAGCTCAACCTCCGCAGGAATCGCATCTGGACCATCCAGGCGGGCGCCTTCGCCACGCTCCTCCGGCTGGGCGTGTTAAATTTAGGCCACAACCACATCGCCCATTTGCCTAATCGGCTTTTCGACAGCTTGATCCAGCTCAGGACCCTGCACCTGGAAGCCAACAGGCTCACGGGCATCGGCTGCACCTTGGGACAGCTGCCCAACCTGAGGAGCCTCTACCTCAACAACAACCAGCTCTCCTCCCTGGCCCGCTCGGCCTTCGCCCGCTCCGCCAAGCTGCACTTGCTCCACCTCAGCAAGAACAACCTCAGCTCCCTCCCCGCCGGCCTCCTGGCCGAGCTGCCGCGCTTGAAGCACCTCTTCTTGTCGCACAACCCCTGGCACTGCGACTGCAGCCTCTTCTGGGCCTCGCGGCGGCCCGCGGGCGCCACGGAGGGCCTGCCCTGCGCCTTCCCGCCGCACGGCCTCCTGCACGCGCGCGGCT
>VZSV01000010.1:3491325-3536850 GCA_013398735.1 Nothocercus julius | reverse complement strand
CCCGAGCTGCTGGAGCCGGGTGGACCCGCTCGTTTACTTTATTGCAGGTTTTTTTTTTTAAATATGTGCGTTTAGGAGATTTTTGTAGATTGACAAACGCTTGCATTTGCACGCTGTCCTTAAACACACCTTTTCCTATTGCGGAAAAGAAAAAGCACATTTTGGCAACGAAAAATTGCTGGTGAGGAAGAGTAAGAGCAACATCTGCTGTCACTGCAGGGCTGGTGAAGAGGAATCAGGGCTGCACCACAAACACCACATCTTGTGCTCCAAGATTTGCCATTGGATTTGTGCCAGGCATCACACAGGCAATGCTTTCCTTATATACTGTTCTTTAGACTTTATACGCCATAATACTTCCATCACATCTCATGGGTACTCTTTCAGTCCCAGGCCCCCTCTTCATTGCATTCCGCACCCACCTCGCTTTCCTCAATCTTGAAATACTTCAGGAAGCAGTGAAAAAAAATATCCCCCCGCTTCTTGCTGTCCGTTCCTCTCTTCCAGCTATCTGTAAGAGAAAAAAAAAGGCAGAAATAAAAACAAACAAAACCCACATCTAAAATTTTTTAAAGTCCCCCCGCAACACTGCATTTTTCCACTGAACAATACAAATTGGTGAATGTTTTAAATGAGAGGGAGACTTGTCTTATTGGAGACTCGCCAAAAATATTCCAGACGTTTTTAAACCACCACCTCATTAAACACGGACGAGGAGCACAACTCTAAATTGCTCCTTTGAGCTACGAGGAAGAAGTGATTGAAATACTTGGTGAGCTGTATGCAACACCCTCCGACTGCAAGAACACATGGCTGCATTTTTTATCCACAAAAGAATGAAGCTGTTGAGGAACATGAGAGAACATCCATCAAAGATACAGAGGCTCCAGAGATACAGACTAGACTTGGAAAGGTGCTTGGGAAAGATCTCAGAGATTAAGGAGAAGACACAGAACCTTTTACAAGATGTGGATCCATACGAGGGTGGAATCACTGCAAGATGCAGAAAAGCTAAGAAGTCTTTCCGCCTACTCAATAAAAAGGTTAATTCTAAGCACAAAGATGACAGTTGGAGGACTAAAATCGGGGAGAAAATTGTGGCAAGAAACTAGTGGGACACAACCCCATCTTCTGCCATTTCTGACAGCTGGATTTCTGCTGCAATAAAAACTGTAACCATATTTGTTGCACAAAAATGCTAAGGAAAAAATATTTTTATAGGAAACCTGGTGGGCAGGGGCATGCCCATTTGAAACAAATAGAGGCAGAAATGTCTTTCTCCTTCAGCATGTGAGATTTTCATTTTCCCTCCCTCTTAGAATAGGGCAAAAATGCCACAGTATTAGAAGATGTTAATGAACATCTGCCCTTTCCCAAAAGGCATTTGTTTTGGTTAGACTTTCTGCTGGGCTGGGGTCTCAGGAAGCACCGGACAATCCCGCATGACCGGGGTGGACAACAGTGGAACGTATTTCTTAAATATGTTCAGCATAAGAATTAGACCACCTTTCTTACTTGGCAATTGTTAAGGGTAATAACTTCCACCTATTTAAGAGTGCAAAGGTAAAGTCAAAGTTTTGCTAAGCAGTTGGATCTTCTCACTGTCTCATCCCAATGTTGCAGTTCCCAGAGCACTAAGGTCCTCCAGCATTTACAATTCCCAGGCCTCCACTACACAAATCGCTCCAGACCCTTCCAAATGTTGAGCAGATCACCCAAATACCGTGGCCAACGAGATCCATGCCCAGCCTCGGGCGACACTCACTGCAATACCCAGCGTTTGCCCCTGGATGGCACCAAATTCCAGGCTAACTGCTGGGATGGTGCAGAAAAAGCCAGCCCTGGTAGAGCATTGCAATTCTCCACGGGCTGAAGAGCAGCTCTATGCACTGGACGTGGGGAAAATTGCAAGCAGCAACAGCGATTCTTATTCCTCTGTACCAGGCAGGCCACCAGCACCTCGGGGCTTCGGGGGGATTCTACGCACAGCGGAGTCAAGGCACGTTCCTCACCAGCTGCTGCTCGAGAGGCTCTCCGGCCTCCGACAGCCAAAATGGGGCTCTTGTGCAGCAGGAGCTTCTGCTTTACAAGCTGCACCGGAGCGCGCTCGTGGTAGCAGCACATCCAGAAGCGACAAGACTCGTGCCTGCAGCACAGAGAACTCCACTAGCACCACAAGATGCCCGTGTATCTCCCCGCCACACCACCAAGCAAGAGTCCCGACAACTGTGCCGATATGACCGCATTCAATTACCCAAAATATCCAACAGGAGGAAAGGAAGAGATGTGCAACTCTTGCCAGCAGCTCCAGCCCTTCTAGCTAACACCTGCTTCAACAGAAACTGTTTTCTGCTCCTGTTCCAGCTGAGGTTTCTCCTGGAGGAAAAGATCATGGAAGGAGGTGCCCCCCACTTTTTGCCACATTAATTACTTTGTTTTATTAAACTGTACAACCACGCAACATGGTTCAGGGACACTGACAGCTTCGCTACCAGAACAGAGCTCCTTCACAGCAGCAACACGGTAGGATGATTTGGAGCATGGGATGGAGAATTTGGTAACTTGGTTCCTGCAATCTCCACCAAGCATTTCACCCAGAGCAGGTGAGAAGTTTCAAATGATTGAACCTAGAGGTGCTCCACCTCCTTCACTATTGGCACTGTGTTGGGCAACATGCAATCTGTGTTCATCAACAAGCTCATCCCAGTCCTGGCAGCAGACAAGCTGCAGCCTCTCTCTTGGGCAACACACACCTACTTGTTTTCACTGCCAAAAACATCATCACTGTAGCTGCAGACAGGGCAGGAAGAGGGAGCCAACCAAGCAGTGAAGGTCACTGAGGTTTGTTTGCATGACACCAAGCCCACGTAAGTTGTCCCAATAGTCCTGTGGTTTCCAGGCATGAGGCTGAATTGCAGCTCCATGGTGCAAGCAGCAGTTTTCCCTCCCGTGCTCCCAGGCTTTGCTGCAATCGGGGCCCCCCATGGGCAACCTCGTGAGGCACTCGGAGACACCAACATAAGCAGCAATGACTTCAGGAAGCTGTTATAAAACCCAGCCAAAAACACGAGCTGAGAATAACTGCACCGTTTTAATAGTCACCTTTGCAGACTACTTGCGCAACTGCAAGTAGTCTGCAAAGGTGACTATTAAAAGGTGACTTGAGCATGCCACAACTCGAGGCGATTGCACAGCTCAGTACACCTAGTGCAAAAAAAAAATCACGATCAAACCAAGTTCAGCCAAAAGCAAATGAGCTTCGACCTAAAAGTAATTGCTAAGTCAATGTAAATAAGGAGGAAAACTTGTATTTAAATGGTCTTTTTATTTCAACTAATGCTTTGCCACCATATTACATCACTTTGAATAGCTCAGAATAGCAATATGATCTCAAAATATAGCAAACAGCTTGCCAAAGCAAGATAATATTAACTCCTAAGGATACAGCATCTTCCTTCTTTGGCGACAATGCTTCCTTTTATCTGTAAAAATAGTTTTATGTTCCACCACATTTGCTGTTCAGTTTATTGAACCCTGCTGTTTGTAACATTTGTCCCTTCCCCACACAAAACCTCCCCACAATGGATTATGGTTTTATATCCAACAGCATTTTAAATAAAAAAGTTATAGTTTTCATGCAGATTTTTTTGTAAAAATTATTTTCTAGGTGCACACAACTGAACCAAGATGCATACAAAAATGCATTCACTTCCATTCTCAGGTGCAACTGTGCCATCAGCAACATGATATCATGAGTTACTGCCAGAGGTCCAAGGATGGTGGTATTCTTGTATACAGTCTAACTTAAAAAAAATATATATATATAAGCAGTAAGAGAAAAAAACTGCCATGCTTTATCTGTAATCAAAATAGTTAGGTTTATAAAAAAAAGCACCATGTACAGAGAATACCATAAGATCCATCTTCAAAATTATACACACTTCTCATTTAACATCGTGAGCTGGCCTGCAGGACCAATTTGTACTGTAGCTTTGCTTGCAAAAGTAGGGAAGTGGTCAAATCTAGACTATGCTTGAGCCATATAATACAAATTAAACTGGATTGCAGACAGAAATAAGATGTTTCCATTATAACTCATACCAACCACCTTATAGCCCCTCAGGGAGAAAAAAAAAAAAAAAAGAAACAAAACAAAACAAAAAAAATGCACCAAGCATCTGAGAAATAACAAGGTGAAAACAGCTCCAGAGCAGTATTGCAAGATGCTCGTCTGTTATGAATGCATTTCTGTGAGCTCTTGATAAGTTAAACTTTCCTTTGGGAAAAGAGCACATCTGTTGGTTAAAACTCCTCTCCCTGAGAATTTGATAAGAGTTTGTCTTGCAAAGCAAAACAAAGTCCTTTGAACTTCAGCAGTTCCTAGGCCAACAGCATTTCAACGTGGACACAGCTGATCTGCTACTCATGCACCCAGGGTGGCAGGTTGGGTTTTTTTGTTGCTTTTTTTTTTATTTTATTTTTACATGTATCTGCCCTTTTATACTCGCTTCATTCCTCTGCCCATCAAGCAGGCAAACACGGTCATGACCATCTTCGGTTTCACTTCCACGAGATCTTCTGGAAGGGCATAAACTCTGGCACCAATTCTTCTCGCCATGGACACAGCATACCTGTTTGCCATGAAGAGAGGGGTGTGTTAGCACTTGCAGACCACTACTTTTAACTAAAAAGTCAGCTCCTCCTCTGTCCAACAGAATTTCTATTCCCACTACTCTCTATTAAGGTTCAGAGAAGGATTCTAGATGTGCAATAGCCCAATTACATCAAACCTATTTGTTTTATAAAATATATTTTGACCCTTTGCCATGTTCTTTCCCTGAGTACAGGGAAGTGTCTTTAATAGGTGCACAAATTCACCTTTGAACGTCAAGTCCATTTTTATCAACACTTAAAAACTGTAATTAATGTTTGCTAGGGCTAACAGTTAGCATGCGTAACCAAGGATTAATCAGCTAATATTTACATTTTTTGCTGTTTGCTTTTTTTGGAATAATCAAGACATACTCTTATCTGCAAGAAAAAAATGCTGCTACTCTGCTACTGCAGAGCAATCACAGAAAACACATATCAAAGGTCTGTTTAAATAGTCATACCTGAAACTTTTTAAAAGCCTGTGGTGATTCAGCGAGACAAGAGATGGGCAAACCCAACCCAGGGTTCAATTTCAAAACCCTGAGTTATGGCTGAGCACTTCACACACCGGAACAGAAAGACAAAAAGCAGAATATCATTGCTAAGAACCACTTGGGCTCTTCTGCATTTCTCTCTGCAGCCTGAAGAGCACAACTACTCCTCCGGGGTTACCAACAAGGAGAGGAATTAGATATCAAGAAGTGCTGCCTGTCTGAAAGGCACTAGCTTAACAGAGATTGAAAGCCACAGTAATATAGTAAAAACACCTGCAGCTTAAAGTCAGGTCACAGAAGTTACACTCTCTTGATGCAATGCAGCTTTCAAGCTAGCAGACTTACTTAGCATTATTTTGTTTGTCATCTTCTGATAGATGACCAGTCTTTACAAGGTCATAGTTGATACAACCAGGCTGTATAGCATCAATTAAATCCACAACTGCCAAGCTCGTGCTGATAGTCTTGTCCTAGAAAAAAAAAATATACATATGTATCAGGAGACAAGTAAAGATATATGTCTAATCCCTAGCACACTTCTCACCTTCATCTGCCTGCTCTGGAATGAGTAATAAAGACTTAAGTGAGCTGTTTTGAAGCAGTGCTATCAGGGATTATTCCCAGCTGGGCCACAGACAAACCAAAGAGCTGCTTCTCCTTCAGCAGCACTACAAGATCATTACTCCAGCTTGCAACAAGGATTGTGAAAAGGCAAAGCGATTCGGCAGGTTTGTCCCACCGATCAGACCCCAAGGGACTTCCCCCCACCACCTGCAGGCAGCATAGCCTGACTATCCACCCTCTGCTCTCCCCGTCAGCTGGGTCACCCTGCTGCTCCTGCCCAACATGGGCAGTCCTCAACATCTCTTCTCTAGTAGCTTGAAGCCACTTTGTTGCCAGCACTGGCTGAATCCTGTCCTGTTTACACCCATTTCTCATGGGCTGCTGCTGTCCTGAGCTACAGCGGACATGGGTGTGGGGCCCGTTCCTTGCAAACGCAAGAGAGGAACCCGCACCTTGAAGTTCTGGATGGAGGTGGACTTGCCAGCTTCTTTCAGGGTCCTGTTTACCCAGTTGACTATAATGTCATCATTTGCTTTTTGACCATCACCGAGGTCCTCAAGCACATTCAGCGTGTACCTGAGAAGCAGAAGAGAGAAACAAGACTAGGCAGAGCTTCATAAAGTCCTATAGCATGCAATAACGAACCACCATATGTATGTATGTATATAATAAATATAAAAACATACATGTGCGTGCACATGTTTGAATGCATCCTATTATAATTTTTCAGAACAATGTAAGAGAAAGGGGTATCAACTTAATGATCTGTCATTCAGTCCTCCTCCTCCTCTCATTCCAATGGGAATGGTATTAGAAAGCCACCCTTAAATGCTTCTCTTCATTATTTCTAATAATACATTGTTTGGTCGTTTTCCTGCTTTGTGTATCAGCACAAGAATCAGCTCTGCGTGGGCTGGAGAGGCAGGATGTACACAGTGCCACAAAAGGGCTCTCCTTTCTGGAGAGCTGCTGGTCCAAACCTCACATCAACAGGGTCATCTTAGACAAAGTGTTGTCTGGCCAAGTCTCGGAAACCCCCAAGGATGGAGGTTTTGCAACCTCTCTGAGAGCCCTGTTCCAATGCAGCAGTGCAAACCTTCCCAACCGCTGTGCGCTGGAGATGGGTCTCACCTTCTCATCAACTGCCAGACTAAGGCTAGCGTCAACGTCGGGTTTCCATCATTCAGATCCTGTCCTCCAATGCCAACTAGGGAGAATTTAGCTGGATGTCTTCCCAAATCTACAGCATAGTTGCAGTTTTCTAGCTGCGCAGGAAAAGAGTTCAAACAAACAAAGTCACTCAGATACATTCAGCTGGAAGTCTCAAATAGAAATTTCTAGATAGCACACATTTGGGACTTCTAAAGCCTTTTGAAGTGCTTACCTTTTTCATATTTGCACCAAGCTTAGGATATGGAGGCTTGTTAACCTTATTCCAATCAACAGGAACTTTAATCTTTTCATATAATTGCAGTATTACAAGCGCGTCTTGAAGATCACTAAAAAGGAAAACATCAATTAACCTTCATGTTTCAAAACATCAGTGCACTTTGACTTTGTTGCTGTATGGATAATTACTACTCTTTATGGCTGCTGCAACTTCAACAACCTTAAAAAGGACTTTTTTCAAAATGCTCTGTACGTTCTGGAGCAGAAGGACTCCATGTTTACATAGCGGGCTGCTAAGCTAGAGCAGATCTTAGGCCAGCAGTCAGCAACAGAGTCAGAGAACAACTCTGTCACCCAAAATCCAAAAGGTGTCCATCTCTTTCCACTGACTACAGGGTTCACTTTGTACCCAGGGAGCTTTGCCTCCTAAACAGGAGGGCTCAGTTGAGCCCTAAAATTAGGCAAGATGAAATCGAGGTTCAGTTGCTCAAACAGTCATGCAAGCAGATCCTCCAGCCCCTAAACACCAATTGCTGTAAGGCTGCACTGCCTGAACTGGCTCAGAAACCCCTAAGCTAGGGGCTGCAGGGAAGGTGCAATGAGCCTGGTTCTCTCCCTGATAAAAACTTCCCAAGCTCTTCCCTCGGCTGCTGTGGGAGACAGGACACTCGGTGAGAGGCCATTGGGTTTCTGCAGGGAGAGGCACTTACCCGTAGAGGTGATTTACGTGGGGGTTCACACCAAGGGAGTTCATCCAGTTGCGGAAGGTTCGTTCTTCTCGCGTCTCTCCTAAGGGGAGGAAAATGGGTAACATGAACTTCCCGAAAACTCAGAGGGCTGCATGGTGCTTTCCACCTTGCGGGACAGGTTGCTCCAAGCGGCACAGATTCTCATTTATGTTTGCACAAGGAAAAAGGTCCTCCTGCAAGCTCAGAGCCCACAGCAGCACCAGGGCAGCAGAACAGGCCCTCAGACACGTTACTCATCTGCACACAGCGGGTAAACAGCCACTTCAGCCCCAAAGCCTCCAACACCAAGCATCCCTCCAGCACAGCCTCTTGCAATACCCCCATTCGCTAATTCTGCGACTGACACGGCCATCACCTTCCAGCAGAGTCCAGTCAATGTCCTGGTTTTCAGGCTTGGTCAGTGCCGGGTACTTGTTGAACAGGTTGGCGACAAAGGCCAGGTTCAGCTTGGGGTTGCCGCTGACCACGTCGGCGGGCGTGACGAACTGCCGGCAGCCCAGCCGGTCGGCCTGCTGCAGCATGTACTCCGCTCTCCGCAAGTCGTCCTTCTCCTGCAGGGGACACAAGGCCATCAGGACAGAGGGCAAGGAAGCTCCTGGCCTGGAGCAACAGCAGCTCTGCCAAAAAAAAGTGTGTTCCCTCCCCCCCCCCTTTATGTTGTGCTTTCAAAGTGTATAGGATGGTTGTTCAAGGGCAGAATCCTGCACGCTCCCAAACAGAGCAAAACGCAAAGATTTCCCAACCACGCGTGTTGTTAATTGCAACAAACGCTCGTTTAGCACATACCAAGGTGTGCACATACCCACTGACACTCTGTATGGCCTTGAAATCAAGATACCAGGTTACCCAGAGGCCACGGGGCACCTATAGGGTCACACAGCTTGCAGTGGCAGCGCATGGGGATAAGACAGCCCGAATACTCACATTGAAACCCGACATGTTAATGTCAATCTGAGGCTCTCCTTCTTTCTGCCCCTTGGGTGCAATTTGATTGAGAAGGTGGAAATAAGCTCTAGAGTCCTAAAAGAAGAAGAAAAAAATATATAAAAACCCTCAGGTCTTGCTTACAGCATTGAATAACACTATAGCAACCCAATTCAGTCTCTTCTTAAGCAAGTCACCGTGCACAATTGGCTTATGTACCTTTACTGAATTACCAAAATCAGTAAGCTTGACAGACAATGAAAAGAAAAGAGCACGATGGCAGAAATCCAGGCAGCAGGAAAGGAAACAGAAAGAGAAGATGTTAGAAATAGTTAAGCCAAAAGATACATATATACACACATATATATTAATTTGTCAGCTATAAATCCTTTTGCTTCCCAGCGCTACACAGCAGCCCAGAGTATGCTGGCAGCCTATGGGCTGCACAGGGCAGGTCAGCAGCTATCAGCAGCACTGTAAGTAGCTTGTGAAGCTGGAAGCAAGTTGTGTGCGCGTTGCACACAGCCCTGGGCTTCCCACACATCTCAAATATCATTTTTTTTCCCCAACAGTCCTTCACCCTGAATGAAGTCTACAACGCGCTTCAGCCTTGTTTCTCATGCTCAAGCCTGCTGGGCATGCAGAGAGACTCCGAGTAACCTGCAGTGGTCAGTACACCCCTCTTCCCCCTCCAGATATTAATCCCAAAGACCCCCTCATTAAAAAAAATACAAGAGCCAGCCTTTCCCCACAGACCACACAAGGTCAGGAGGGCTCCCACTACCTTGATATCCGAACTGAAGTTATTGATTTTGTGCCAGCCTGCGTTTTCCAAGTGGAAGTTTGCCCATCTTAGGAGCAGCTCTTCTGGGGACAGTTTCATAAGGTCCTCCAGATTTTCCCCGTCACGAAGTAAGGCAGCCAGTGCTAGAAAAAAAATCACTCATGAGCACAAAGAAGGAGTTTTCAAAAGACACAAAGCTCCACAACAGGACTAGAGCTGCAGTACCATCTCATTGAGCGAAAGGGAACAGGACCAACCACATGTGCTTCCAGTTTAAGTCAAAATAATCTGGGTTGGTTTAAGCCAAGATAAGTGCCCTTTGGGCTATAGGGCACTACTCTTACCATGGATTTTGAAGGTCTAAGCCAAACAGTATTAACTGGTCATGACAGGGAAAGTAAAATAAAGGACCCTGAAGATCCTCCATCCAACTGCACGCTCTTGTTAGCTTGGGGAAGAATAGCAGAGCTCTCTGGTTCACAAAGCTTCACATTTGGAGGCCGTTGCCCAGGTCCAAGCACACATGGTGGGGAAGAGCTCCATGGCCCAGGGAAGCTAGAGCTGCACTGCTCCACCAACAGTCACATGGAAAACCAAATCAGTGCAACTGCACTCCCAGAGACAGAGCCCTCCTCTGTTGAGAGTGGTGTCCACTTCCCTACGTTCTCAAAATGATGCAAGAAGCTCTGGAAATCCCACCCGTGACTCAACGATACCAGCTGAACAGAGCCCAAGCCCTGGAGGCAACACCACAGCGACGGTCCCTACCCAAGGGCTAGGCAGAGTTTGGCCTGTGCAGGGTCAGGAAGGGGGAGAAGAAGGGGCCTGATGAAATCAAGCCGCAGCACCCTTGTCAAGCCGCACTAACCAAAGAAATTCTGAGGAAAACAAAGTTGAAAAGCACTAAAATGCCTTTTGACCAGATCCTAAAAAAAAATTCATTGGCTAAATACAACTACTGCCAACATCGTTACACATCCAGAGCTAAAGGACACTTAGGAGCATCTCTTCCCAGCCAGAGGTATGGCAAGAAAACATGCTCATTTGTGCCATAAAGCTTGACCCCAGATGCATCTTGCCTTACCAACTTGTTTTGGGCTAGTTCTACAATGCAGATATTGCTACGGTCGATCCATCCAAACCAACTTACAGCTGAAGCAAGGGAGCAAGGCTACATACTCAACTAGGATTGAAAAAACAAACAAACAAACAATGTTCGCTTACCTTCATTCCTGCTGAGCTCGATGTCAGCAAACAGGCCGATCTTAATGATCTGCCAGAGCAGCCCTAGCACCAGGTGGGGCTTCCCTTCCCGCAGGTCCTCGGCGCCGATGTTGACAACATGGCAGCCGATGGCCGAGGCCGAATTCAGCGCCAGGTTCAGGTTCTCCTGTGGGAGACACAGACGTATGAGGAGCACCCGGGACTCTCATCCGTTGGCCCTGTCTCACGGCCGGTGTTTTAATGGTGCTGCCAGGGTGGTGGCTGAGCCGATAAGAGCCGAGTGAGGCTGCAGCGTTTAATTTCAGCCTCCGGTGTTTGGTTTCAGCCTCCGAGTCACGGCCAGTGGCACCGACAAGGCTGGAGGGGTGTTAAGTTATACACACGCACACGTGCGGGCAGCTGTGCAAAAGCAGCCCATAGTAGTAGGAAGCCATTCATAGGGAGCCCAATGCAATAACTTGAAAAAGAGACCATGTTGCAGGTGATATTGCAGCAATATCAGCTGTGCTCAGGCTCTCTGCTGTTTTATGCATGTCATCAATACTAAACACTCATCCTGTCCTTCAAGCTGTACCCACAGCACCAGGACTGCCAACCAGGTGCAGTGCAAAACTGCCTTTAGTAACCAATTGCAAGAAAAAAACCTCACTTCTTCCCGGAGTTCCAGAGTATGGCAACTCCATAAGCCACCATGCTAATCCTTCTGCTATCCTGTCTTAACGTGAATTGCAGCAAAGGCACAAAAGGGCGTCATACCTGAATTATGAACGGTGTGAGCTTCTTCTTGTTAATTGCTCTTTCATCGATCGTGTCCGGAACAGAAAGATTGATCATTTTGCTGGCAGGAGGAAAACCAACAATATTTAAACAGCCTTTAGTATTTCATTTCAACAAAAGCCATTCTGCTGTCACAACCTTCACTACTGCATATTTTCTTTGGTCCATTCATTTTGCGTGGGGGCTTTTAAATCAAGGTTGTGTAAATCGGAAGTTAATATTTATGTTATCGAGAATGTATATGTAATTAATAGCCAAGCCTGAAACCTTAAACATGTCACTGGCCACCAGTGATCTCGGCGGCCGGAGCAAGAGCAGCATGTGAATTATTCACGACACAGTCAATGAACCAGCGCAGCTGCTGCTCTGCTAATGGTGCTGCGGAGACAACGCGTCCCCTTCTAGGGGAAAGATGTCCCCATTCCAGTAGGGAGAATAATTTTAAAATGCTTCTCTAAAGAAAAAGTAAAATGTAAACACTAATGGCTTGGAGGGAAGCAGGTGAACGTTGGGACATAATTTTTTAGCCAATGGAAATCATTGCAAGTTTTTCCTTTATTCTGTGAAGTACTTCCTATTTGGGTTAGTCTTCATCTGAGCAACCAAATTACTTGAAGCTGTGGGAATGACAAAAGAAAAAACTCCACAAGTTAAAAGTTAATATTTAGCCCACTAGCGATCCTTTGCCTACTGATAGGTCAATACAGAAACACCGAGCAGATCCAGTTTGTCCCAATATTTATTCAGTTGCATCAAAAGAAAACAAAACCTCCCTTAAGCAGACAACCAGCTGTGAAGCAGCCCTGGATTCCTCCCAATTTTCAGCACGCAGCAAAACAGATGACATCACTAGCTGAGTGCAGCTACCAGCCAGAGCAACAAGAGGATTCCCAGAGAACCCGTTTCTGGGTTAACTTGTGTAGTTGCTAACATTTCCACACAGATTACTGTAATAAGTGCTTGCAACCCCAACAGATGGAAGATTTTAAACAGTATCCTTCTCCCCTTCAGCAAACTGTCTCAAACACGAACAAAAGCCTTAGACAAAGTACCGGCTAGTGAAGGTGGCATCAAAGCAGAAGCATCACAAAAGACACCAAAACCCCTTCAATTAAGTCCCACTTTATGCATGCAAAAACATTCTGCACACACAGAAAGAAAATACCCCTAACTGAGGAGTTTTAGGGTTTTTTTTTTTTTTTTTTTAATTATTTCTCTTTGAATTCAGGAGCCATCAGGACTTACCACAGCACAATCCCATCTCCCACAGCTTTGAACAGGTCATCTGTGTTGGGGTTCATAGGAATAACATGTCTGCAGTCAGGATCATTTTCCAGGGCTTTGTTTATCCAGTTTACAAAGGCGTATTTTTCTTCCTCTAGGATAACCAAGTGCAAATTTAATATATGCTTCCTCATAACACAGCAAATTCCCCAAGAGCACCAGAGTAATACCTGAATACGAGTGCTGCGTTCCTTCGCTGGAGAGCTCCGATGTGCCACCAATTGCACAGATGCCTTCCTTACGGTTAATTGCTTTTCTGAAAGTTTTAGCTATATCACTGCTTTTCACCTCTTGGAAAATCTAGAAATCAAAGTGCTTTGTCAGACAAAAATAGAAGGAATGCAAAACAATGAAGCTTGCTATCTCTTCTCAGCTTCAAAGCAAACTTTGCAGGAAGATCAGCAAACGTGAGTAGCCTGGCGAAGTTATAGTGGTGTTAAGTTTAACAAGGGTGAGGTGTAAAGAGCTGTCCCACTCTCTCTAGCAAGCTAAATATTGCCAATATTGCTCCTGAAACAAAAGCATTGGGTACAAAGTCACTTGCACACAGTCAGCTTTGAAGTATCACCCAAAAAAAGTGAGAACTTTGCAGTATGAGAGCAGGTAACATGCAGCAGCTTCCAGAGCTGTTGTGCACCTTCAACGTTTCAGTGACAGCCTGATGCTCACGTGAATGTGACTTTAGTTCACACAGAAGAATGTCCATGATCACAGGAGACAAAAAAAAAAAATGATTCCCCTTAAGCATGTAATGACTTAATCTCCTAATCTGTAGCAGCAAATGCTTCAGGTAAGGCTGCTCTCAGTGGCAACTGTCCTACAGTCCTCATGTCTGGGGGCAGAAGAGATACTTTAACACAGAAAGGTTCAATTATTTTAACCTTTGCTGGACTACCACTGTGCAATGTCTTTGAAAATATGCACTTTCAAGCTAACGTACTCTCTAACTCATTTGACCAACCTCACATCATCCTTTATACCATGAAGCCCACCAAAAATACTCAGTTAGAAAATAGCAGCAAGTCTGTTTGCAAAATCTTACAACAAATCATGGTTTCTACTGTGTAATCTGGCTGTCCGTAGGATATTTCAAGCTTAACTGACCATCCCTACCATAAAACATGATGGAAGGGATTTTTATTTCCTCTCTAGTGCAAGTGAGGCATACGGACCAGTTCAAACCACCAGCTGAAACATGCACCAGCATGCAAGTGTTCACAAACTGCAAACAAACTCCAACTTACTAGTTGACTCCGAACTCAAAAGTTCAGAGGGTCTGAAAACAATTAAGGAACAGGAAAAGGTGAAGCAAAATTAAGAAATATCAAGAAAAGTAGCTGACATGAAAATAGTTCCCTTAATGTACTGCATTTCAGTTTATGCTATTACTCTTCTAACATTCATTCAGAGTGTAAAAAAGGAGGGAGTTCCTCAGAAATCTTGAGCTTTTATTAAAGAAAAGAAAGAAACAGAAAAACTTCCTGACATTTCTAAAAGAAAACATCAAAGAGCAGATCCAGCTTTCAGCGCTTTCTTCCACTTCCTTATTACAGTTCTTCCTTTTATAGGCAACAAATGAACTTGAGTTTTCCTAAACAAGCACCTAGGAGTAATTTCCAAACGTACCTTGAAATGACCTCTCAGGTCTCTAACAAATACTAGTAGTCCAATGGAATTGAGAAAGGAAGTTATACTCATACTGCTTTCATTGGGAAAACAAGCATTCAAGTGCCTGGAAAAACTGAGCAGCTTGCAGTCAATAGCATAAGTCAGGAGAACTGAAAGTCTTTTTTTCTTTTTCCCCAGTTGTTCCCTAACATGGAAATGGCCTTTCAGCACTGATGGATTTTTACATAGGAAACATATGCGGAAGAAAATCTAGGGGCAGAAAAGGCAGGAGGGGAGAAAAAAAAAAAAAAAAAAAAAAAAAAATACCCACACGTACAGGGCTCTGTCAAAGAACTGAGTTTTAGATTGCAAATCTACAAAAGCGATCAGTCTGTAGAAAGATGACCAGGATGAGAGCGAGTGGCCAAGGACCAAGGTTCAGCCCCTTTTCTTAGATATTCTTAAGACATTTCCCCCAGGGCCATCTACCCACCAACCAGGAGGTACAGCACAACCAGACCCCTGGAAATTCAGAAACACCACTTACATAGACAAACTCTTCAAAGCTGATCTTTCCATCTTTATTCTTGTCGCTGTCGATCATGAGCTTCTGGATGATCTCTCTCACTTTGTACCCAGGGAGAGGCAGGTTGGCTTCCTTGAAGAGCTCATGCAACTCATAGTCGCAGATGAATCCATTGCTGTTGAGGTCTGAGGAGGAAAAAGAAGAGGAGAAGAGGCTTTAGCAATGGCCCCTTCATCCAGAAGAACAAACCCCCAGACAGCAAGGTGGAAACACGGGACCTTAAGCTCAAATGGGCTTTATGGAGCAACGTGTGCTGCCCAACCCGGAGTCACACCATGCAGATTGTTGCTCCTCTCTGCAAACAAGATCTGGGCAGAAGAGGAGCAGTGGGACACCCACACTGCAGACAACTCCACCAAAGCACACTCCCCAATGGATATAATCCAGAATAAGCCAAGAATCAAATGCCAAGGGCATGAACTAAACACACAGTATGCTTCCCTGGGGAGGGATCAGCAAAAGCCAAGAAATCTCCCTGGCTCGCTGCAACAGGAGCTTTGAACTAGAGTTGGGGATGGCTCTCAGTGCATTCGAGCAAGCCTCGTACAGGAAAAAAAAGCATCTGCATTTACATAAGTTATCTTCATTATTTTATAACTTTTTCTGCATTTATACACTTTTACACATGCATTACTTTATACATCTAACTGTACCACAGCTGTGGTGCATGTTAAAAATAGGAGGTAATGAAACAGCGCTTTTTGCATTCTGAACAAAAACAAAAAACACTAACTCAGCTCTGCATTTACATTTTTTAAATCATGTTGATCGTGATGTTAGTCATTTACCACTGACAGATACTTTAATACTGCCCCAAAATGCTCTGCAATGGCATTTGCTTAGACACGGCGACCCAGCAGCACTGCCTGCTTAGCAAGACATTATCACTTCCAGGCACAATCTGCTCTAGTGGCACAGACAGCCCAGGGGACGTAGCTCGGTGCCCAAGTGGCCACCTCTGCCCACCCCAGACAAGGGGAGATGCCCAGTTGGGATTACGGCTCTTGACGGGAATCAAACGATGACAAACGCCAAACTCCACCTCCCCTGCTTCTCACTTGACCACAGGCTGGGCAAAGGCAAAGCACGTGTTTCCCAGGGCCGTACAGCAGCAATTTCTCTCACGTTGTAAAATATGAATTTTGCTCACACATCATCTCCCACTGCCCAGCATGGCCAGGGAGCACTGCTAGAATAGAGGGGCTATAAGGACAGTGCAGAAGCCAGTTCGCTCGCAAGTCTGCCAAGTCGACTTCCTTTTAATGAGGTGTCGGCAGCGGGTTTTAAGTTTTATTTCATGACGACGCTCCAGCAAACAGCTTGTTCTCGCCACCGCTCCAAGCTGCTTTATGTTCCAGCTCCGTATGGGATTTTAAAGTTGCTTTCGTAAGTTGGTTAGAAAATGAAATGAAAACGGTTAGTGGCCAGCATCCAAGGAAGCACGGAATCAACCGGCGCTCCCGCCGGCACCCTCGTCCTGGGGCTTGTACTAGGGAGGATTACTAACTATGTTAAACTTCTTTATGAAATGTCAATGTTTACAGTAATGCTGATGAAAAAATGGCTTGGGCCAACGATTAATGATAGCAACAGGCTGCTGTCTGGCCCTCAGGTTGAGGCATTTATTTCAAAAAAATGTAAGCTTACAAAGCAAGCTTTATTAAACAGTCCAGTCTGAGATGTCATCAGCAAACTATTTCCCCTGTAGGTAAATCATAGCTTCTTCCATTACAGTTTTCTTAGTTAAAAAAAAAAAAAAAAAATCTTTTTCCATAATATCCATCTTTTCCCTGCCTCAAAGCCAAAAGGGGAAGAAGGGGGCACTTAATTAAAAAAAAAAAAAAAATTAAATCAAGATAAAGATGGCATTTTCTCCTCTACAAGGCCTGTGGACTTGAAGTGCAACTTCATTTTCCCCTTCAGTATGCCTAGAGACACCACTCATCACCTTAGCCTCTGCTCAGCTGACCCAACCACAATCTTCTGCCACGCTGCCAAATACAGCGGGTAAATCCAGACACGCCTGTTCACCACTTGATCCAGTCTATCCATCACTTAAAAAATAAATAAATAAATAAGCTCAACATCTACCCAAACGTTTAGTAAGGATTCCTGCAAAGCAGGCAGAAGGACATGCTAAGACTTCAAAATATATATCACAGCTGAGCAGAGCTCATCTCTGCCTGCATGCAATGTCAGACCAGGATTGTGCTGCAGTCTGGGCGAATATCTGCCCGTTCTGAGGGTTCATCGCACCCTACAAAACAGCATCTTCCCAGTCTTCAGGCTGGGCCTCATTCAGGAAAGCTTTCCCACTGCTCATGGAGGAAACATGATTTAGCAAGTGTGCAGCATGGAGAGCCTTGGCTTGACCCTGGCTGCCCACAGCGCCTCTCAGGGGCTCACACAGCCCATAATCAAGTTTGAGGGACAAAAATGGTTGAGAATTACACTTTAACCCATTTACCATTACCATTGCACCTTAAACTCATTCGATCTCAGGAATCAAAGTTGAAATGACCTTCAGTAAAGCTTTATGCTGATAGCAAGATAGGAAGCAGCGCTGTGAGGCTGCGTGCAATAAGAAAAGAAAGCACTGCTGGAACAAATTGCTTAAATATCTTATCCTAGCTCTGCTTCTATTACACCACTGCCAAAGCTCAACTGCAGCCCAAACTGCCAGCTGCAAGATTTGCTCTTCTGCAGCATCCTGAGAAGACCCTACCATTGACTTACTTCAGCTTAAGGGGGTACAGTCACTTTGGGAGTAGGATTTACGAGCCAGACAGATCTGCTGGCACCGCTATGAGACCCCACACCACGTTACCGGTTTTGCAATAACGTGGGGTCTCACAGACACCCTCCCTTTAACAGCGTGGGGACAGAAGGGCAAAGTTAAGCATTCGAGCCTGACGAAGAGGCTGCCCCATGTTACTGGCTTGGTAACCAAGCCTAGTAACCTTAATTAGCGACTGGCTACATGGTGATCCAGAGGCCTCCTTGGGATAGCCCTGGAGGGGTGACAGACAGACCTAAGCCCCATCCCAAAGGGCAGCTGCTTTCCTGGCGGCTGTCTCCATTTCCTTCAGAATAGCAGAGAAATATCCAAGGTAGCAGCAAGGGCGGGGGGGGGAAATCATCTTCGCAACACCAACAAATTTCATAATTGATTTCAGCCTCCCTGTAGGTCCCCATATGGCAACTTTGATGGATGTCCCGTATCAAGAACGGGCTTTAGCCAGAAGATGGTTTAAATTCCCCATCACTAGCTAACCTTCAAGTGGTATACAACAGTTGAGGAGGCTGTCAAAACAGAGGCTATCCCAAAAGAAATCCTTAGACCCACGGCCCAGAATCACTAATGGAAGAGAGCAAAATTGTTTTAACAGACAAGCTGCAGCCTGGACTCAGTACAAGCTGCCCAATGGAAAGGAAACTACAGCACATCTAAAGTTTCCTATTTCTCCTGAAAGATGCATGCACGCCAGGACGCTAAACCTGCAGAAAGGTCACTGCAGTGATATATGGCACCATCTCCTGCCCATATGCAGGTGGCGCAGCAAAGCCACACTAAACACAACCCAAAAGCTGCCTCAGCTCTGGCTCAGCTTCCTCCAGACAAGTACTTAAAATAGCTTAAATAACAGGATGCAAGAGGGGAAAGTAACCCACACATTTCCTTTTAAGGATATATGCTCTCAGCAGGACACACTCTAGCAGGAGCACAGATCCCTATTTGCCTTAAACTAACATTTTAGAGCATTGTTTTACCACCTTGCAGCACTGAACAAAGTGTTCGAGTAGGCTATGATTTTAGGTACTTAGTGTTTTCAGAGATGTTTATCTTGGCTATTACGACTGGGAAGAAGGAAAACAAATAATCAGAGCAAGTTTGCAGATTTTGTTCTGCCTGCTTTCTGTATGAAGTGCCACTGCTTGTCCAAGTACGTGCAGGGACATACAGCACATACATCCAGTTCTACAGTCCATATTCAGAGACCCGCTGAGATTTGGAGCAAGATGCTCTCTCCCCACTATTATGCAGCTCCTTCAAAGCCTAGATGGCTATTATTCCCTGATTAATCACTTTTCTGAGCTGCTAGGATGCTTTTTACTACATGGATCCCTTCCAACAGTAGAACCTGTTTTAAGGACACTGGGAGTTGCACACCTGAGCTATAGCTCACTTAGTATTAACTTTAACTTGTGTTTTTTCCCACCTGTGAGCAGCTTCTAACAAGCAGTAGTTAATCTACAGGACCCTCCTACCTTTTGCTGGCTGTCAGAAAAGCTACACACCAGTTGCACGGGGACCTGCAAGTGGCACAGGCAGCAAGAGGTGACTGAGCACACGCTAACACCCCTGACTGGCCTCAAGTGCTGTAGGACGTCTCTATGTAGGGTCACCAGTCCAGCAACATGCCGCAAGGGCTGGTCAAACCTGCAAAGGCCCCTCCGTGCACTGCTCAGCTGCTGGATCAAGAGTGCTCCCATCCGGAGCAGCAGCCTGCTACATGCACCCCCAGAAGCTCCAAACGAAGGCCAGACACCTAAATAGCAACCAGTTATATATCTCCAGGCAAAGACACCTTTTCTGCGGCAAGAGGAAGGCAAATGAGAGCACTGAAGACACTCTTGACAGGCAGAAGTCCTCCCACAGCAAAGCTTGCGGGCCGCTCCATACCTAAAACACAGAAAACCCTGGAAGGAAGTTAAGTACTAGCAGATCCCTCCACACCTGGTGAGGACGCACAGGGCTCATCACAGGTCTCAAGATCATGACAGTTCTGATGTTTCTTTTATATTTTTAAAACTGAACAGGGACAGCCTCTTGAACAGAGTGAGTGACCGTCCTGGGAGAGCAGATATTTGACTTTGATTACTCAGCCTGCTGGCACTGCAAAGGCAACTAGCCAGCCTAATCAGGTCACACTAAATAACAAAAAGCCACTACAGTCCATCCAAGTTAATAATTTTAAAGCTACTGAAAGGCAGAAGAGGCTGCCTACACCTCTATCCTTATTATTGCACACATTCACAACTACACCAAGAAGAAAGAACTGAGATTGTCCCTAGCGTCCCTCCACTTCACCTGACTTCCACCTGCTGGAAAAGCCAAGGGCAAAGCAAGGCGCAACAGGGAGCTGCCTACAAAGCGTCTGCTCTAAGTACTGATGTGCAGCACTCCACGAAAATTGGCTGCCTTTGAAATTCATTCTTCCACCTGCAGATCGTGAATTCATGGCAAGCTAGAGACCCCCTATCCTATGTAGAGGGTAGTTCATTTAATAAAGATGTGGGACAACTACAGACTCACACTGTGACCTGCTTTAGCAGACACCACACCATGCCCATGGATAGAGATTGCGGATACCACCAGAGGTTAAAAATTTATGTCCCACTTGGAAATATTAGTGGAGTCTGCATAAAGATCATCCCACCAGCAGGAAATTGGGGTCAGCCTTCCACGGTGGCCAAATGCCCGTTCTCAAGTGATTGCAATGTGCAATAAGGGAGAGCAACTCGCCCTGATCTGATCACTGATGCAACTTATTTACGGTCCGGGCCAGTCGCTGGGTGCGGTTTCCCTGCCGCTGCGCTGAGCTCAACCAGCGCTGCAGCAATTCCTCCCTCCCGTCCCACCTCCTCCCTTGCATTTTTACATTCCTCCAAACAAAACCATATCAGGAAGCTAATCCAGCAGAAAATTATTTTCCCCATGATGTCAGTTTTCTGCCCATTTAAGCTTCCTGAACCAAATGCCAGCATGGGGGACGAGCAGGAAGGCAGAGCTCGAGGCCACAGGGCACAACCCATGAGCAGCCCTCGGAGCCAGGCTGGCTGTTACGGAGGGGGGAACCGGCCGGCACAGAAACGGAGCCACCTGAGGGCAATGCAAATAAATGCAAGCAGCCACAAAGCATTTCCATTGCCACCACAAGTCGCTCCTTAACGGCCAGGTACGCGACCGCTAATTAGGCTTTGCCTGCAAGCTCATCAGACTCGGTGCCTCAAACGCACCTGCACAAACCAGAAATGTTTGTGCACCATCCACCATCTGCCAGGCCAAACTGCCAACAGCAGCAGAGACGAAGCGGATGCACACTCGGGGAAAGCTTCCAAGCAGGAATATTTATCCTGCAGGAGCCATCGTGTCCCGGGCCCTGCTGCGATGGCAGGGCCTCTGACAGGTGGTGAGAAAGCCCTGTGATTGCACGGGAAAGGGCTCTTCGCCAGCCCACCAGTGCCCTGGCGCTGCTGCCAACCTGGAGAGCAACGAGCTTTTCTATTCCAAAGCCACCAGGTCCTTGTGCGAGCCCCGAGAGGTGCTCCCTGGGCTACAGCAATGCAACACCCAGGGGGATATTTCGTGCATCCTTCCCATGAAGAGGGAGCAAAGCCCATTGCCGAGCAGCAAGGCATGCACGAGCCCCACTGCCCATGTCCTCTTTTTCTTGGTGGCTAAAGGGACAAGCCAGCAGCACCCAGGCTGCTGAGGGGCTCCTGAATACAGAGAGGAAGATGACAGCAGCACGAGACTGCCCATACCCTGCTGCTCGCAAGGGCAGGAGAAACCCATAGCACACAGAGCAACATGGGGACAAGGAGTCTTCCCTGCCGCTGGCTGGGACAACAGGCAACGGACAACTTACCAACTTTGGCAAAGGCCTCCTTGAGCTCCTCCAGCTCATCCTTGGAGATTTGGGTGGTGATGGCCATCTCATGAACTTAGGAAGTACCTAAAGAGAGAAAAGGACATTATGTGAAACCCAGCTGCATCCAGACACACGTGATTTCCAACAGCAATACAGCAACCATGGAGCACCAATATCACCAGAGTTCTTGAAGTCACATTTATCTTCCCACTAAGAAAACAGATGTGAAACCAGAAGACCATAAGGAGTGCATTTCCCAAGTCAGAAATCCCATTAGCCTTGTTAATATTTAGCTCCGCGCGTCTATTTTACAGGCCGCGCTGTTCTGCACGCATTAAGGTACCTGCTACAAGTATGTTTTGTAGAGTCAAAAAATAAATAAAAGTCAAAAACACCCACATCTCTAGGGATTTCCCCCATTTTTTAAGAAAATGGGAATCTAAAGGTGCCAAGAGCTCTGCCTGTGTGCCAGTGCCCCAGAGCACAGGTGCCTCGAACACCAGGGAAGGATTCTCAGTGGTACCTGAAGGAGGCTTTTCTGCATTAAGTGGTAAACATCGTGGTGTTTGGAGGAAAAAAAAACGGAAAAGCAGTTTGCTTTTCTACTGGAAAACCAATGAATAAACAACCACCTATTTCCCAGAATTGGCCTCTCAGGAAGCCCTGCAAACAACAGGCTATTTACCCTGCCCACCCTCCCAAGCAGGACGTAGCGGGAGCACCGCGAGCGAGCACAGGGCGCCTGCTTGAACCAGGAGCGCACAGAAACCCCCTTGAATCGGATCAGCACTTCGACCAGCATTAAGTGCGGAAATCGGTGACCCACGAGACACGCAGACAGGATGCTCCCTATGCAGTGCCTTTCCACGAAGAAGGTTGTAGACAGCAACAAGCAAGCTCAGGAGCAACAGAATCATGGCTTTCGAAGGACTGGGTACAACCCTTTGCAGCCTTGATATAACCACATCCTGTACCCACACTGGCCTGTGGCTCAGGGTCTTTGCAAAAGGGGATCTGGGCAGGCTCAAGACAACTTCAAATGAGAATTCACATCCCAAGATCTTCCAGCTTTCACTTAATTAGCCACAGTTGCTAAAGCTGGGAAATTAAAGGTTTCCTCCTCTGCTTGTGGGAATGGACTTGCCCACTCCTTTGTAAGCAGAGGGCTGAATCAGGCTTTACAGACTGCTGAATTCAGGCTTCGGGACCATCGCAAGGCAGGATCCCAAACAGCCCACTTGCTGCTTGAAATGACAACCATGGCTCACCCTCCCCAGTGCCAGCGCTCGATCCGCAAGTCTCCTTCACCTAAAGCTCCCAGCCGCCTTCACAAACACTTGTTAGGTTCAGAACAAGTCTGCCTGTGGCTGAAAATGCTGATTTTCTATAATATGTTGTTTGTTTTGGACAGCACGAAGCTGTTTGAGCTGAGAGCAGATGGACAGACGTAGTGCTCCAGGATAGCAGCACAGTCAACAAGAAGTTGCATCACTGCAGAGAGCCAGAGGAAAGTGGAGCAGACCTCATTCCCGAGCAATGCAAGAAATGTCACCATGCAACTCACTGCAAGACGCAGGGATGTCACGTGCAAGGCTGCTTGGTGCATGCAACAGGAGGCTGGGGTTGCCACTGGCACAAACACTCAGGTATCACGAGCAGAGGCGATTTTGGCTGCAGATTGTCAGGGCACTGGCAGAAAAGCTGCACGAGCTCCAGGCAGGAAGGCTAAGAACCTCCAGCAAGGGTCAAAGAGGGATGCGCAGAAGATCCTACCTGGCCCAATGACAAATCATCTGGCTCTAACAAGCAGAAAACGGTTCCTCTGCAGGCTACTCCCAGGCAAGAAAATTCAGTCAATCCCCCTTCACAAACACTTTTTTCCTAATCCCCACTCCTACTGTTTCACTTTCAAACCATTAGGACTTCCCTTAAAGAGGAATTTCCAAGAATGTAATTATCTAACCAATTCACTGAGATTTAATTCACTTGTACCCATCTCTAGCATCTTTAACCCCATAAGGGGCAGCCAAGACCACTATAAGCTGAGAGCTTTAAAGAAAGCTGCTGTTTGAGCTTTTTCGTAGCACAAAATAACACTGCCGCCCCTATGCTTGTCAGCTCAGGTGGGAAGTCTATAAAACAGACCGGGCATCCTCCGGAGGAGCAACCTCAGTGACTCTGGAACGAGCTGGGGACAGCATGTTCGGGTCCGCACTGCAAAAGCTTCGCGTCTCCCTGCGGGTGAGAGTCTTCCAATATCAGGTTTTCCACTATCAGCTGCCTCCCCAGACACAGGCTGCATCACATCTTTATGTAAAAAGAGATCCTCTGAACACAGCGCGATCGCTGGATTGGGGGAGGTTATTTGCTCCCTCCTGCAGCAGCAGCAGGTCACGCAAAGCTGGCGCCGTCCCTGTGTTTTAACAGCTGTGAAGCAGCCGGGGATGAGCAATAAGCACCAACAAACCCCTCTCGGCGCCTGCCTCCTCAGGGGCTTTATAAGCGTCTAGGAACAAGTGAACTGAAGCTATTTATTAAAACCAGCCTGTTTCCCGGCGCTCATTTCAGCCAGACCCCTTCGTCAGAAAAGCTGGGGTCTCTGCTACCAGGTCAAGTCCTCTGCCACCACAGGGCTACGAGTGCTGCTCAAACAGGAGCAAAACACACACACACACACACACTCATATACACAAAAAAAAATTATCCCAAAACAAACTATGCAGCATTCGGGCATTTGCAAGTCACGCTGAAAGCTGGCAGATTAATTCCATTTTGAAAACACACGGCAACCAAGTATTTCCCGACAGGGAGTCGAGCACTTCCAACAGAAACAGGGCTGGAATTTGCTGCCAGTCCAGCCGCTCCATCGCTCTCGGACCCCTCCCAGTCTAATATCGCAACAACTGACTGATTAACAGCAGCCGTGCATCAGACAGGCAAACAGAGACATGTCAAAATGTTAACACAACATGTATTAAAATACCTTTTCTCATCATATATATATATATATATATAAATAAAGATAAATGAAAAGAATGATAGGGCTAGTCAAGAAACCGTGACTCACTCAAGACGTATTTCTCTTTTCGGAGGAACTTGTGGTTTTGTTGCCTTCTCATGACAAGGGCTCCAGACATGAGAGGGCAAGTCAGTCAACATGAGGAAATTAAAAGCACTTTAAAATCTGCATGTCTTTGCTAATCCAGCAAAGAGCCACCTCCCTTGTGGAGCAGCGAGGATCTGGGCTCACCCTGTGCCCGCGGGGACCCCCTCACCTGCTGCACGTGCCTCAGCAATGCCCAATTTGGGGGTGAATCCCTGCAATTTGTCCCGGATCGGATCCACCTAAGAGCTTAGCCCGTCCTCCTCCCAGCTCAGGGAACACCGTGCTTGTAAACATTTGCAGACAGGAGACGCGGACTGATGGACACACCACCCATTCCTGGGTGCACCCAGCTGGCTCCTTCTCCTGGTCCAGCCCAATTTTGGTCCAAGAGTGTGTCTTCCCAGCATAGGCACTAGATGCTGCTTTGGGTGATGGGGAAGTTCAGGGATTGAGGGCCACAAAATTGTTTTTTTTTTGCAAACCTATCAAGCATCTCCTTTAAGCTGTCAAAACCACCACTACTGAGCATTCCCGGTATCCAGGCGAATCCCTCGTGCTCCCTGTTCCACATTCTCACGTGGGTGCAACCCGAGAGCTTTCGCTGCTGCAGTTACAGAGCTCCCAGCCACGGCTGGGGAAAAAAAAACTGTCAAATTCATTAGAGGCAGGGACGTGGCCTGGTGTTAGTCACTGCACTTGGCCGGTCAGCGGCTCTCTCCGGGTTTGGAGACCTGCCTGAACGGGATATCCACCTTCCATGCAGCAGGTTTAGATTGAAAACCACAGTTCTCCTCACTGGAGGCCCAGGAACCAAAGTGCAACCCTGCTGCAGCCACCTGCAAAGCGCCGGGACGCAGCAGGGCACCACACGGACCAGATAAAATACCAGCGACACCAACAAAGTTGTGCCCAAAAACGTGTTGGCCAAATCCTTCTCCTAAACGCTGCACTCGGGCAAATGCGTCTTTTAGCAGAGGAACCACTCCAGGGTTTGCACGCATTTAAGACCATGACCTGCCAGATCAGTTTAACTTGCTCCTAAATTTCAACAGTTTGCTCCCATCAGTGCCTGGAGAATGGCAATTTCCCCAAGAAGTAACACTTGGATAATAAAGCAAGTGATGCCTTGAATATCCTTTTGGAGATGAAAACTCAGTTTGCCCTAAACCTGCATAAGCTAATAATATACATAAGAGAATTCAAACCAAAGAGCAAGGAGGTAGGGAAAAAGGGGTGGTTTCATGTAAGCTAGTGGACCAAGACTTAGAAGGCTTGATTTAAATTCCTGGCTCTGGCACAGAGAGGAAAAGAAAAGGGGGAGTGGGAAAGAAAGAAATCATGGTCGCCTCTCAGGAAATTCTTATTCTCATAGTAATTCTTATTCTTGTGTAGTCCACCAAATAAAGCTTTATTTAAATTCCTGGCTCTGGAACAGAAAGAAAGTCATGCTCGCCTCTCAGGAAATTCTTATTCTCATAGTAATTCTTATTCTCCTGTAGACCCCCCCCCAAAGTACAGGATTAACCTTCTGCCCGCTCCATTTCTCTCCCAAGGAAACTTGAAAGGAGCCACCATGCCTATTTCCATAGGCATTTCCATAGGCATGCTTGAAACACGCATCCCTCAATTTCCCAAAACTCTGCCCAAGAAAAGCCCAGCTCTTCAGCGTGGTGAGAGGGGACCTTGGCCAATACTCCAACCTCCTGCAGCTGGAAAAAGCTCAAAGTCAAGGCCAGGTTCAAACCCGCCTCAGCCACAGGGGATGCTGCAGCCCAGCCCGGGCACCTTCCTCCCATGCACTTCCTCCGCAGCAGCAGCTGCAGCCTCCATTCTCATTGCTTCATCGGTGCAGTCATCGATATTCCTTATTAGCGATAAAGCAAAACGTGTCATTCATTCTCCCAAGTTCCCCACTTGTCCAGGCAAGGAAGTCAACCCGATTCCTAAATTAAATCACCTTCCAGTCACAGCTTATCCAGTGCCAGCAAACAAGCTGCCACAAGCTGGACAGCCGAGCGCCAGACCACGGGGAGCTTCCGCTGCTCCTGGCGTTTGGGTGAGTTTTGTACAGCCTTTTTTGCAAGAAATAACCATCAACACCTTTGCAGACTGTTTTATCAGCTTGAGAGCAAATGGAGCCATCTCGAAATTGCACAGCCAGGACTGAAATTCCAGCAGCCCAGAGCCTGCTGCCTCTGAAGGCCAGGAGAGCAGCGTGGCAATGAGCGCCTTCTTAAACAGGAAACAAACCACTTCAAAACCATAAACCATACCTTAAAACACTGAAATTATGTTTAAAAAGTCTCTTAAAAAACAGGAACTCACCTAACAAATCACTTGCTGAGAGCTACTGATACACAGAAAAAAAATATTTTTCTGCCCTTTCTTCACTGCTAGAATCCTTGTTTAGGAAGAATTTAAAAATAAGGTAAAGAAATCAAAATAACTTGATTCAGAGCAAGAACGCAATGCTGGATGGCAATAAATCAGCGTTGTGGCAGAGCTGTTCTAGCGGCTGTTGGAAGTAGAACCCCTGCCATTTCAACACTGACTTTTTCTAGAGAAGGTGGCAAATTTGGCCCCGTTCTCCCCTGACCAAGGGCAGGGCATTAATCTTCCTGATTAAGGCGAGAAGCCTGGAAAAGCAGCCGTGAGCTGCCACCAGGTCCCCCCTGCCAGCACTTTTCCCCTATAATTTACCCTGCTCCGGGGAGGAGACGGGAGCAGACGCGATGGCAGCGGGTGAGCTCCACGTGGCCCTTCCGTGGGCTTAGACCGGCACCGATCGCTGCAAAGCGCCCCCCGAGCAGCAGATTTCGAGGCCGGGCACAATCACGCCGATGCAACGTGTTCACTACAAACAATACCCCAAGCGAGGAAGCTGCACCAAGTTTGTTTTACAGGAAAAGGCCTTCGAGCCCAGCACGTCGTCAGCGCTCGCATGCTGAGGACATCTCAGCATCTCCCCTTCGCAACCTGAAAGCTTAAGCGGTTCCGTTACTAAACGAAGCCCCTGCACGCTGAGGTGGGCAAAGATGGGCCGCAGACAGTGATTTCTGGGAAGATCCACCCAGAGACTTCTTGGGAAAGCAAAAATACCCCACGACGGGCGCCGCTCGTGGCTCTCGCTCTCATGCTCTTTGCGTGCGCAGCTCCTTTAACCAGGTGCACAGCTGAGTTCCCGCTTAAACCACAGCCCAAGCTGAACTGTTCTGCTTTTGCTAGGGCTGTTTTTTTTTTCCTGTCATCTATAGCATTGTATTTTACAGCGAGAAGGTGAGGAAAAAATAAAGAGGCAAGATGAGTTATAAGGAAGCTCTCAGGTTCACGCTAGCGTTTGTACAGGTGCCAAAGGGCAGCGCTGGCCAAGACTCCTTAAAAGACCCAAAATCACGTGTTCTGAAGGGATGGTGAATATTAATTTCAGGACTGGTCCATATAGCAATGCAATTTACCACCTCTCCAATTAACCCGCTGTGTGACACGGGAAACCTGGACAGGCATCTGATATCAACCAGAATGACACAAAAAAGCAACAATTCCAATAATTCCAGGATCAATGGCAAACAGGCCAACGCAAGGATATCCAGACAATAAATACTTATGAAATATGGAATTATTCTTAACTAAGTTCGCAAAATTTCAGCCCTCCTATAACCAACAGGAGAGGATATCATCTACTAACGCACACATGTGCATTAGTGAAGAACTTGGAAAACCCACGACCATCCTAAAAAATAAAAACATTTGAACTGAGTCATTGCCCCCACCTTTTTTTTTTCTTTTTTTCTCTAAATTACCTCAGCTAGGAAAGTGAGTCATCACCTGGGCATCATCCTGGAAACGCAGCTCCAGCTGTTTAAGTTTTAAAAGAGGTACTAAAGAAAAAAAGGACAAAAAAGAACACTAAAATGCGCAATGTGCCAGCTTCCTCAGAACAGTAAATATAACAAAAACCCCAAACTGGATTTTTTATGCCCAGAACTGCAGATCTTGTTTAAAAGCAGCAAAGTTGGCTCAAAAAGCACCTGGCGAGGGCGGGCGGCCGGGCACGGCTCTGAGTCACCCGCAGCCGGTTTCGGCAGCACGTTGGGTGTAACGAGTCCCAGCGTTACTGCTCCCACCACGACTGGAGCTGGAGCCTCCCGGCAAACGCAGTGACGTGGAAGAAACGCATTGCTGAGAGTCCTCAGCCCCGTGCTCGGAATCACGTCCCATGGCAAGAGCCCACGCGCCCCGCGTGGGCAGGAGCTTTTGGGGGAGCACTGCGGCTTTGGAGAGGGCAAAACATCTCACAAACCTTCCGTTAAGGCCTGAAGTGCCAAGGGGAGAGTTGTTACGGGGTTGATAGCTGCGCTGGGGAGGCAAAGCAAAAACTTCCAAGCTTCGGGAAAAGACAACTCCCCTCCTTTTGCCTCCAGATACTGGGAAAGAAGAGCAGCCCCAAGGTTGGAAGATCCCTGCAGCAGGGCTGGGCAACTAAAAGCCACCAAGGCACAGGTCTGCAGAGCCTCTTTCCTTTTCCCAGGTAAACTGTTGTACTTACACAACTAACAGCGATTACGGAAAGGCGAAGGGCATCGCCGGCCACTGCAGACCCGAGGCAACGCCTGGCCAAGCGGAGCACGCAGAAGTGGTGCGGCACGGAAAAGCACCCGGCAGAAAGAGGACTGGCCACAGCCAGCTTTTGGGCAGCTTTAGCAGCACTTGGCTCTCCGAACATCTCCAAATGCAGCCGCGTTGATGCAACCTGCAATTACGCTCAGAGCTAGAACAGCCTCTACGCCAGCAGCGCTCATGGACACGTGCGTGGCTGAGCCACAGCGGCTCCCTGCAAACTCCCATCCTGCTTCCTAGAGGTGCATGGGCAAATAGGGCTGCCAAAACAGGAGTTTTGGAGATGACTTGATATGCCAGCTCATTTGCCTCTTCCTCCCTCCCGAAAAAAGCCTTTTAGGGAAGCACAGGATGACACCGCTAGGAAGATCCTCTGGTGAGGTGAGAACTCCACCAGGACCATGCTGCAAAATCATCTAGTTCACCTGCATAAAGCCAAAGCCACCTGCACAAGCAGGCAAGGATGCAACATAAGGATGTATGGGATGTATATAGGATAGAAGGAGCCAGACATTCCCTAGTCCCAGCCAGCAAGACCGGAGCGCACTAACCATGTGCAAGTCTCCCGCTTGCAACACACCAAAATGAACCCAGCTCCAAAGGAGCAAAATCTCCCCACGAGACAAGACTGGGGCGAGGATCCCTCCAGCCCCGCGTTGCACAAGGAGGCGGCTCCTCCCGGGCACCCGCTGCCAAGTTTCGCTGGGAGGCTGCGGTATCGCCTGCCCTCCAGACGTTGCCCAATGCAGAGCACGGCAGCTGTAACGGCAGAGAGGGAAAGCCCTGGAGAACACGCACGGCTCGCAGGGATCACCAAAAGCCACCCCAAAGCCACAGCCTTCACCTCCCGCAGGGTGAGAGCCCCCGGCTCTGCCAGCTTCGCACCAAGTCCCACCACCCAGGAGAGGACAGCTGTCACCTCCTAGGCTCCAGCTTACCTGCCTGCTCCAGGAGAGTCTTTCCTGCTCCCAACAAGCAGGGCCGAGAGACCTTGTGCTAATGATGGCCACGGTGCAACGTAAGTGATGAAACCCAAAGTGATGAACAAGCCCCTGGCACGGTGCCCCAGCCCATGCCAAGGGCTGGGCTATATCCAGCCCGAGGGACCCAGAAGTCAACCCAGCCCTGGCCATCCCTCTCCGTCACCAGGGAAGGAGGAGCAGGAGGAAGAGGAGAGCAGCCTCAGAGGTGACACCCAGGCCCCAGCCCTTGCCCCTTGCCGCAGGTCACGGCTGCTGCCTGCAGAAGGCGAAGATGAGGACCAAGAGGCAGGAATGCCAGGCTTTTTAAGGCAAACTTCCCAACTTACATCATCCGCCCTGCAGCACTGCACACAAGCATCTTGCGCTTCTTTTTTAACCATTTCATGGCAGTTCAGGGCGGCCCTGCCTTTAAGAGCTCCCGCAGCCACAGCAGCACGGCCGGCCGGGGCTGTTGTGTCTGCAACGCTCACGGCCTCCCGGGCAGCGCTACCCAAGGCTGGCACAGCTGAGATAAGGAAGCAGCTTGGCTCGGTGTAAAGGGCCTTCTGCAGCCTAAGCCCCATCCTGTTTCATCCCTTAGGAGCCTGGAGTGTCCGAGCCCCTCTCATCTGCCTTGCAGTCACACCAGGTAACCTCAATGGTCTATCCTTTCCAAAAGAAACCCCACCACTTTGCCAGCCAGGGCTTCAGAGCACCATGGTGAGTGGTCAGATATCTCTGTAGGACCTCGAGACCCTCAGCTACAGAACCTACCGCTTGCCAGACTCTCCCTGCTTCCGATTCTGTCCACATCCTCTTTTTTAAAGAGGAGGTTTTTAACAGGAATTGTGCCTTGGTGGATAGACACGCTCTCCTCTGCGCCTGTTTAAGCAAACTGAGGTTTTCGGCACTTCTTGCCTTCACCTCATGCCACTGACTGACCACAGTATGCGTTCCCTCAACACAAGTGGCTGTGGAAGGATGGGACATCCCAAGAGCAAGCAGTTTGGACCTTACCTCCACAATATATCCCTTGTCTTCAAGGAGAGCGATCTGTCCTTGCTAGATTTCCACCTTAAAAGCCCCAAGTTGCTCCTCCAGAGAACCCAGCAGCAGCAGGAAAGCAAGACATTAGCCAGGTTCATGCTTATTTAATAAAACTAAGTTAATAAGCAAGCTTCCGTATGCATCAGGGGCCGAAATTTAGTCTGCATTTAAAAGAAAAAGCTTGCAAACTGGAGGACGGCGGTAGAGCCAGGCAGAGGTCTCCCGATTGACCCCATGCCCATGTTTGCGCACGGGGCAGCCAGCGAGCGGCTGGGGGCATCTCCCGCCGCGCCGCCCCGTTCGCTAGGGACTCAGAGGCTCTGCTGATGTCAGCCGCAGGAAATGAGCCACCGGCAGACGATGCCGGAAACAGCCTTTATATTTAGTACTGAGTCACCCATGTTATTAAATTCTGGAGGCACAAAGGTGGCTCTGGGGAGAGGAGACTTTGGGAGGAATTAAGAACGTTTCCCCTTGAGATCACCCAATGTCTAGGGCTTTTCTTTTTTTTTTTTTTAAATAGAAAATCTAAGGTGGGAACCACATGGTTGCTCCCTGAGGATACAGGTGCTGGCAGCAGTATCCTTGGGGAATAAACTGCAGAATTATTTACAAAAGGTTCAGAAATCAATATCAGTGCACTCCTGTAAGATCAAGGTCTTTTGGCATCTAGCAAAATTAAAGAAATAAGGTTTTAAAAAATACTGAGAAACAGTCTTACTGGGGACTATACCACAATATGAATTAGAGCAGCAGCACATGGACCATGTTCATGCAAGTCTCCCTTGGAAGCTCTTTCACTCAAGAAATAGCCTGCAGTTTGAGCAGCAGCAACAACAGTTTTGCAAGGTTTTCAGGTGGTCTTTTCCACTTTTTCAAGCCCTAAAGGATGGATATGGTTGTCAAAGCCAAATACTGTACCTAGCGTTGATTTAGAAAGTCAAGAGCAAACAAGCATCATCTCTAAAGCCAAACACCATCAGTGACTTGACTACAGAAGCAATCTATTAGATTACTAAACAGAAAGTAAATTGCTATAATCTGTAATCTTCAAAATAAGATTACAACAGCAAAAAGGATGTGGCTCTCCAAATAAATCTCGACTGCAGCAGGACTGGCAATTACGACAAAGCAGCGGTTGAGGGCTGCTTAATGTCTTCCACCTATAGGCAAGCAGAGGTGATGCCATTGCAGTTAGAGATGGCTCGGACTAGCTGTGGACCAGTATCCTGCAGGACGACCCAGCCGGCTGCAAGGATGTGGGAGGTGGCACGGATGGCATGCAAGGCATCCACGGGGTGATGTCCCCACACCTGGAAGCAGGTTTGCTGTTGGGGAAATGGAGGCAAGCCGCAAAGGTGGAGTCCCAGGGTCATCTTGGGGAGCATCTCCAGGCGCAACCCAGTGAGAAGGTCATTAAGAAGTCCCTGGTGCCACAGCCAGGAATCCTGCCAGATACTGGAGGGAGCCAAGAGCCACCAGACATTAAGACTTTGGCACGTGGCTAGTAGTGTTGTGCAAGCGGGCCTATTAGTTCAGCTATTTTGGACTAACCACAGATCTCATCTCAAAAGACCTTGAAGCTTTTCCTAGTATAGAGCTTGGAGCGGGGTTTGTTAGCTTCCCCCAGAACGGCTCCTTTCATCCCAGACGCCAGCAGGAAAACTGCTGCACGTTGGATGTGCCAGAGAGGTTAACTCTGCGCTGCTGGGATGGCCACAGCATCTTTTGCATATGCTTGGGAAGATGAGATTATTTGCAGTATACGTGCGAGTGCCAAGTGTGCTGCTGTAAAGTTTAATGCTTTATGAATTTCTGTGAATAAAAAGCTTGTTTCTCCAAATAAAAAGACACTGACATCCTCTGCAAAGCCCAGGAAATACTAGTTAAGAGAAGGCACAGAACATCTTTACTCCTCAGATAGGAGGGGAAGATCTGGCTGCAAGGCACGACAGCACGAGGTGCAGTGTTGACCAGACCACCGAGCTCCAAGCACGGATCATCCGCACGAGCAGTGCATGTGAAAGGGCAATGCACTAAGGAAGTGCAATACGCTGCTATCTGCTGAGCTGTTTTCGATCCAACAATCAAAGCCCTAATCACTAAAGTGAATTATTGACTGATGCCAGTCGTAAAAGCTCTTGCACAGCACCTGGTTTCAGAGCCATTCATACCTCACTGCAGGGCTGAGTCTTATCCCTTATTTCATGGGTTTACAAGATTTTTTTATAGAGACATTCAACGGAAAGAGAACAAGAGGACAGACCCAGCAGCCCTATACAACCTAGAAGGAAGGTATATATGCCTCCAAGAGAAGACAGCAGTAGGGAAGCAGGGCTGCAAGATCTTCCCATCACTGCCATAGGCTGGGAACTGTAATAACCATCCACCCAGGAGGAATTTCCAAGAGCTTCATAGCCAGGCAAAATGCAAGATTTTCAACAAGAAGTCTGAACACACTGCCTTTGCTACAACATTTGGTTTATATTAAACAGTGGCAAGAGCCCAGCTTGAAATTAGATCAACAAGAATGCTAAGGGGTGGGCAAGAGCAGGGCAGAGGCAGGATTGCACTGGAACCTCCCATCCGTGTCCCCAAGGAAAGCGCAGTCCCAACCTTGGCCAGACAGTGCAGAAAGGAACAGGCTAATGTTTAGGTCAGACATTTGGGCTGCTTAACTCAAAATATTTTCAGTTTTCAGAAGGCCCAGCTCCCTCTCTCCCCTGTGCAGAAAACTGAATTCAGCTGAAGTCAAGACTCAGAATTTTGCTTATGGCTCCCAGGAACAGAGAAACACGCATGCATTTGCAGCTGTGCTGCCCTTTCTTCTCTATCCCCTTCAATCACAGTACTGCTAGCAGAAAATAGGTTCCTAAAAACAAGGATTAATCCCCTTCTCCCTGACTGTCTGCACAGGACCAAACCTATCAAGGCAACCTTACCCCTCAAACATGCCCTAATACAAAATCCTTGTGATCTGTTTTGCTCAGAATGCAGGAAGAAAATTGCAATATTGCTTTCGAACACTCTTCCTTTGCTTTTAGGAGCAGCTGGAGGCCAACACCTTATTCTATGCTGGGTCAAGGAAACATTTAACTTCAGGATTTATGGTGGAACACGTGTGTGTATATATACACACACACACACACACTCTGTCTATTATCATACACTTTAAATATATACATACACACTCGCACTCTGCTGCAGCACTCCAGCTTCCAAGCATTTACAGCAGAAGGCAAACACAGCTTTAACCCCAGAAGAATAGCTTTAACCCCAGAAAAACAGCAGCACATTTGAATATCAGCCTGCTCATCAGCATCCTGCAACAGAGCCTCCGGCAGGGAGAGCATCCAAGCCTGTCCCTGGAACGACACTCGGCATCCTGGAATCTCAAAACCGCAGCCCTGCTCCAAACCCAAACAACATCCCCACTCCCTTCCCGGCAGATTGGCAGGAGTTAGCACGAGGTTACGATGGCAGTGTAAACAAGGACCCAGGATTTATATTCCTTCAGATGTTCCTTAGATGGGGTCCTTAACACCGAGTCACTGAATGCCACCCGGCCACCGATGCCACACAGCTGGCAGCTCCTCTGGCTTCCTCCATACCCCCGTGGAAGAGACTTTCAGCAGAAGGAGCCTGCTTTTCTTCTAGCAGAATACTCACTTATGTTGTTATAGTGCTTTCAGCTGCTGACATTGAGACCCAGTCATAAATTCCTCATAAGCAGGAGCCAAGCTGCAAACCCTTTGCACCAGGAAAATGCACTTAAACCAGCAGCACCACTGGAGCAAAGACCAACACAAACAGAAAAAAAGAACACACAATCACCCAATCAAACTTATGAAAAGCAAGACACACGGCAACAAATTCAGGAACTCCAACGTCTAATTTCCCTTTAGGAGCTAGTAGGTATACCAGAAGTAGGGCGCTGTTGCAAGCAGGAACTCTCAGTTCCCCGCTCAGTTTCCACACACCCCGCGTTGCTTGTAGCTATTATTTCTGTCACTAACAATTCACATTGTTCCATGGCACTTTGAGCATGCAAAGTCAAGATAACGCCTCGCTCGCCCTTTCAGCTCTTGTGATGCCAAGCTGGAAGGATAGTATTAAAAAAATGGGCATAGGAAGGATGGAGAGAGAAGAAAGGAAAAAAAAGCACACACCACAGGGCTCTAACTTTGCAATTTTCCAATGCAACATGCAGGGAAGAACATGTAAATGGGTCACATTAATGGCAAAACCCTGTTTTGCCAAGAACTCACTGCACATCACCTTCTATCGAATCCAGAAAGGATGCAAGTTTGTTATCCGCTGGCTCCAACCTGCATTTTAAAGACCTAGGGCACTCAGTTGGAGAGCCCTTATTTAATACCTAACATACTGGCAAAGAAATAGTCCCATACATATAAATTCACTACAGCGTCATCTGCTTTCCTATTTTCCTTCTAGTATCAAAACACTTCTCATATGTTTGTCTTCACAGAGGATTAAAAAAGAGAGAGAGATGGAAGACAAAAGGAATTTCTTTTAACCTTCTTTTCCCCCCGCCTCAAAAAAGAGGCTATAATTCAGTAGGAATGTCCCTAGAAGCGTGTAATTAATTATTTTCTTCTCAAAGCAAGCCAGTCTCCCCCATCATCTGGAGCCAGGCAACAGAAGCAGTTTTATCAGAGCAAACTCAGACACGAGCGGTGCTAATGGGAACCAGGCCCTGGGCAGCACTACCTGGTGCATCCCAGAGCAGAGCACCCGCTGCTCCTAGGCCAGCGCCCACCACCATCACCTGGACCACGGCCTCCATCGCTGGGCCACCCGGTGCTGGAAAACTGAGAGCTAGAGAAAGGCCAAAGGCTCTGCACCTAAATTTTAGGGGAGAAGAAAAAGAATTCCTTTCTAGCCCCTTTCTAAACTCAGTTTTACTATTGTCTGGCCTGCTTGTTACAAAAGTGACAAATTTCCTATTTTGAAACCTTCTGCCCTCTAGTCTGGAAGAAGCAAAACAGGCCAGAGCAGGGCCCACAAAACTTGTGGAGAAAAAGGCATTTCAGAAAGACATTTGGTCAACAAGGCCAAGGGAACCACTCCCAGCGCACGAAGCCTAAGTCAGAAGTAGCCATGGTACGGGCCAAGCCTGTCTGCTCTGCCCTCACAATCGTTTATTTAGACCTGACCCCCAGCCCTAAAGAGCCTTAGAGGACTCCAGCAAAGTTCAAGGCCATTATTCCCAGGCAGTGGGGACACGCTTGCCCACCCCAGCTGGGCTGCAGGCCATCACCTTGCCCTTGAGCAGAAGGTAGGAGCTGGTGGGTCGCCAGCGTTCGTCACCACTCTGTAAAACAAGTCGTTGCCTCACACCAGTATGGCTAAAGACAAGAGAAAACAAAATAAAATGAGAAAAATAAATCAACAACTGGGATTTACAAGACGGAGAACAGATGCCCAAGGCAAGGAGCAGCTCATCTCTCCCCCTGCCCTACGCCAGGGCCAACCACTCTGCCTCGCCCGTCAAGTCTTGGCTTTGAGGCTTGGCTTTTCTAACAGGCACTGAGGAGATGAGGTCACCACATCAGACAGTGGCCAACCTCTTCCTTAATTTGTTTTTTCCCTTTAAAAGAAGGGGGAAGAAGTATGTGCCTCAAATGTGGACAGATGAGACCGAGGGGAGGGCTCCGGGGAAGGACAAGTCCCCCAATGCTTGTGACGCTGCCTGCAGCTCTTGATGTACTTCAGCTGGCAGCAGCAACTCCCCATCCAAGAACCCCTCCTGATCCCAAACTCTGCCAGCCTTCCTGCTCTGCCCCTTAGGAGGGCAGAGCCTCATGGTCCTCCCTGAAACCCAACAGAAGACCTTGCCTTTGCCCTGAGATGTTACCCTAATGGAAGCAACATAAAAACCAAAAAAACATAGAAAGCTAATGAAATATAATAGCTTTTGCCAATGTTTTCTTACTAGCAGCTTCAGCTGAAGCAAAAATTTAAGGAAGAGAAAGGGACTCAGTTGCTTCCTGCCCCGAGAGGCTCCGCAATCCCACATCCCTTCACCTCCCCATCCCTGTTTGGCCAACTCTGCCCACTAACAGAAGACAGACCACGGGCTCTGTTCAGGCATCCCTACTACGGGGTCTGTGGTCACCAGCCTACAGTTTTAAACTCCTCTAGGCCCTGCAAGAAGCACAGCTAAAATTTTAATCAAGTCTCTATGAGAAGTACGTGGCTGGCAGCCAGACACTTGGCTAGACACCATCCTGACACGGGTCAGCTTAGAACTTTCTGCTGAATTAGCAATAAATGTATTTTTTGAGGCATTTTACAGCTGAAGGGCTTCCTATGGCTGCCAGTGCCCCAGAAGCCATCCAAGCCATGAACACGTTGCACACAGCTTGCTGAGAAGAAAGGCTATTTTTAATCCAAGCCTACATAGGGTGGAGTTCAGTATCCAACCAGGCTAAAAAGCCACTATAATCCACAAGACCAACGTCTGGCAACCTTTGCTTGCAGGCTGATGTCTGTTCTATTTAGGGGATAGGAGGAGTTTAGAGGGGGAAAAAATACAAATTAAAAAACAAAGGAGGCTATGAAAAGTGAATAGAGGGAAGGGCCACACTTATCCTGTGGGTTTTTTCTAAAGAAAAGTACTCTAAAAGAATGAAGATCAGAATACTTTATTTTCTACTTCCTAGAGCGGTTTCTAAGGTATCATTTACCACCTGGGCTGGGAAGGGAACAGCACAGCCCCAGCATATCCATGCAACAGAGAAGAGCTTCTCCATCAGCAGGGCAGCGACACCCGAGGACAAGGCAGAGAAATGGAAACCAACCACGGATGTGCAACCAGGATCCCCAACGGGAAGGTTTCCTATCTGACACCAATACAATCCTGCTGCTGGGACACCTTTCTCTTTCACATGGCTGCAAAAATGGCAAAGATGAGCTGGGCAGTACTCAGAGCAAAGCTGGAGTGACCCAAGGACCGGACAATAAGGAAAATTCCTCATCATGGTTTATGGCAAACAAGCTACCCTTAAGGAGCAGGGATGTATGGTGTGCTCTCAGTATCTAAATGACCCCGAGATCACACAGATTTCCTACATAAAACAAACCTGCAGGTTTTATTCATTACAGACACAGCCCAACAACTCATTAGGTTAAAGACATTCAACCCAACACAGCCTTACTTCACCCCGTTATCCTCACTTTCCTAACAGAGCACAGAGGGGTTGTCTAAAGGAGGACACAGTTTCTCTCAGCATCTTCAGATGCTCCTTTACCATCCACCCATAAACTGAAAAGCACGTGCATACTCCTCTGCATTCAAGAGCAATCAGCATCTCTAGTGCCCTTTCTCTGCCCAACCCCAGCCAGATTTTTAACCCCACTACAGAAGGCTGCAATCATTTATACCACTGGCAGAAGCCAAAAGAGCAGAATGGAAGAGACAGTATCCTGAGCTAAGTGCCCTTCTGCTAGTTTTTCCCCCACACTGTGCTTAATTGACTTGCTTATCCACACTTGTGATTCAGGTCCCCTAGCAAATTGGATATGTAGTGGAAAAAGGATTACTTATGAGCAGTCAGATTCCCAAGAACAGGAACAAAGCTGAGGACCAGCAATGATGTACCACAACCACCACTATCGTTTCAGTCAAGGGTCACCTGGGCAGGAAAAAAAGTCTATAACTAAGCAGCACAACAAACTTCAACCCAGATTTCAGGAGCATAACAGCAAAACAGTGCTATTACACTAGATCAGACATTCATGTCTTGGATCTCTCCTTCCCCTCAACTCCATCCACAAGTGATAGCTTCCCACCTCCTATACACTCTCTCACTTCCCAACCCAACCAAGTGAATGAGAACAGCAAATTGTTCTCAGCTTTAAAAAGAATAACCAAAAAAAAAAAGGCTTACTTCAAAACATCAGAAATTAGGCCTCCTGCAGAGACAATACACCTTATCTTCTCTTGAAGATCACAGTAAGAGTCTGTCTTCAGGACGATGCAGCAGGGACTCTCAGGAGCATCTGTGAGCTGTCAGTCTCTTTACAGGAACAAAAACCTACTGAAGAGGCAGGAGAAACAGCTGTGAGCATTTCAGAGGAGGAAATGAGACAAGGAGACTGCTTAGAAGCATATGGTCCATATGGATTGACGTGAGCAGTCGTCAGCAGACCTAACCAAAACTTCCCATTTCAGACAGTTGTCCTGCTTCCCACATCCTCCAACATTTGCCAAACTGATAATCACATCTTCCATACCAATTCCCAAGTGGCTGTAGCACAGAGACCGCTATACCACACTGGGACAGCAAGAACTTTACAGGAGGAGCGGACTTCCTCCACAGGGAGCACCCAAAGCATCCCACAACAGCCCAGATCAGGGCCCATCATCATCTCTAGCCCAGAGAGACACAAGGAAGGAGACCCAGGGCAGCCCCCTGGCCAGAGACACCCAAGGCAGCAGCCACCCTCATGACTCACAGCCGCTGAAGGGCGGAGGTCTAATTACACCAAGATAGACTAAGAGGAGTCAACTGGCAAAACAAGTGAAATAGAGAGAGGAGCTCTGGATAAGCACCTTGCTGCTGATAGCTGCTCTCCTGGTGACATGGAGGCTCAATTTTTCATCATTACATCAGCCACAAACCCAACGACAAAGCTAATTTTGAGTAGGCCAAGAGTTAAACAGCAAAACACAGGCTTGAGGCACTAATTGCTAGGCAAGAACACGCAATATAACTCTGCTATGACATCCAAGCGGGCCAGACAGGATGGACTTGTCATTCATCTCATTTAAAATATATGACCAAAATGCCACCCAATTACAGAGTCCCAGGATAGTGTCCGACTCCACAGAGACCAGGCAAAGTGGCCGTGCACGGTACTGGGCACCAACCACCAGCGTCCTGGCCAGGAAAGGACCAAAGAGGTCCACATCCTCTAATGGGAACAGACCCATCAGAAGATAGAGGCAAAGCAGGTAGCTCTGCATTCATAATATCCACTATTAATGGCAGTGATATTGTCCATGCCCGCTACAGGAAAGGGCTCAGAGACATCAACCCCACAACCAATAATTCCTCTGGACTGAGCAGCAGAGCATTAACAGAGGACAGATCAGCATGTCCTCTCCTCCTGTCCCACTCCAGCCTTTGGGGTGGAGACTTCCATCTCCCTGCTCCATTGGTTCATCGGGTTTTCTTGTTCAGCCAGTATGAAAAGGCAGTTTGTTCTTCACACAGCTGAAGGATCACACCGAGGACACTACACCTTGTTACAAGGGGACTTGCTCAACACCAGGAGAGCTCCTGACTGCACAACGTGCCACTGCTGGGATCTCCAGGCAGCAGATGCTCAGGGGTCCCATCCTTCAGCTGGAGTGAAACCACCGCTCTGAGCATCCCTCCAAGGGGTGGACATCAATCACACCTGCACAGGCACTACCCTCCTGATGAGCCTGTTGGTGTGACAAGCTAGAGGAGGCTAAGAATAGAGCACCACCTGCCACCAAGGCAGCTGAGGTGGCAGGTGGAGGGACTACCAAGAGGGGCTTTGCTGGCGGCTGGGATCCCCTAACAAATGGGGCAATGTGGCAATACCGCAAAGCCAGTTGCTGCTCAACTGGAGGAAAATTAAACCTGCCCAAAATGAGCTTCCTGGGCAAGCTCACATGGGATAACAGGAGCATGCACACTGGTGCAGAGGCAGGCTGTAAGCAGGACCATCTCTTTGGAATTATCCAAGTCTCCACCACAGGCAAAACCTTATGTAAAGGCAGGAAGAACATCCAGGACAAGAAACTCCAGTAAGCACTGACAGAACAAGCCTGACCATCACCTACAACTCCAGCATTATGCACAAACTCTGGCAGGATTCAACTCTCGCCTTGCTGGAGCAGAGAACAGTTGTGCTTTACTCTTACAGGTCAAGGAAAAAGAAACTAAGACAGCCGCTGTGCTAAATGCTGGTGTTTCCTTACAAAGCACCATCTATTCGCCGTGCACACCCCGTGCGTACCATGCAGCTTTTCCCTCCCGGTGCAGACACACACCTGGCAGGAACAGAGCACACACAGGCATAGCACAAATGCATTCCTTGTCAAGGCCCATGAACAGAGCCACCATTGAGTGGATTGTAGGTAGGAATTCAAGTCTTCCGTGCACGGGCCACCTCTGTGCCATCAAAGGTCCCTTCCAGCTTCGGCTTGGGGAACCCACTCAACTAGACCCCGAGCTACATGACACGAGCACCATCAATGCACCAGCTTGCAGCAGGGCACGGGATGCCCTGAAGGGCACCTGCATCTCTCCATGGTTTAAGATACCCTCTGCTAATCCCCTGCCATCCAATACAGCCAACAACGGCAGCACGCGCCAATGCATCCCGCAACCCGAGCCTGCAGAGCAGGGGCTATAACAGAGGCACATTCATGGGGAACGGTCACATGTCGGAGAGCGATGACCACAGCTCCATCAGTAACCGTCAGCTGAGCTGTCCCTGCTCGAGCCACCTCCAGGACGGGCAGGCAGCATCACCCGCCACCCAGCCACAGCAGCCGGGCGTCGGAGCCGGGCACTCGGGCATGGGGCAATACCAGGTACCTCGGGGCTGCAAGGTGGTTTAGCGCTGCAAAAACAAGTAAAGCTTCCGTTGGATCGAAGCAAGTCACTAGGATGATCACGGGGTGGAGAGGCCCTCCAGGCACCACCAGCAATGCTCACACAGATTTCACCTGCGAGCGAGTCACAACAAATGCAAACACAGTTGCTTCTGCAATAATCCTATCCCCAAAGTGTCAACAGCAACATATGTGCAAAGATGACAACAACAGATGCCTGTCGGAGTACTTGGGGAGCCAGGGAAGGCAGAGAGAGCAAGGGGATACTGTGCCATTCATTAAAGCAGCTTAACAAAAACTGATTTAACCCATCCTTGTGTCACCCTCATTAAAACAGTTGGTCTTACTTCTGCAGTCAACTCAAAATAAACAGATATTCAGGATATTCTGCTCTGCATATGTATTAAGATTATTGGATGAACTTATTTCCAGTTCTGCATTTAACTCTACCTTGCACACAGATATAGTACAAGCAGTTTCTGGATTTATGTTTGTTTTTTCCCCATGTAGTTAGCAGCTTTCTCTGACTGCTCCAGGAGCTCAGCATGCACAGAGTATGGCCTCACACACCGCAGTGCTTAGTACACAAAGGTCAGAAATTTGTTCAGATATTAAAGCCTCACTCTGAGGTTATTTCTAGTATTTGTTGGAAAGGAGAAGTTAAAAATAGTTAAAAATTAATATCTGTTATCGCACCATTCTGGTTCGATAACCTGTCACGCGTTCAGCAGGCGGTCCCGAACCCAGCACTGCCTTTGTCCAACTGGCGTCCAGGTAAAAGCAAAATGGCAACATTCAGAGCCTGAATATAGTTCATTTAAGCATGTTTCTTCTGATGTTTATTGCTGCTCTGTGCTGCGCGGAGATAAAACCCAGCGGCGGCCAAACAAAACAAAGTTCACAGCGTGCCTCGGCCTCCCTGCAAGCCACAGGGCAGCGACATTGCGCGAGCAATCGGAGCGTGCTGCGCTTTCCCCGCCGGCTTCCCACCTCCGCGCCCCGGCGGTGGGTTAGCCCGCCTGCCAACCCCGCAACTTGCCGGCCAAAAGCTCTTAAACGCGATGCCCGGAGCCGCCGGCGCTGCGGGGACCAGAGCCGCGGGGCGCCGGGGCAGCTGCGGGCAATGCAACCCGGGCTGCAAAAACAGCAATAGGCCACGGCTGCGTTCCTGGCGCTTCCTTCGCCGCAGGCAGTTTGCTCGCAAGACCCTTCTCTTCCCTCTAAGGGCAGAGTCTGACATCTCAAGACAGGCGCTCAGCACTTTGAAAAGGAAGCAGAGATGCACGAGGTAGCAAATTGTTCCGACTTTGAAGTAACAATAAAACACAGAACTAATAAAGTGTTTTGGCTTTTACATGGCCTCTTTATATTTTTCCCACTTATTCAGTTAATGCTGGGGAAAAGAGATTGCCTAGATCACAGATAGGGAATACGTGGGCAGCTTCACCATATAAATCATAGAATCATAGAATGCTTAAGGTTGGAAGGGACCTCTAGAGATCATCTAGTCCAACCCTTCTGCACACATCATTATCAGCTGAAATCCAAGACACCCTCAAGTGCAAAATGAGGATGTCGTAAGTGAGCAATCAAGCACATTTCTACTAATTAGATAACTACCAGCACCTCTGATGAAGAAATGGACTAAATAGTTAAAAAAATAAAAATCACAGACATTTGCTCCCCTCTAACTCACAGCCAACCGCATATAGAGAAAAGTATTTCTCTTCTGCTAAAGGAGTAGCTACACACATCAGCAAAAATATTACACCTTGGGCTTGGGGCACAACGCAAACACAGGGAAAGGTCTTTAGAAGATCCTGCGCCGGTGGAGCCAGCAGCAATCCCCCTCCCCGGCTGCAATTCCTCCACAGAGCATCTTAATCCCGGCACAAGCGAAGCTGTCCCTGCGGAGGCAGCCGGGCGCCCCAGGGGAAGGAACATTCAGCCTCGAGCCCAGCATCCATCAGCCAGATCCCTAATGATGACTTCAGTCCCCCCAGCCCTCCCCGCTGCTAAGCTAATCTAGGTGAAACTAGTAACCAGGTTCGTGCAGTTGTGGGCATTCTTTAATCTGGGTAGATATTTGTCTGTTTTATAGGTGGGGAAACTTTGGGAGCTTAGCGCCGATAAGAGAACAAAGAGCTTGGGTAAATTTAGCTCTTCCTATCTAGCACCAAATAACCAAATTTAATAATCGCGTTACGATCTTTTCACCGAGACAAAGAACGAGCAATTCATCTCTGCCGAGGAGCGCATTCCTCCCGAGGAGCTCAGCCACAGCGAGGCAACATCCTCAAATTGTTAAGCGCTAGGCAAGATCACCAGGCTGCGATAAGAGCGGCATTCCGAGACTTCTCTTAGCAAGTTATTCTCTAAGAGGTTTTTTTTTTTTTTTTTTTTTTTTTAAAGAAACAAACAAAGTCGCTCACATGCACACCAGCAGATCCAACATCCAAGCTCTGCACAGCCGGCACCCCTGCGGCCAGCTGCAGGATATTGCCCTTGGGGGAGGCTGCGCGTGTCCATCAGCCCCCAAGAAACGCTGCCCTGGACAGACAGACAGACTCCCCCCAGCTCCCCTTTGAGCAAGATTTCTTTGCAACACAGATTGGGTTTCTCCACATCGTTATGTGCAGCACAAACATATGTTGATCCCTGGAACTATTCCCCCTTTATATCCAGCTTCCAGCTGTTACCTTTAAAGCTACCCTGGACGAGTCTCCGGGCATTAAGGAGTTTTTCTTCTCCAGTTACGGCACTGCCAGAAGCCACAAGTGTTACTGGTTGAACAATGGCTCCGAGCACTCATGCAAGAGCAGTTTAGCCAAGATGTCTGTTATCTTTTATAGCCTCTTCCCGGGCTGCCCCAAACCAGGAAGGCGCTCGGGGCTGCGCACGCACATTCCACCGGGCTTGTGTAAGGGGCGGCTGCGCTCGCCGCAGCCACTGTGCTGCAAAAGCCGGGCCGAGGGATGCTCTACCTGAGGGCACCCACTAAAAGTTGGCACAGAGCGACCAAACGCATCCTCCGGCGTGGAGGCACCGATGGGAGCTGGAAGTCGGGCCCCCTTGTGCTGCTTCCCCTCGGGTAGAAACCCGAACCCGGCAGCGGGGCATTGCAAGACAACGGTCTCGTTGCCATCGCGAGCGTCAAGACTCGGGGCTATCGCGTAAACCACGGGGGCGGCGAAGCCAGGGGTGCCGCGCCGCGGCCAACAAGCGCCCATTGTTCGGGGCATCGCGGCGGCGCCCGCCCGGTGGCTGAGCCCCGCCTTGACCCCCGAGCTCCCCCGCCTTGCACCCGCTTAGACGCCGCGAGCGGCCACGCTGTTTTTTTTTTATTATTATTATCTTCCCCATAACACTAAAGGGGAGAAAAAAATGCAAAAGTAAGAGTTGAGCGCGGGCTCCGCGCTCCTGCGGGCGCTTCTGGGCGGCGCGGGAAGCGGCGGCTCCCTCCCCCGCCTCCCAACCGCGGCA